>CAKLNU010000028.1:0-34387 GCA_922788865.1 Poeciliopsis turneri | reverse complement strand
TAGTTAATTTTATGGATTTTTTTACCCACTGAATGGAAAACAAACATGTTTTGACCAAAAATTAACACACATCTGCAGTTTGTTTTTAAGTTTCATAAGTTCTTTTATTGACATAAACTGATCTGGAAACTTTATTTTTGCTACTTTTGTTACTTATTTGAATTATTGTAATTTTGGTCCTTAAAATACAAACATTTCCACCGTCCGATCATACAACTTTTAAGTATTAAATGATTGATCATTTGAGTAATGTATTTTACTTTTACTTTAATAGAAATATGTTGAAGTGGTAATACTCTTCTTGAGTATACTTTTTGGCTATACCTCAACATCAGACAGAGGAAAACATAAACTGCAAATTCTGATATTTTAAATGTTGAAATGAAGTGTTTTGAAGTGTCAAAACTTAGTAGCAACAGCCATTAATAGTTTATTTATTTTTGCTTTCGACATATGGGAATCAGTAAAACTTCAGTTAGTTAAAAATAAGGTGTATGAAACTAATATTTAAAGTTAGTTAAATACATCCGTTGACAATATTCAGGTATTTATTTTTTTATTTATTTGACTTTTCAATCCCAACACATAGCTTGTCTATAAACAAGAGGTCTCACTTTAACATAAATTGTCTGTAATTCATTTGATTGTGTTGAAAACAAGATTGTCGTTCATTACATGAAGTTACTCGTAGTATCCAGAATTTTACTCTTTTTATTAACTGTTAATATTGTTGGAACAATATTATTTATAATTGTAAATATACATATGTTTATATATCAAGCTGGTGTCCCGATCAACATTTCATTCCAGGTGGTGGCGCTACCGCACCAGAACGTTCCTCACTGACCGCCATTACCAGAGAAGAAGAAGTTGTGAAGGAACACCCGCCATGCAGGAGCGCTTCAGTTGAGTTTTCACATTTAAACCGCCTCTCTGTTTGCTATTGTACCTGCAGTCAGCTGCAGAAACAAACTCTGGACGTTAAAAAATCCCAGTTTAACCGAACTTAGTGGCTAAAAGCCGCCATGACGCAACAAGCCGCGGCTCTTCAGACCTACAACAACGAGCTGGTCAAGTGTAAGTCTCTGTTTTGACATTTTAACCGCCCAAATCTTTTAGTTTTCTGTTTTTAAAGGGGGTTGTCTCGTTGTTTCGGTTCAAAATCTGCTCCCAGTAAACAGCCTAACAGCAAAATGATCAGTTCTAACAGGACGTACTCTCATAAAATAACTCTTTCACGCTCTGAAAATGATTTTAGTTGTAAAAACAAGGATTTAAATGTGGCGTTAACCTTCCAGACAGCCTGATTAACGCTCACAGATTAGCATACAGAGTTAAAACCAGCTTCTAACTCTCTGCACTGCACGTTGATGCAGCTGCAAGCTTTAATTTAGCTGTAACTTTTAATCAGTTTTCTGAAACATTCATCCTCATCTGTGGGATGGAAGGGCAGAAAAGCCAGGATGAAATCCTGCTTTTCATCTGCAAGACCTTAAACACATAATCTGTTTAAGGTCTTCAGCCTCAGGTTCATCTGAGATTATTTTTAGGCTGACGTTTTAAAAATAGCTCCTTTTTTCATGTGGTGAACAAAACTTATGTCTTTAAAAAGTAAAATGAAGTTTTAATTTAGTTTGCAGTAATGATAAAGCCATAAATGTTTTGCAACAACTGAGAGATGCACCGATCAATTGGCCAGAGCTCGGAATCGGCCAATTATTTTATTTATTTATTTATGAGTTCTCATTGGTACAATGGAGTATTATTATTATAACCTTTGACTTGTATTGTTATAATTTCATCCTTATTATTAACTCTTTTGCTCGTATTGTGACAAGTTGCTGTCGAACAACTGTAATATGATCACTTTTTTTCTCAAAATATTCTGACTTTTTGTCATATAACTTTATTCTCATTTTATCTTGACTTATTCTGGAATTGTTGCAACTTTTTCTCATATTTTCACAACTTTATTCTGGTATTTTGAGTTACTGTCATCCAAAAGTTTTTTCTCTTATTATTATGAGATTTTTTTTTTTTTTTTGCTTGCTTTAAAACTTTATTCTCATATAATTTTGTCTTAAACAAATATACTAGCCACAAACCTTTGAAACTCCTCCTCTCTCTGAAGTATCCTAGCAGCTAATGTTTCGACGGTTCTTTAAAGAATGACCTTCCCTTTCTGTCTTGTCAGGTATCGAGGATCTGTGCTCGAAGCGGGACGAGCTGAACCGGCAGATCCGGCTGGAGGAAGAGGAGAAAGACCGACTCCAGAATGACATTCGGGTTCTCTCCGAGAAGCTGAGCCGGGTCAACGAGAGCATGGCACAAAGACTGACCATCAGGGCCAACCTGGACCGCACCATCGCAGAGACTGAGGCTGCATACGCCAAGGTATTCATGTTAGCTTAGCATCATGACGCCAAGGTATTCATGTTAGCTTAGCATCATGACGCCAAGGTATTCATGTTAGCTTAGCATCATGATGCCAAGGTATTCATGTTAGCTTTGCATTCTGATGCTAAGCTAACATGTCTGTTGTGATATCAAGTTTTTTATTTTAATTGAAAAATTGTTTTGTTTTGTTTTTTTTTTTTGACAAAGTTTTGCATATATTTGTCATGTTTATGAAAATTTTCTATCAGAAAAACCTCAACCAGAGTTTCCACAACCTTATAAAGCCTTAAATTAATCCTTATTTGACTTGTTATTGCTGAACTCCCTTTGCCCTCTGGCTAATTACTGAAAACAGAAACTCCTGAATTGGTCTGACTGGGAAAACATCAGGAAGACCAGGAAGCCATGACGCTCTGGTTAAAGGTCTCCTTCTAGCATAAACAACAGATATTTAAGATGAGGCACTGAGTTTTATCGTCCTGTGGAAGCAGATGATGAGTGTCACTCAGCTGCTGCTGCGTTAAAGGGAAGTGAGACGATCCAGAAAGAAAAAAATGGCCGAATTTAGTCTAAAGAAGTTCTCTTTTTTTAAAGAGCTTTTAAAATAAATGCCAAAACACTAAATATAAAATGAAAATTTAAGAATATATGCAGTAAATGAACTTAATTATTGAGGAAAGTATCATAAATTAAGTATAAATCTGGATGATTTCTTTCTTCCACTAAACTTTCTACTGAATGCTTAAGTCTTTTTGACAATGAAGCTGACTGTACAAGTTTTAAAGTTTAAATTCTAATTGTCTATGGCAAATGTACTTAAATGTATATTAAAGTACATTAAAATCTAAATAAAGGTTCTAATAAGGCTTTTCTTCCACTAAACTTTCCTTTTAAACACCCAAACACATAATGCAGTGGATTCAAATAGGTATTACAACAGACAGAAAATGTATTTTCAAAATAGTTAGAAAAGTATTATAATTCAAGTATGAATCAAAATTTTTACAGTTTTTCCTTCCACTTAACTTTCCACTTACATGCTTAGATATAGAACTCTACGCAGCTTCTTTAGCAGCGACCTTTTTTAACAGAAACATGAATTGAGTTTTCTTCCTTTTGCAACCAAAAACCCTTTAAATGAACAGAAACATTGGAATAAATGACGCGATAAATGTTCTAGGCTGTTTTTGTTTAATCCGCTTTCTCTGTTTTTCCTCTGCAGATCCTGGAGAGTTCCCAGTCTCTACTGAGCGTCCTGAAACAGGAAGCAGGAAACCTCAACAAATCCCCAGAGTCGTGGAAAAAGTAGCACAAAGAAAAACTCTGTACTCTGCTGGACCCTGATTTTGCACTTTTAATCAAACTTTCTTGTTCATTTTAATAATATATTTGTTTTTTTTTTCTCATTTTAAAGCAATAAATGTTTGATTTTTAGTTGTACGTCTCCAGTCACTCATTCACAGCACATCTTTTAGTTTAGTTATTTATTCAGCTTTTATTATACAAGTACGTCTTTTTATTGTCTTTTCAGCTTACAGTAAGCACATGGAGCATTACAGACAGGAAGTGAATAAAGGATGAACCAGGAAGTGAAGCGTTTGATTTCAGACTGAGAGCAGGAAGAGGTGGATGGATCATCAACATGAGCCACGCCTCCACAGCAGCCAAAATTAAAATAAATCATGACCCTTGAACTCTCACCCCCCCATTTTCACACCTTTACAACTTAGATTTTAGCAAAAGTGAGAACACTTCTGCTAAGGTGCTAACAGGAAGGCTAATTTTTTAGCATCTCTATGCTAACCTCTAGCGCGCTTAGCTCCACCTAATATTTATTCAGGTAAATTCTAAAGCGCTGCTTTGTAAACGTTCAGTTGAATAAAATTAGACATTGCAGTCCTGAATGCACTTGAGATCATTTTTGGGTTAGCGCATTAGCATTTTTGCTAACCTCTTATGTTCCCTTAATTAATATTCATGCAGATGAATTCCAAAGCTCTAATTTCTTTGGGCGTTTTGTAAACTTTTGCTTGAATAAAGTTTGACATCTGCAGTGCCAGAGATTGCTGAGCTAATCTGCTAATAGCAGAGCTAACGTTTTCTGGTTTAAGTATTTTTGCTAAACTTTAGCGGTTTTAGTTTCTCCTAAATGCATTTTGTCTGGATGAATACTGAATTGCTAATGTTGTAAACTTTCAGCTGACATCTGGACACACTTGAGCTAATACGCTAATAGCAGAGGTGATTTTTCCTATTGTAACATAGTTAATGTTGTATAGAATTCCACTTGTTGCTTTTGCTAACTTTGAAAACATTTAGCACACTTAGCTTTCCCTAACATGTTGTGCAATCAACACACGTTCGGTAACAACATGGCTGTATTCAGTTGTTTAGCATTACATAGTTTTGTTGCTGTTTTATCATTAGCAGAACTAATGCTTATTATTAGTGCTTTACCTTTAGTGCAACTAACATTTTGAGGTAAGAAAATGAGTTGGATTTACTGCAAATGCACACCACACTTCTCAGATTTCACTGAGAACTATACCTTTGTTGGTTTGTCACATAAAAATCTCAGTAAAATACACTGGCATTCAGCTCACTTTACTCCAATACCCCTAAATAAAATCCACTACAACCAATTATCTTATTAAAAATTTAAATCACATCCCAGACGACTAAAAGGATTAATTTACTGTGATTTTCCAAGTAATTTCAGGTTTGATGTTAAAATTATTGAAATTTTGCATTTTTTAATGGAGTCATACATTATCAAACAGAAGAGAAATATATCTAAATTTTAACATTTCTATTCTACATAATCAGCTTCCTAATTATTTTAAAAAGGTCTTAATCCGTTTTGCAGGATTTCTGAAAAATATTGAAGGATTTTTCATTTGATCATCTTCAGTCCAGTGAAATAAATTAAATAAGGCAACAAATTAAGGACAAAAGTAGAAACGTGAGGAAATGATTGAATTCCCTGTAAATAAACTGGATCTCTAAGCCATTAAAATGCATCACTTTAAAACCATCCCAGCAAAGGCTTTTTGTTTCTTCCTTCTTCCCTTCCAACCTACAAACCTAAATATTGATTTCCAGTTTATTTGTCTTTATTTTCATGACTTATGGAGATAATTGGATGTAAAAAGGCCCAATATTGTCTTTGGTTCTGATTTCCATTTGGACCAGCTGACCCTGATTACAATAAGGAGACATGCTAATAGATGTTTATTAGCAGTGGTGGGCACACGAATGCTAATGTGCTAGTAGCAGAGCTAACTTTGAAAACATTTAGCATACTTAGCTTCCTCTGATTTAAATTCCAAAGCGCTAATTTATTTGGCTGTATTGTAAACTTTCAAATGAATAGTTTGATATATTGATAATATCGACTTAGATTTACATCCATCCATCCATCCATCCATTTTCCGTCACCCTTCTCCCTAACGGGGTCGGGAGTTGCTGGTGCCTATCTCCAGCTGCGTTCACCCTGGACAGGTCGCCAGTCTGTCGCAGGGCACTTACATTTACAGGTTTTGCTAAACAACATGTTGGTGTAGCGCATTAGCATTAACCTCTGGTAAATTTCTTGTGGGTGTAGCACAAATTTCTCCCAAATTCCATGTTGGTTTAGGGCTTGAGCGTTAGCTTCTGCTAAGCATCATGTTATTGTAGCACTTTAGTATTACCTTATGCTAAGTTCTGTGTTGATACAGCACCTTAGCGTTAGCTTATGTGAATTCCTTCTTGGTGTAGTGCAAGTTTTTGCTAAATTTCATATTAGTGTGGTGCTTTAATATTAGCTTCGACTAAACATGCTGTTGTAGCACTTTAGCATTAGCTTCTGCTGAATCTTTTGTCGGTGTAGCAATTTAGCATTAGCTTCTGCTAAATGCCATGTTAATAAAGCGCTTTAGCATTAGCATTCAGTTAGTTGTGTCCACCACTGTGTCTGGGGTCGTACAGAAGCAGATATTTAGTGGGTAAGAAGCAAACCGTTGCTTGTCAACTGGCCAATCAAAGTCTGGTTACAAAACATCCGGAACCAGAAAATTACAAAACAACCATCAGAACAAATAAACTCTGGGCTAATCTGGGCCTGCTGCGGAGCCGAGGATGTGTGGTCACAGTGACAAGGCCGACAATCATGAGACTTTAATACAAGGCTGCGACAAACATTTAAAAACAGAAGCAAGCATGGCAAAAATCGGCAGTGCATTCCTCCGGTTCGGCTGGAGAGTTTCACTTCAAAATGGCGTCCTTCTGCTTTTCACCGGAACAAAACCACCGCTTAGTTTTCACAGGGTTAGCGGTTCAATTCGTGCTCTGCGTATTTCCTCCATCACTTGTTTTTATGACTCATCAGGTGCAAAATGCAGCGTAAAAACAAAAGAATGACAGTGCAAAGACATTCAGCATCAAAGACTCCAGGAATTAAAAAAAATGATAATCCAGCGATAATCCAAAGGACTGAAAATATTCCAGGTGATTGTGGAGGAAAAGTTGGGGAATACTGGTGGAGGGACGAGTGTGAGGCCGAAACAGCAACACTTTAATCAGTTGGCGCAATGATGAGGTCAAGAAAAACATAATCATCTCGTATAAAAACAAAATCTAAAAAACAAAATTCAAGCATAAACAAAACCGATTTCTCAATCCATTTGTTCCCTGTAGGCATGGGCTGGCTGAGGAACGGTAAGGCCGACCAACAGTTAAAGACTTAAACTGTTCACTTTGTTTTGATGCCTCGTTAGATCAGCCAGATCTCCTTCATCAAAACATCAATTATAGAAATTCTCTTTTCTTTTCTTATTAAAGACAATTTTCTATCCACTTTGGGGTTCCTCAGGGCTCCTTTCTCGGCCCATCAGTTCTTCTAGGCTACTTATACATCTTCGGATTAAAAGAGACAATAGGGAAAAATAAATCAGACATTTTAACCCCTCACTGTTAAAGTACCTTTAAATTAAGAACTCAACCATTTTAGGTCTTTTTCTCCCTTTACGTGTGGGGTTCCTCAGGGATCTACCTTCAGTCCCATTATTATTATTTTAGCTTCTTTTAATTAAAATAATTTTTCAGTTTAAAACTGTATTAAAAATTTTTTAAACAAATGTTAAAATTTTTTTTCCCCAATGTAGCTCCATTCGGGACAGAACTTTGATCTATTCGACATCTGAAGGTAAAACTCAAAACAATTTCATTTTAAATTGTTAAACTGTGAAGGGAAGAAATTAAATTGGTCCAAAGATGAATTAGTTACAGTTTCTATGTCATTATAAGAAACTGATTCTATATTTTTTTATTCAGTAGAGGGGCCATGGCCCCGACTGGCCCCCATCGAGAACCGCCCATGGCTGTAATACTCTATATGTGACAATTAGATCATATTCTACAATTTAGCTTTTAATTGGTTTTGCAAATACCAACCCATGCCTCGTTCATTTTTATGATTGATTCATATTTCATTTTTATTATTATCATTAAAACAACCGGAATGTCAAAGTATTCGAGGTCTGACTTTTAAATAAAATCAAGTTAGTTTTTCCTCCTGGTTTCCTTCACACATGCAAACAAAAACCTCACAGAAAAGAAGTCAGAAAAAAACAGAATCGCAACATTTATAGGTAGAAAAGTTCACATAAACACATTCTGCAGAGCCATGATTTGTTTGGACCGTTTGGACATACAGACATTATTATTATTATTAATATTATAATTGGCAAAGGTCACTTTTTTCCCCAGAGCATTCGATACGGAATAAAAGCTGCTACTGATCGACGGGTGTCGGCTTTAGGACGGCAAATCAGGACCGATGTAAAAAAAAAAAAAGAAAAAAAAATCCATTAAAAAAAATTTATGATAAATTTAGATTAAGCTCAAAAGTTTTCCAGAAAAAACGAGGAAATTCTTTCAGAAAAAAAGTTGAAAATATTAGACTTTTCAAACTAAGTTTTTTCAAGTGTTTTCCTAGAAAACTTTTAAGATTAATTTCAAAATTTAGGATTTTTTTTCTAGCATTTCTTTTCATGTTTGAAGCTAGAAATTTCAAATGTTAAATCTCTAAGATTAAAATCAAAATTTCTAATTTTTTCTAGCAAATCTTCTACTTTACAAAAGTCAGAAAATTCCAAGTTTCTTCTTCTAGGAAATTTTTATCAATTTATCCAAAAATTTATATATTTGCAGTTTTTTTTAAATTTTTTATTTACTTTTATAAGAATTTTGTCTAGCAAATTTAAACAGTTTTTATGACAGTTTATGAGATTAAACTCAAATTTTCTCAGTTTTGTTCAGAAATTGTTCTACTTTTTGATTGTCAGAAATTGTCAGTTTTTTTTCCAAAAGATTTCTGAGATTAATATCTAAATTTAAAATTTTTTCAAGCAATTTTAAACTTTTCAAGCTCAGAAATTTCCAAGTTTTTTCCAGAAAATGTTTTTGGAGTAAATTTTTTTTTCCATCTACAACAATCCCAAAATGCCGTCGTTCTTCTTCGCCTCTTTCCAAATGAAGGAGGGAAGTTTTTTTTTTTTTTAAACACCTCAGAAAAACATCCAGAAAGTTTAATACAGCATGAAAACCTGAAATTAAAGAAAGGTAAAGAGAAGCTTTACAGTAAAACAGAAGCTGAAATCAAACATGCACGTACAAAAACTGGAAAAGAAAATAGTTGTGGCACCCTTTTACCTTCATGTTCTGCTGTTTTTCTGTCTGCTATTTATAATCTGTACAGAAGCAGAGAAAGTCCTAACACTGAACTCCGTCACCAACCAGCGAAAGTGTCGGACAGATCAACTGTCCTCCATCAGAGGGGAAACACAGCCCAGCTGCTTCTTTCTGTTTGTTTTTTCCTTTCTTATTCCCGTTTGTCGCTTTGGGAAATGTCTGCGACAGGACGGCGGCGGCGGGGTCGGGGAGCCGGCGGTGGGATTGGGGCGCCGGCGGCGGGACCAGGGCGGCAGCGGGGTCGGGGCGCCGCGCGCTGCAGTCGGGTTTTCCGGAGATGCTGCCGTCTGGCCGCGGCCATCAGAAGTAAAGCGCCGGTTCGCTGCTGTAGTCGGACAGGGAGGAGCTGTCCGCCGGAGTCAGCTGGACAAAACGACGTTAAACACAGTTACGTGAGGTCAAAGGTCACAGCTGGACTCAACTTCTCCTCATGTTTCGTGGAGAGAACAAGAGATTTTAGGTCAGAACTCACTAGAATTTGCTCAAAATTTTATTTAGAGTAGGAAATTAACTGTGATTAATTGATCATTTAAATAATTATCTATTAGTTTATTAATTGATTAATCGCTAACTGGAGTACACAGACTCAAAGATGATCATGTTTTGCATTTCAGGCAATAAAATGTTTATTTTATTATTTCAAAGTGGAACTAAATTGTTCAAATCTCATGTATTTTTAATATTATATAACAAAGGTTTAAGCAGTTAAATGAAAATATGTAGCATTTATAAAAATCTAATTAATCAATTAATTGTTTCTTTCTAATTTTGATAATTTGGGTCAAATATTTTGCACCATAAATACAAAATATATGCATTTTATTAAAGCTTTACCTTAATTACTGCGCCCAATATGTTGTTTTGTTTAACCAAATTTACTTTTTTGAGTTTGTATCCTCCAGTTAACGATTAATCGATTATTCAATTAGTGGACATTTGCTTCAATAATTGATTAATCAAGATTCATCAGTTCAATCCTATATCAAAATCAATGCTACACAAGCATCTAGTTTCAAAATTTTGTTGCATTTAAGGTGGAAAAATGTTTACAATTATTAATTAAGATCTTACTCTATTTTAAACTTATTCACCATCATCATTATCAAAAAAACAACGATATGTGAGGCTGGAAAACATCTGAAATCCAAACAGTGTTATGGAGCTTTAAGTTTGTGTGTCAGTGTTTTTGTCGCTCTTACCATGACCTCCTCTGTGACCTGCGGCGAAGTGAGTTGTTCCTGGTAAACTTTGTCTTCTTCTTTGTTTTCCTGCCAGGTGTTAAAGTCCACAGAGTGCTTGGGAATGTAGCTGGAAAGGTCTGAAGACAATTAGAAAAAACACATTATTACTTAATTTATTCAACAAATTTGGAAAAATACATTTTTTAGAGCATTTATGCACATAATAATGTAAAAAAAAAAAGTCGCTTGTTGTAATGAAACCAAGTGTAGTTACATGTTTTCTCCAGTAGGGGGCTCTGGGATCCAACTAATAAATCAGATCTGTTGATTTCAGAGGTTTTATTTCTTTAACTTTACTACATAAAATTCTACCTAACATCTTTCCATATAACGTAAGATAGTTTTTAGCTCAGAATTGTTCATATTATTTTATATACTTTGTGTGAGAAATTCCCATTTTACCAAACAACAAAAGATTATTTTTATAAGAAAATCAGTAAATTAGGAGAAAAATTCCACTAAAAGGATTTATTTAACAGGAACTGTATGTGACAAACACAAAGTAATTCAGAATTGTCCAGTGGGAGGAGGAGGATACCTGATTTTTTATGTTTTTGTACAACTGGTAATCTGAAAAGTGTGGAGTGCTTATTCTATTCATCTTCTATTCAGTCAGAATGGACAGAACATGTCTGTGAGCATCCATTTTCAAATCTAGCTGCAGAAAGTAAGTCTGGTCTTTGACTAGGCCTGAGTTGTTCTGTTAGTTTGGTTTCGTTTTGCTGTGACGTCGGGTCTCACCGTTCCCGTTTTCGGAGTGGACCGGCGATCCGACCAGGCCGGGGCGAGGGATGTGGAAACGTCCCACCATGCTGGGCTGCTCATCCGCCGGCGTCGCGTCCCGCTTGTCCTCCTCGTCCTCCTCGCCGCTGTCCCACACGCTGCTCTCTGACGGATACTCGTAGGTGCTCTGGAGGCTCGACTCGTTGAACGAGATCTTCAGCTGCGAAAGGAAAATATAGACTTTATATCCGTCATAAACCTCAAAAAGTAAAAAATGTTTTATCAAGTGTTGACAGATCAACAACTGTTACAAATTAAATGTAACTAAAGCATTTTATTTAATTTTTACATTTCATCTTTATTACTGTTGCATCATTATTACAATATTTTTATTATTTGTGACTGATATTTAATATTTAATTTTTTTTAACTGTTGCATTTATTTTACTTTTATGTTATCTTATTTTTACATTTTATTTCATATTTTATAGTTATTGTTTTTATTATTATTTGTTTCATTACTACTTGTATATTTCTAAGCTGACAGTCTAGGGACTTTGTATTAGTAATTCATGACCTCATGAGTGTAAACATGATGCGACACAGAGGCCCATCTCTTCTCCGCCACTCTTCAGAATGGGAAAGATAAGAACCTGCTATTTAATTAAACTAGTAGTTATTAACAATAACTACTAGCTTACAGTCAAAGCAGTATTTAAAAAGTTCAAAGCAAATAAAACTCTGGATGTGGGAACCAAGTTAGATGATGAAGCTGGAAAACAACACATTTTTAAGAAATAAACAGTAAAATAAAACACTTTTCAGTGACTGATTATGTGTTTTGATGGTGTCATAGAGTCGAAGGTGTTGATGTTATTAATGGTTTGTTGACGTGTGATGCAGATTAGGACAGATTTAGATCAGGGGTGGAGTCCAGCAGCCCCGGTTTAACCCACTGCTCTCTGTGTTTGCATTGTTTTTTTTCTGGTTGCCATGGCAGAACAAGAGCAGGAAGTGAAATAGTTTAGCCCAAATGTGGCCCGTATGAATCAATAGCACCTTTTATTTTAAACCAGTTGTGGTCAATTATGGGACTCTACAAAAGTAAAATCTTAAATGTGATAATTTTTTGCTTTTTCCACCAACAAATATATGGACACCGAAATTAGCTTCGGTGTCCATTTTTCAGCCCACTTCCTGCTCATGAACTCCAATTTTTAAATTCAACAATACGTTGTTTATCCTAAAGTAAAATTAAATGTTTCATAGCTCAATAACCAGGCAGCAGAGACATTAGCAACAATTATCCTGGATGACGACACGAGTTGCTAGCAAAGTGATGCTAATTCACTTCCTTTGCTTTTGTTGTTTCTCTCTGTCTTTAGTGCAGCTAAAGACTCTGAAGTAGGGGATACAGTCTCTACATCATCCATGAAGCATCTTTTTCAACTCCTCTGTGATTTGGAATAATACTTGTGGTTCAAGTATTATTCCAACTTTGAGATGCTAACTAGATGCTACCAGTTGTAAAAACACAGTTGCCATGGTTACCCACCTTACTAACAGTCCAGCTGTACAGTATTCAGAACCAGAGTGAGTAATAGAGAATCACATCCGGGTTGAGTACTTTTAAGTAATATTCCACTTGCTTTAAATAAATAAATATTTAAAAAAACAAAAAAAAACAAATTAAGCTTCATTTGAGCTTCAGTCAATAAAACAAGGTCAGTAACAGCATTTTACGTTAATATTGAGCTGCTTTTTAGCCTTTTTCTGTTCCGCTGCTAACGGTTAGCCTTCTCAGGGCTAGCATTCCGTTACCATAGCTACCGTAACACGAACATTCCCCAAATAAAACCACAGGACCTCAACCAACCGAGACAATACCGACTTTACTCGGTTGGTTGGCCTTTACAGTTCTCGCTGGGGTTTTAAATGGGTGAAAAGAGCAACTAAAGTCTGAAACAAAATCGTTAACATCGTTTTAAAAACGTCTGAGCGCGTCGACGCAATTTAATAAATGGATGGCCAACTCAAGACTTTCCCAGAGACAACAGATAACCCGCCGAGATCTGTCTGGTGGAGCCCTAGTTCAGGCTGGATTACACGGCTCGAGAGCCGCTAAACAGACGCTTCTTACGGCGCCGGCCTGGAGGCCAGCGGGCCAAGACACGGAGCTCCCGCAACGAAGCCAGCTGGCCTCTGAAGCGACGCCAACCTGCGGATACCGAGGCAGAAAGGGCCGGAGGAGAAACCGAGCTGGGCTGCAGCGTCAGCAGGCGATAAGGAGGGTAATCAGGCAGCAATAAGGAAGTGACAGCCTGTCGACTCATAAAGTGAACAGACTCAAAGTATCAAGATTTCCGCCAAAACAAATCTTGAGAAATTTTCCAGAAAAAAAAAAAAAAGTTTTGAGAAAATATTTTTTTTATTAATTTACAAGCTCAAAATGTAAATCACATTTTTAGCTGTAAAATGTAAATTACATCCATCCATCCATCCATCCATCCATCCATCCTCTTATCATAAAGTTGTTTGCAGTAATTTTGTTTCCTTCTTCGTCTTTACCGTCTATCTCTGAAATCAGAACGGTCTGGTCAAAGCTCGACAGGTAATTGCAGATAGAAAATCAGAAAACATTTTATAACGACTATAAAACAAAAACAGGGCACCTGAATGTGGCTGAAACCAAACTCTGGTTTATCCCCTGAGTTTCTGAGCCTGAATGTCTCTTTAAGTGAGAGTTTAGAGTTTTTCTGCTACTTCATCACAACCACACACAAAAAAAAAAATTACACCAAGATCCATTTTTAACCAGTGAAGAGAGTAGTTCCTCTTTAGCTTTAGATGACTCAAAAAGCCACTCATAGTTTATAAAAAGCCACTTTCAACATGTTCTAACCGCTTGTAGGCGTCACAATCGCAAAATGCTTTTATTTCTTCCTCTGCTGTTGCCATGGAGATCGAACCTTTGCTCTGCGGTGTCCACAGATACGTTTCCTGTTCTAAAAACACAAGGGAATTAGCTCAGGTGTTAAGATTATCGGGCCAGAACGCTGACCAATCGGAGGAGCCACTCCACACATTTATAATCCCGTAAAGCCTGTGCAGGCGTGCCGGAGTGCAAAGGTCATTCAGGAGAAGATGAGGCCTCCTCACCTGCAGCCTGACCTACATTTGATACCGAAGGAGCTGAAGGTTCAAATTAGCTTCATATATCAGGGTTAAGAACTGTTATTTTTCACATCCTGGGAGTAATTGTAAGGTTGAGGAAAAATGCTGAGAGGAATCAAATAAAAATCTGAAAAGTGTGGCGTGCATTTGAACTCAACCCTATTTCCGAGGACACTCCTAAATAAAATCCAGTGCAAAACAAAACTGAACTTTCTGGCTGAACTGAACTCTTGTTAACACTGGCAATAATGCTACATGTTAACAAGAGTTAGCAATGATTTGAGTAATTGTTAACCAAATGAGTAATATACGTTCATTGGAGTATATATATGGATGATGTCACATGCAAAAGCTGCCAACAGACTACGACTAGCATTGGTTTTAGCTGTTAAGTTGTCATATAACGTGCTAAATCTTAAATGTACGCCTGATATAAGAAAGAAAAAGAGACGCAGTGCTTTGCAACTATGATAACTAGATAACAAGGTCAGGAAAAAGTTTAAATTAAGACAAAAATAGCAAAGGAGACAGAAGTAGGTCAGCTATGCTAGCTTGACTATGACAACCATAGCATGAAGATGTGCTGTGGAATTCAGTGAGCTCGGTTCAGTTAAAATGTTTTTAAAAAGCGGACCTAAAACCAACTCTGACACATCATCAGTAAACCAGGCGTTTATATTAGCTAATCAACCACCGCATGTGTGAGCAAAGAATGATGTGTGGCCTGCTAGCAACTGGCGCCAAATATAGTTATTATACAGTTTTTCCAGCCAATTAGAGTATTCCATCATTTTACATGCTACTTTAAGTTGGTCTATCAATTAAAATGACAATAAAATCCACTGATATTATATTCTATGTGCTCAGGGTGAAAAAAGTCACAAATTACTCAAAATCCCCATTGAAATAACTTTGTAAAATGTGTCGGGTTCCAGGATATTAACTCATTTCAGCCGCTAAAAGTCTTGAGGAAACAAGGACTTTCTCTGCTAGAGCGGCATTGTTTCTCCGTCTCTGGCTGCCAAAGCCGAGGCCCCATCAATAAATCAGGCTGAGCCGCTGGGCTCGCTTCCTCTTTCATAGTCTTTCACTTTTCCTTTGGTTTGCCCTCGCTGCTCTGCGTCCAACTCAGTGCGCCAAAACAAAGACGGGATTTTTAACTCTTTACGAGGTCCGCTGCTGACCCGGACCAGATATTTGTTTTGATGCTGAAAGCCGCCGCTACCAAGGCAGGAGTGGTTTGTCCTCTTTCCTGAGGGAGAATGAAGCGAAGGGAAAAAAAGAAAAGAAAAAAAAAATCCACCAGCAGATTTAGGAACGCCATCATTCTGGTTCACCACACGGCGCAGAAACAGGAAGCCGCGGCATCAGAGACGGCCTTCGTTTTATATTTACCAGAAAACCCACAATGCACTGCAGGGTGAAGCTTTAATGCACTGCTATAGGCTGAACTACTGCAAAGATTTGGTAGTGAGCAACAATCTGACCCACAGAAATACAGAGAACAGATCCAAAAATCTGCTGTTATTCCTCCAGACCTGTAGGTGGCGCTAAACATAAACCCTCCACATGAGGTTACAGGTAAAGAAAGCAAGAATGGCCAACAACAAACTGCAAAACAAGTCTTTTATACTGACGTTCTGCAGCAGAAACGCCAAAATCATTCAGTCCCTTCAGGATTTTGCGATTGTTTTTGTGAGTTTTTATAAACAAAATTAAGAACTTTTGTGATATTTGCCCTCATGCCTAACAGTAAATGTCACTTTTTGCTGTCAATCACAGACTACAACTTCTTGCTAAGTAAAACTGAAGCAGCATTGCAGTAGACGTAAGAAATACTGCCCCCTGCAGGTGGGAGGTAGCACCACTCACACCAGATGTTTTTGCCAATTTTTGTGGAAATTTAAAAATAAATTTAGAATTACACATCAACGTAAAAAAAATGGGGGGATCTATTGAAGACTGAATTTTGGGGGAAAATATGTCAGCATACTGAGAAAAAGAACAAATTTAGATTAAAATCAGAAATCTGAAAAAAGTTAATTCTGTGGTAAAAAGAAGAATCCTTTCCCCCCAGTGGCACTAATCCTCTTCCATAAGTAATGTATTTTTGTATGATATTTACTTGAAACAATTCCCTTATCTGCCTCTGGAATATATTTAGCAGCTAGTCAGACAAAACAAATGGCATCAGGCATTTTGGAGAAACTGCAATCGGTTCACCTCTAGTTTTCTTAAAATATCTCTCCATCTTTGCATTTTATGGAATCTTTTATACACTGGAACTTGACATTATCTAAAAATCCTTCAATTTTCCTTTAATTTTTCCCCAGTTGAAATGAAAAGGCGCAGACAGAGGACAGAAAGCCGGGGAGGAGATTATGTCTCCATCAGTGTCCTGATGAGCGGCTGCCAGGAATGTCTTTCCAGGCCAAGCGGCATGGCATGTCCCCGTTTGGTGAAGCGTGCTTCCTGCAGAGCTCCGACTGCGCCTGCAGTTTAACAACCTCACTGTAAACCGCCGCCGCGCATTTAAGGCGCTGCAGCTGCAGACTTTTCAGAGTTAAACTGAGTCTCTGGATCCGTTTCCACCGGCAGAGCGTCCAGGCTGAGCAGGTGCCTGATTAGAGCTAATCTCCAGCAGGCAGATAATATTAGAGCACGATGCTGCAGAGCGTCAGCTGCATCACCGTCTCAAAGCAAACCTGCACGCTGCAGCGGCGCAACGTCCAACTGAGCAACAGGCAGATAGAGAACAATAAGTTTTCATCACTTCACCTCAGTGAAACACATTTCAAAGAGTAATAATGAGAGTGACGTCATTTTAACATGAGAATAAAGTCGTAATATTACAAGAATAAAGTTGTTTTTTGTGTGCACATTTTTTACTTTTGGATCTTAAAAATGTAAAAAAATAAAAATAAAAAAATTCTTAATTCCAAAATTTCTGAGGTTTGTAACTTTTTATTTTTGGAGCTAAACATTTGCCAAATACTTTTGGGTAAATGACAAACATTTTATTGTTTTCATTTTTAAAGAAGTTTTCTGAGATTAACCTAAATATTTCAGGGTTTTCTTTTTTGAAAATTTTAAACATTTTGGAGCTAAAAATTTTGTAGAAAATTTATGATATTCATCTAAAAATTTCTCATTTGTTCCTCATAAATTTTCGACTTTGGGAGCTCAAAAACAATAATTTCTGAAATTAATCAAAAAAATTCAGATTTTTTTCTTGCAAATTTTGTATTTTTGGAGCTCAAACATTTCCTTCATCTGAAAATCCACCATAAACTCAAACACACACCCAGGTTTTTGTTCATAAAGCTTCTGGTTACTGAACGACTCCACCCTGGTGAAAGAATGAATCAAACAAATAACAGCTGAATCTCCTGACCACCAAATGGAGTCAATATCAGGTAAATCAGGGTAAATGTTCCCACTTGATGAGATTTTAAGTCTCAGATAGAATCGTTTCTCTCAGACCAACGTAGGCGGTTTGATAGGAAGCGTGTTTACTCTGTCGCTGTGAGTCACGGAGGAAATACTTCACCTTTAGCCTCCTGTGAGTGAATATCTGGTGGCTCCAGCGTTGGATTATCCCTGATAAGAGCCAGAATAAAAAAGCAGGTGGATTTCTGAAAGCGTGAACCAGGTGTGTAAGGCGACACCGGCAGGGTGGAGATCCAAACCAATCAGACGGTCCACTCCCAACACACACAACCACCGGTCATTGTTGGTGCGTTTAATGGCCGTAGGAAAACGTCGGAGGTTTAGGTGTGTCTGGAAAAGCCTCAATGGAGACAAAAGGAAGGTCAGAGTGACAGGATGAACGGTGGGAAAATCATTGTGAGGAGAGAAACCGATTGGATGTCAGTCCTGGTGGGAAACAGTGGAGAGGAATCAGGAAGCGCTTAAAGACAGCAAATCACCAACAAATCACAGGCAGCAGAGAAATACAACAAGTTACAGCTTGTTTATATTTAGAAACATAACAAAGGTTTCCTATGTGTTTATTACAATATGACATTAATACAAAATCAATCATTAAATATGGATGGATGGATGAACAGATGGATGGATGGATTTTCTTTTTCATATAATTCTATTGCATACTATAATTTTAAATGGTTAAATAAAAAATTTGCAGAACAAGCCAAATGTTATTAATTTCTTAAACTCAATCTTAATCAATAGAATACTCTGTTATTAAAATAACGGTTCGCTGTCGTTTAGTTTTGGGGCAATAAATAATATTTCTAAGCCTTCTGGTTTCAAAATGACCTGCAGCTCTGACGTCAAAACCCGTCTAGGAAAGAGAGAGAGAGATAAAGAGAGAGAGAGAGAGAGTCCTAATGACGCGATAGAATGGCCCGCTGGCGTTGCCATGGCGACAGGCGCCATGAGACGGAGGGAAACGATGGAGAGAAGAAGAGGGAGCTGAAACAGAGCAGGAAAAATAAAACAAACCGCCCCGAACCATCGAAGACAAAAGCCGGTGGACAAAAGCCACGCTTTTTGACGTGCTGCTGACGTCACGCCGGGAGCGCGGCACAGCGACGCGCGCGCCCGGAGCTCCAGGTGAACGCGCCAGATTATTTGACTGAAATTTACATCAGAGGTACAAAAGGTACCGCATCAAACCCGCAGCGGAGAAACAGCTGAGTCTGAATTATCTTTAAATCCTTAAGAAGAAACAATCCGGGGTAGATGGGCTGAAACGACAGAAGGAGAAGAGGTCTCACTCTGACTCATTTTTAAAAATGAAACCCGCCCGGTCTGCTGCTTCAGCTCCTTACTCCTCAACACACACACTCTGAATTAAACATGACGGTGATAGTGGGGCTTTACTGGCTGAATCCTAATTACACCGACTGCTGGCTGCAGCCTGAGGGCCGTGTGGGAAAACTGGCATTCACACACATATATATATATATATACACACACACACGCACACACATATATACACACACATATACACACACACACGCACACACATATATACACGCACACACATATATACACACACAAGTTTCGGTGTGAGCCACAGACTGCGTGTCATAGTTAAAGAGAACGACACGTCTCTCTTATTTGGAAACCAAATCGACATCACAACCTGAGAAAAAATAGAAACACAAGCAGCACTTCTCAGATGTGAGAGTCACTTATTGTAAATATAGCAGCTCATTTATGACCCTAAATATGGTAGATAGAACAAGAACATTTCCTAAAAAAAATCCAGACATGTTGAGATTAAAGCTGCAGTGTATAACTTTTCCATATGTGTTGAAAACCTTACAACCTTACAATGATGACAATATGAGACAAATAATCTGTGAAAGGAGCGATAGGTCACTGCTCCAACCAAACACAACCAATCAGAGCCAAGGGGAGGGTCTTAGCGCTGTCAGTCACTTCGTGTACCAGCTGCTAAATGTGAAACAACTTACTTACAAGAAAACCATTTATCTGCTGTCATCGATAGCCAAAAATGTTGGAAAACTAAATCTTTAATCTCACAAAACAACTTGGGAATTTTTGAGTTTTAAAAGTGAAAAGTTTCGACTTTTGAAACTCAGAAATTGTGGAAAAATTGAAAATGTTTGACTTTACGCACTGATAAAATTTCCATGTTTTTTACCTACAAAACTTCTGAGCTTAATCTCAAAATTCCCAAGTTCTTCCCCAGGTGTTTTAGTTGGAATCTCAAACATCGGATCTTTTACCAATCCGTGAACGCACCACGCTCGCTAAATCATGCCAACAACAGCCTCACAGAGACAAAAATTAAAGTTTCCATTGTTGGATATCAAGTCAAAAGGAAAAACAGAAATGTAAGAATCCATTTTCATTTCTCTTCTTCAGAGGTTTTTCAACTGGTCTACCAACAGGTGCACTTGCTGCAGCGCCACCACAGGCGAGGAGGGGAACTGGTTGTTCAAATGTTTGGCTGGTTTGCCTCAGTGCAGTGAGAACGGCAGCAGCTGAAAATGTAACTAATGGTGAAATTTTGGTCTCAATTGACCCCATTCTGCAAAACTATCTAAAATATTATTATTTGCACACCAGAGGAGAGAATATATTAATATATTTGGCATAAACACCAGTTGTGGAGAGTCATGGTTTGGAGAAAAATGCACCATGAATTCAAGTGTTGATCTGATAAACTGGAAACCTTACAGTCTTAGAAGGTTAAACTATAACTATAACTATAACTATAAATACACCAATAAATCTGTTATCTCAATAAGATTTACGGGAGGTGGGATCGGTACGGGATTTAAATACCAGGGCACCAGATCAATAATGACACACATCTTCATACTTCGCTTGTGCGACTCCGGTTCTGTCTCTGGGAGGACAAGGAGGCGGTGGCAGGTTTCAGGAAGCGTAAGGGAGGAGAGAGCAGAGATGGGGAATGTCTGCCGGGCGGTAAATAATTAAACACAATGGACTTTCTCACCTGTAGCCCAGACGCACAATGTAAATGTAGGAGCGTGCCCTTTCATTGGCCTTCCTGTGTTACAGGGAGCTTTTAACCATTCGGGGTGGATGAAGAGGAAAGCAAAAATCCATAAACTGCATCTAAAATTCAGGAAAATGCAAGTATGACTGATAAAACAGGAAGAGGAATGATCCGAATACCGTCTGGCCTGTTTTCTACAAACACATTACAGATTTGGTGGTAGCTGAAGCTGCATATATATATTCTCAAAGCTTTGCTTCAGTGTGACGTTTTAAAAACAAACCACGTCAAGGTCTTCTTGGAACCATGCCGACGTGGATTCCTCAACAAATTTGACTAATCAGCAACCCTGAAACCGCATTTCCCAAGATCCCACAGTTGGTCACTTCACTTCCCGATCAATGACCGGACCGTGTTAACAAAATTGTGCTAACAACTCTCTGTGTGGAAGTTGTAACTACAGAGACAAGAACCAAAAAGTTTGAAATCAAGTAAAAAATAGAAAAAGAAAGGAAAACGTGACATTGCGTGGTGGGAAGTCTGGATTCCTCGGTTCCCAGAAGAACACATTTGACCAAAGCAAACCACATTTCCAAGGATCCCAAAGTGTCCTGCGGTTGGTCACTTCTTGACGGCTGGAGGTTTCAGTCCAACTCAAACAGCCTTCCTGTTCCGAGAACATGTGGACTGGCCTTTCTGCTTACCAAAAATAATCCTTGCTTCACATCTAATGCCATAAATCATTGGGAAACTCAGTACAACTTGGTCAACACAACTTTCTACTGCTAGAGAAACTACCAGATGGTTCACTGATGACCTGTGAAGCCATTTCAATGTGGAGTAAAAGACAATTGGCATGTTGAACAATCAACAATAAGCCAATTTGTTCTACAAAAGATTTGAAAAACTGGACAGTGTTGAAGTCAAACCACCCAATCCAAGGCCGGGTTGAGACCAAAGCCAAGACAGGGCGATAAATCGTTCATCGATTCATCAAATAGTTGGTTTGCTTAAGATTCAGTTTCTGGAAAATCTGGATTTTTCTTCACCAATGCGCTCATTGGGTTCCCATTGTTCAGTCATGTGATCACACCCAAAGCCGCCATCTTGTTTTACAGCTTCTATTCATTTGGACTTTGGATTCAGGTCAACTCTGTGGTGGAGTATAAGGGCCATGCTAAGATTTTATTTTTAATACAAGAAGAAAATCATAATATTAGTAGAATGAAGTTGTAATTTTATGTGATCAGCATGAAAAATATATATTTCTTTGTCATTTTAAGATGATTTCCTGGTAAAATTGCATCTTTTTAATTTAATATTTTTAATCAATATTCTGACGTTATTCTTGGCTCTAACACTCAATCATACAAGTAACAGAAGAGATGATTGGAATAAGAAAACACATTTCCTTTTATTTCTATTTGATAAAAGAAAGTGAGCAAAATTTAATAAGTGATAAAAATTGGATCTCATATGGAAAAGAAATTGATTTCAGGGAAGCTCAACAATGAACAGTATTTGCAGTAATAATAATAATTATCAAAAATAATGAGATTATGTCAAACAAATCGACATATTTGCTCCAAATCTTGGTTTTATACAACTACATTGAGTATTTGTGCACCATCAGAATGTCATGACTAAAACAGAACAAAGTGATCTGCAGTAAAAGTAGCTTCCCATAAAGTCACATTTATATGTAGCCCTGTTGTTCGGAGTGTTTACATATCCAAATGCTGCTTTTTGTGTTATGAGGTTGAACAGCTGTGAGTCAAATGAAAGAACCAGGCTTTGGTTTTCCAACCGGTTCAGCAGAAACATGGACGCCTCGTCAGAGATGCTAATCTCGGCGTTTGCATCCAAATGTTGATGTAAATGCACCACAGAGTTTGGAAGTTTTGGTTGGAGGTTAGAAGATGAGTTTCGGAGCCGTGGGAAAACGAGCGGCTCCATTTGTTTAACGCCTGAGTCGCTCTGAGGTGGATTGGGGAAAAAAGAAGAATGGGCAAAAAATTAAAAACACCACGGCTCAAATGATTAATCAAATTAATTATGATTAATCAATTATTTAATAATTGTGAACTGATTTAGGAGTAAATTAATCGTTAGCTAAAGCAGACAAACTCTAAACAAAACCCCACATACAAATAACATAGTCAAAGCCATAAATTAAGGCAAAGCTACACTAAAAATCAATCATTTTGCATTTAGGATAAAAACATCTTCATCTGTAAATATGTGGTTTAGCGTTAGCTTCATTCGGTTCAAATTCACTAAAGGAATTATACACTTTTGCATTTTTGAGACATAAAATGTTCTTATTTTTTAAAATTTTTTAATTATTTGCATATTTTAATGCATTTCTAATATTGTCTAAAATGGCTTAAGTAGTTAAATAAAAACTCTGTAGAATGTCTCATTCTTTATAT
The DNA here is from genome assembly GCA_922788865.1 of Poeciliopsis turneri. NCBI lineage: Eukaryota > Metazoa > Chordata > Actinopteri > Cyprinodontiformes > Poeciliidae > Poeciliopsis > Poeciliopsis turneri. The sequence goes on along the minus strand of CAKLNU010000028.1, from coordinate 11,225 downwards.
TCGATTAATTGATTAATCGTTAACTGAAGTACAGACTCATAAAAGGTTATATGGTAAAAAAAATAATGTGATTATTTGTCTTTTAATGCGTTTCTAAAATAATGTAAAAAGACTTGCATGATTAAATAAAAAAATCTGTAGAATCACATTTTTCAAATCTGATTAATCGATTAATCGTTGCCACACTTAACACCTTATAAGTGAAACAAATCGGCCACTCCTCCAAAAACAGGAACCTAAATGAATCAACAGAGCAAAACTCTGGAAAAAGTGACAAAAATCTGGTTGCATCTTCCTTCTCCTGTTATAACCAGCAGTTCGAGGGAAGAGAAACTTCAAAAACAAACTCTGCCGCCTCCACGACTCTCTGCAGCCACATCTATCATTCCAAGAGGCTCTGCCGTCTTCCATTAAACCGGCAGGAAATCCAGGCACTCTGCTAAGCGGAAGTCAATCCCAGTCTGTGTTTAACCCAAAAACTCTGAGCGATTTTATGCAAATGGAGGAGTGACGTGGAACGAGAAGCTGCTCTTGACCTACATACAGAAGCTCCAACTCTGTTTGGAGGCTTTTCCTCCAAACAGTCCAATGGAAACACCAGGAATCAGGCTGGGAGGAAGCAGAGGAGTCAGGTTTCTGATGGGAATGGGGTTTAAGCCAAGCTGCTCGTTTAAAAGTTTTATATGTTCAAGGGGAAAAAATCCTCAATACCGGGCCAGAACTCTGAGGTGCGGCCGCTCTGGTTTTACACAGAGAGAGAAAAACCTCAGAAATGATCCGGGCCGGGTCCAAACCTCCGGGCTGCTCCGAAACGAGCAAAAACACGACCAGGACGAGCAGAAAGATGCTGCAGCTGCTGCTGCTGAAGCATCTTCAGCTGAAGCAGCTAAGAGACCAGACAGAAGGTCAAAGTGCGGGAGGCTGAAACAGAATCACAGGCTGCAGAGAGAAACGTTTAAAGGTTCTGATCATCAAATTATTAAAGAAAAATAACATTTAGATAAAAAAAATAAATTAATTTAAAAAAAAACCTGTTTGACGTGCTGATTAAAAATACATTAAAACAGTAAATATAAATAATATTTAAAAACAGTTTTAATTTTTTTTTAAAGTTTTGTTTGATTAAAAAAATTAAACATAATATAAAAGATACTTAAATTAAGGAAGAAAAGTTTGGTTTATCTGTTTCGTATGAAATAAATAAAATATATTATAAATAAAATATTTTAAATTAATTTTTGTAAAAATAATTTGTTGATCTGTTGATTAAAATGAATAAAAATACTAAATATAAACAATATATTTTTAGTTAAAAATGTTTCTTTATTTGTTGATTATTAAAAAAATAAAATCTAAAAATCTTTTTAAAAAAGTTTTGTTAATTGACGGCATTCAAATCTTTTAGACTTTAAAACCTGATGCAACCAAAAACTGAAATGAATTGCAAAGGTTTAAAGGTTTACAGAAACACGGTGGTGGCAGCATCATGCTGTGGTTTTTGAGCAGGAACAGGCAAGATGTTCCTGCTCAAAGGAAAACGGATGGAGGAAAATCCAGGAGAGTTTGTGACTTTAAACTCCTCACAATTTAAGGTTGAATGTGAAAACATTGACAAGAGGATGAGGTTTATGCTGCAACCGCAGCATCAAATAGCAGCACAGACAGGAAACAAAGCTTCACATGCAGTCCTCAATCCGACATCAGCCCTGCAGCGGCTCGCTAAATTAATTAGCAACACTCCCTGATACTTAATTAATCCCAAAAGCACGCCAGTCAGAAACGATTAGCCTGGAGCAGGGAGGAATCAGAGCTGTGATTTTTAAAGAAAAACCTAAATATGATTCATAATTTAATTAAAAAATAAATATAAAAATGCCTCAGGAGTAAACATGCTGCTCTTTAGGAAGCAGGAAATGTAGATGGGATCGGTCAGTTAATGGAGCCACCCGAAACAGTAACACACACACACACACACACACACGCACACGCGCGCGCGCACACACACAAAAAACAAAAACAATGAAACAAAAAGAGTAGAAAAGCACAGCGAGTTGCTCCAAACGGCTGCGTAAACACACACCACTAATCCACTTAGGCATAAAGAGCCGCAGCAAACCCAGAGATTGGACGCAGGAGATTAACTCCACACACACACACACACACACACACACACACACACACACACACACACACACACACACACACACACACACACACAGCACAGCTTGGCTGGACAGACAGGTGCAGCACTCCTGTGTGACGTCACACTTCCTAGTTTAGATCAGAGGAAGATCCAGACTAGAATAGAAATACTTTTTCATTCTGCAAAAAGTTAAGAAAATCCACTGATTTCCTGTGTTTTCTCCAAGGTTTGATCTATACGGAAGACCATTAGTGCCAATGAGACAAAAAAAGGAATTCTGACTTTAATATCTTAACGTCAGGATTTTTTTTTCTTCATAGTTTGGACTTCTTTTCCTCAAAATTCTTAAAATATAAATCAGAATTCTTTACATTTCTGAAAAAGTCTGAATTCTGAGGAGAAAAAGTCAAAATTCTTTATTTGATTTTAAAAAGTAAGAATTAAAATGGTCAGAAAAAAGTTGGGTTCTTTTTCCAGAAAGTCCTGAAATATTTTGGGAAGGAAAATAATATGCGTTATTTTTAAAAGGTTAAAGGTTATACTTGACAAGTCAAAAATTTGAGAAAAAAAAAAACAGAACCTTTTTGATTCTTTAGAAGATTTACAAAAGTCCAAAAGTTTTGATTTAACTAAAACAATTCTATTTATTTGTCAATGTTTCATCCTCAAAAATTTCTGAGATTAATCTAAACATTTCTGAGATTTTTGTAAGAAATGTACTCCTCCTTTTTCTATCCACAACATGTAAATATTGATGATGTTTCTGTTTTGGTAATATTTTGCTTCCCTACATCAGAACCAGCGGAGTTCCTCTCACCTTCTTGCCCACAGAGCCGGTCTTGGACAGGCAGGACTTGGCCAGGCTCAGGTACCCTCCGATGACCTGGATCTCCTCCACAGCAGGGTAGCGTTTCTTCAGCAGGCTGCCCAGCTGGGCGTACTGGGGCTGCGGGGGCGTGGACCCCGGCGGGGCCTCAGCCGGAGCCTCCTGTTGGGGCTCCGGTGGGGTCTTCTGGGGGTCCGCCGATCGCTTAGGCACCACGGTGAAGGTGTTGCCCTTTTTCCTCTGCACCATGGGGCTGGGGACCGGGACACGCTGCGGGGGCTCCACCTCAATGTCGTCAATGTTTGTGACCGGCAGTTTGTCCACAGGGGGTTGCTTCGGAGTCGGAGAGACTGGTGAGGCTGGTGAGGTCAGGACAGGTGGAGAGGAAGGAGAAGGAGGAACTTCTGGTTCCTTCTTCTCCTGTAGTTTCTCTTCTTTCTTCTTCGTTGGGGAGCGGGAGGGTGTTGGCACTCCTGGCAAGGGCGAGGACTTAGTCGGACTTGGTGGTCTGGGGCTGGTGGCCGCAGGCGAGGCTTGCAAGTTTCGCTTGGGGACCACTGTGAAGGAGTTCTTGGACTGCAGACGGAGGTTTGCGAGGGCCCGAGCCTGGGTGTCCCCGTCTGGGATCTGGTCGATGTCCGGCTTCGGAGACGGACGGATCTCAAACTCAGACGTCGCACGCAAGACCTTCGAAGAGATGGGCAGTGAGGAGGACTCGGCACGGGCACGGCGGGTCTCCGGAGAACATGGCACCTTGGATTTGGGGGACACCTCCACGGCCTCCCAGTTGCGCTCCCTGGTGGGCTTGCTTTGCCCTCTGTCTGGCTCGTCTTTGGGGACGACGGCCCCTTCAAACCTCTGCCGGAAGGACGACACAGGCTGGGGTGATCCCGGGTGGAGCTCCGGCTGTGGCTTTGCTTTGGAAGTCCAAGGAGTCTGGAAGATGGGTGATGTTGGCTGGCTGCTGACGCTCGGACTTGGCCTGGGCTTTGGCACCAGATCTGGCTGTGGCTTGGCCCAATGTCTCGGCCTGGCACTGGCACTACAATCCAGGTCCAGAAGGTTCTCCGTGCTGTGCGACTTCTTCTGAAGCTTCCCGTAGTTGCAGTCGAACTTCTGGAGGATTCGGCTGACCCTGCCTTGGCCCTCCCCGGCGTCTCTGGGGGCATCGGGGTCAGGGCGGCCCAGGGTGCTGAGGTTCTCCTCACTCCGGCTCAGCGTGGTGTCGTAGATGACCACCTCCTTGGATCTCCGTCACGGCGCTGCCTCTCCGGTCCAGAAGGTCGTTCAGTGAGCTGTAGGTGTCCACCCCGTTCTGCTGCCAGCCTTTACTCTCTCCGGCCTCCGGGAAGTAGTCCGGATCCGACTCTATGATGATGATGTTGTCGGCCCGGATGGTCCGGATCCCGGGGACGCTCCCGTACAGCTCCAGGATGTGCTGGACCGGGCGGGCGGCGTTCTCCCGGTCCTGCCGCTTCCGGCGCTCCTTCTCCAGCTTGATGAACGGGTTCTCCTCCAGCGGACCCAGACTCTCCTGGAGCACCAGGCTCTCCCTCGGCGCCGTCCTCTCGGCCGCCGCTCGGGGCTCTTTGTTGTTGGCGAAATGTTGGCTGGCCGTGGTGATGGTGTAGTTCCGGCCGGACGCGCCGCTCCTCGCGCCACCACCGCCGTTACCGTTCACGTTCCCCGCTACATCCCCGTTGACGTGATGCGACCCCGCGGCGCCGCCGGGGCTCGGCTCCGGGGCCGGGCTGCCCGCGGAAACGCCGCCCTTCGCCTTCCGTCTCTCCAGGATCTCTCGCTTCCAGGCCGGCATCCTCGGATTCTCTTGGCCGGCGTCTTGGCGGAGGACGTGGATGTCTCCCCCGCCGGACATCGTGGCGTTTGGTGGTGAGGAAAACGGGGGAACTCCGAGGCGGACTGGCCGCGGTCCGGTGCGGCGCTATGGAGGCTGTTATCCGGCTGTGACCGTACCTGCAGCACCGACCAGCGGACACACAAACATCCCTTCCTCCGCCGCTTTCCTCGCTCTCTGCCTGCTTTCTGTTCCGATCCCTTTCTCCTCACATCCCTTGGAAGAGGCCACGCCTCCTCCAGACGCTGATTGGTCGACTCCAGTTGATGACACGCCCACTTCCTGCCAATCAAAACACTTGGCATTAAATTCTATAGATATTTACAATAAATAGGTTTATCGAGCAAACAGTAAACAAACAGTAATATTTTTTTAAAATTAATTTTAAGTAAGAACCATATAAAATAATTTTATAACAAATATTTATTCTTGACAAAAATATTATTAATTTCTAAAAAAAAATAATTATGAAGCTTAAAATTGAAAGAAAACAAACAAAAAAAAAATTAAAACTAACTGAGTAAACAGCAAGTTATCTCAGCTTAATAAAAAATAAGAATTATTTCCATGGTAACAGAATATATAGTTATTGAGGAAATCATAAGAAATGTAATATTTTTATATTGAGAGTTTCAATGACACTTGAAAGTAAACACATTTATTTAAGATATTATTTTTTTGAATTATTTTAAAACTCCTTATATGTCTGTATTGATAAACTAGTACATAATTTTTAAAAAGTGGACTTATTTCAGTATTTACATTAATAACTAGTTGTAACCAACATTTAAAAATGACAAAATTAACACAATTTAATTTAAAAAAATTTTTTTTTAATTACTGTACTTAATATAATTGTTACCTACAACTTTGTATATGAATTAAAAACATTTAGGACAATTCATTTTGTCATACATAAGAATTTAACTAAAACCTGAAAGTCGGCACAATTATTTAAAAAATATATTCTTTGACTTATTTTAAAAGTTACTAGGAAGCTGAATATAATTTTAAAAACTGAGTTTATTTCAGCAATTACATTAAAACTAGAAGAAAAAAAAGATTAAAATAAAAGGAAATGCAAAAAAATGTAAATAAATGAAAAAGTTATAAATTTTAAAGTGTATAATATAGAATCTTAGATTAATGAATTTCACAAATTTTATTTCCATAATGTTATATTATGGCCGCAATCACAAGTCGACAGCACTAACACTCAGCTTGTTAAGGTAAAGTTGATTGGAAGGAAAAACTCACAATGAAGAATTAATTAACTTCTAAAGAACACAATTTGTTAAATATATTCATGACATGTCAAAACTATATTAAAGCATTTATTTTATTTAGTTATTTCATAACTGTTGACACTTTTCTTTAAACATCAAAGTCAGTGGGCGGGGCTAAAACAGCTACAGACAAACTGATTGGTCTGATCGTAAAAAAAAGTGATAACTATATTCAATGAATAAAACCATAAATTATATTTTGTGGTGAAAACATACAATAATATAATTTATTTCTTGTGTTGAATACATATTGAAGGAAAATGATGGAAAAAATTTATGAATGTAGTATTCATGTATGTAGGTGTTAGGAAGTGTGTGTATGTAGGTGTGAGTGTGAGTGTGTGTGTGTGTGTGTGTGATCCAGTCCAGTGAACAGCTTGTGTGTGTGTATGTAATCCAGTCCAGTGAACAGCTGAGCTGCTCAGTCTGCTGCACATGAATCAGCACTAAGTGGCCGTTCCTGTCGCTGCAGCAGATATTGATGCTGCTCATCAAATATTGATGGCAAAGCCATAATTAAACGCAGTCCGACCAAAGAGAATGATTCGGACCCAACCAGGGTTATTTCCTCAATCATGGCGGCTTCACGGACATTAAACCAAAACAAGGAAGTAAACAAACAAAAACACGAATATTTCTGGGAAACATTCAGAGGTACTTTCACTGTCACACATGAATTGTTGTTTTAAACATCGATATTTGCAAAAGCTTTGACCCAGAAAAGCTGCAATACAAGCAGAAATGAAGGATTTAAAAGAGCTCAAGGTTTCGGCAGGTTTGCAGTTTTCTGGAAGTTTGTTCCAAATTAGAGGAGCAGAACTGAATGCTGACTTTTTGGACATTTTTAGTCAAGATTTATCGACACATATATAAAGTATCTGTTCTTCCTTCTATATCACAATAATGCATTAATGTGCAGCATTTTTCAGCGTCATACAGAAACTTTGATGTATTATTTATTATTAATTCTTGTTGATTTAATGTAGAAATTTCCAACAAAACACATCAAAGTTTGTGACTTGAACAAGAAAACATGTAGAAAAAAAACTAATAAATTATTTACTTTTTTTAAAAAACTGACATGTATCTTTTGTTTTTTAAAATAAAATGTTTTTAGTAAAGTTTTAACAGGTTAAATTCACTACCTATAAAAGTAAATATAAATAATCACATATTAAAGCACATGTGAAATGTGGTTTATTATGATGTGGAGAATAGAGTTTAAAAAGAATAAAAGTTAAAGTAATTTGTAAACATGATCTGAAGCTGTTTGGGTGAGTGGCGCCTCCTTGTGGCCAGATACTGTCTGTACACCATTACATCAACTGTTGATTTTCTTTTTAAATGTTTTTTATTTACAGATTCTATACAAAATAACCAATGTGTAGTGCAGCAAAAACCAGAGAAACATAAATATAAATGTGGATTTTTCCTTAAAAATTCAACATATATATATATATATATATATATATTATTTTACACCGTTTTAAATTAAAGGATCCCATAAATACATGCAGAACATTTACAGAGAAACGTCAGGCTGAGCGAGGCCACAGCATGGAGGAGACACAGAGTTTGGTGATTTATGACCCGTTAGCTGCAGAACGGCGACTTCCTGTGGAGAAAATAAAGTTCCCGTTGATCAACTTTACTTATTCCTGACAGATTTAAAGAGACAGTGTCATGCAACAGTCTTGAAGTATTCAGATTTCTTTAAATTTAACTGTAAAATGAGCCAAACTCTGTTCAAAATGCTCTTATTTGTCATATTTCTGAGTTATTTTCTATTGAAAATGTTCTAAGTCTGTTGCATTATGTATGTTTTGAATATTTTAGATTTCTATTTTGTTTTTAAAATTGAAACAAATGAAAGAAGATATGAAAAGAAGATTCTTCTCATATCTTCAGTTCCAAAATGTACTAACATTTCAACTTGTTACATTGTTTAACATTTCAATAAGACGTAAATGGGGACAATAGAAATTAATCTCAGTGTATTGAACACAAATGTTTGGCTGCATGGAACAGAAATGTAAAGAAATGAGGAATGACTCAAGACTTTTGCACAGTTGAGTCAGAGTTTCTGTCCTCTGATTGATGGTTTTCTTCTTCTCCGACTCCAAACATGAACAACTCCTTCACAAAAAGTCAAAAAATAAAATAAAATAAAAAAAAATCTATTATATCCATTAAGCTCTACGCTGGCGCAGTGGAGCCATCGGAGAAAAAAAACATAAAAGATAAAGAGCAGAAGACCTCAGAGAAAAACTGACTTTGTAGAAAATTTCTCAGATTAATCTCATAATTTTGAGTTTTTTTCTTGGAATTTTTCAACAGATATTTGAAAATTTCTGTTGAAAAAGAAATTCTCAAAATAAATTCTGAAATTAAGCTCAGAATTTCTGATTTGTGGTTTTTCTCTGAAACCTCCTCCTTCTCTTTCCTTCTTCCCTCTGTCGGCCCTCTTGCGGCACGGTGAATCTCTCGTGGCGCCGCTCTGCCCTCAGTTGACCCGGCAGGCCCGGATCATCAGCAGCTGCAGCAGGATGAAGAGCGGTGACACAATGAGGCCGAACCACAGGTCTCGGGCCCGGTCCTGCTCGGCCAGCTTCTGGCACAGCAGAACCTCGCAGACCAGCTTCAGGCTCAGCACCGTCAGCACCCAGAGCAGCCGCAGCACCGCCAGCCGCTTCTCGTTCTCCTGGTACAGCCGGATCGACACGATGGCCGTGAAGTAGGTGCTGAGGCCGTCGGCGGCGAACAGCGGCACGAACACCAGGCACCAGCTGAGCCGGTCGCTCAGCAGGTCCACCCGCAGAGCCACCAGCATGCTAAAGAGCAGCAGCGCCAGCAGGTGGAGGAAGAGTTCGAAGGTGGCGAAGCCCAGCCACTGGACCAGCTCCCTCAGAGAAAACAACATGGCTGACGGACAGACAGAGGACTCCGGGTCAGGATGAGGATCTGAAAACTGAAGGCTTCTGGCGCTGCAGAGATCTCCCACCTGATTGGCTACATCTTCTCACCCAGCCTGCGGGGAAAGGAGAGTGAGTCCTTAAAGCGACAGTGCTTACATTTTATAAAAAATGTATAATTTCCATATTTTTTCAAACGTTGTGGCAGTTTGTTATGAGACAGAGCTACTATATCCATCTGAAGAAATGCACCACCAAAAACCACGAGGTGGAAACAAAACAACTTATAGTTATAGGAAAACCATTTATCTGCCATTATTAGTGACTATTCTAACTAGCTTCAGCATTCACGACAAACTATGCTATCAGGAAGAAGCTGAAGTGTGAGAAGCGCCACACAGAGTTGATTGACAGCATTAAGACCCGCCTTCTGGCTCTGATTGGTTGTTTCTCGTTTGCACCAGGAGAAAACAGAAAAGCTTGATTTTTTTTCAGATCTACATATTTTGTTTTCAAATATGTAGGAAACAAAATATGTTTCCTACATATTTGTTTCAACAAATATGTAGAAAACATGTATATATTTTACAACAGCTACATACTGGAGGCTAATAACTGGTTTCACCAGGTTAGAAAAGCATCAGCAGCAGATATAAAACCTGTTCTCTGTTTCTGACCAGACTGGCAACTTTTCCCTCCGTCAGTTCACTTCATTAAGTAGCTATGATGTTCCAGATAATACAGTTTAACCGAATTAGCTACGACACAGCATCATATTTACGTTTTAACCACCAAACAGCTCGAGGATTCAGAAAAAACAGCCGAATGCTACAGAATGCTAACCACAGGTATGATAAAGGACTTTATAACACAAACACAACACTCAAACACGAGAATTCACAGATATATTTACGGTTATATGGAGTTAATTTACCTCAGAAACTAAGAGCGGCTCTTCTTTTCCATGGAATTACAGACGAAACCGGCAGAACACAACGATGCTAACAAGCTGCTAACATGGAAGCTTCTGCTGCTCTTCTTCTTCTTTGGTTCTAAATGGCGCAGTTCATCACAGCGCTGCTGCCACCTACTGGAGCTTCAAGGTAGAGCAAGAATTTATCCTCTGCTATTTTTATTTATGTATTTATTCTAAAAAATTATGTTTGGATTTAGTTTTATTTGTGCTGACTTTATTTTTTATATTTTACCCAACTGTCTGATGATTACAAACTGATAAAAACACTTCCATTTACATATTTAATATGATTATTTATGTGTCTATTTTAGGTTTTCTACTTATGTTTTTTAGATGTTCATGAATGATTTTATATATTTTCATATTACACATGTATATTTTCTTGCCTGCTTGCTATTTTTTATTTACATCATATTTCAAAATTTTAACTAAAAATAGTATAATATATTTAAATACTTGTTCTTTTCTTGCAGAATTATTAGAAACAAAAATTTTGCATTAGAAATAGTTCTTCAGTGGATGGCAAATTTTGAAGGAATTAGTTTTTTACATTTGGATTCTCTTTCAACTGTTCAAATTTCTTCAGCGTCTGTTTGATTCATTGTGATTCACTGCAAAAGCCACTATTGGTGATGCAGATATTTAAATATTTTTGATGAAAATACCATCAGATTTTATCCTGTTACGAACACAAATTTGTGGTTTTAATGATACAAAATGTGAAAAAGTTCAAAGTCACTGGTTGATTTGATATTACAAGAGAGGAAAATTAAAAGAAATTACTTCATTTAGTATTGTTAAGACTGCAATTGCAACACGTTTAAATACCAAACCATACCAACTTTATTTATAAAGCACTTTAAAACAACCACAGCTGATACAAAGTGCTGTACATAAAATAAATAAAAACAAATAAAAACTCTTAGTTTAAAACAAACTGTAAGAGTTTATATAAAACTGTTTCACCAAAAATGAACTATGATGCAATCGTGACTCAAGGTCAATGAAATTCATAATATTTTAACAGAAGGTTCTGGATGTGTTTGGTACAAAAATATTTCTCAAATCTATATATTTTACATTGATACCAAAGGAGATGCTTTAATGGAAAACCGTTTTAATTTTACGTCTTTTTTAAAGTATTAAATTTGTAAATTTAATACTTTTTTAAATTCAACACTTTTAATTTGAGATATAATAAATTTAATATTAAGATTTTTTTTTTTA
>CAKLNU010000026.1:0-45890 GCA_922788865.1 Poeciliopsis turneri | reverse complement strand
CACTGTTTCCTTGTAGAGACATCAGGGTGAATACAGAGGTGCTGCGGCGTGCGCTGAAAGCCGCCTCAAAGGCCTGAATGCTGCACAACACCTGCACGGCTGCTGCGGCGGATTAGGGTGTCAACGCAGACAAAGGCTGAGGGAACTCAATGCCTTTTGATTCAGCCACCAGCAGCATCCAATACGCTCTCTGACGTTCAACCACTCAACTTTATTATCACCACAGCGGCTTAGACCAACAAACTCATGACAGGTTATTGAAAAATATTTATTTGCAATGAAATAAATAAACATTTTTCAGTTAAAGTTCATTTCTGACGGATTAATCCTGGAAAGGTGACACTTGTGGTTGTTTAGGAATAAATAAGTGGATTGAATTGAACCGTTTGGTGACACCTGCCTCTGGTCTTCCTGCAGAGGAAGGAAAAATGAGGAATCTCTCCTCCAGGAAATCTGGGAATGTTGCTGAGACTTCGGCGTGAGAATTTGGCCGGACGGTAAAGGAGAGCCGGAGCCTGGCAGCTCCGTCCAGCCCAGCTCCAGCTCTCTGGCAGACGGGCCTTCAGAGGCCTTGCTGACAGGGCCGCTGCGTCTGGGAGCCGTCCTGAAGAAGTCCTGTGTCTGATCAGCAGCTGGACCATTACGCCGTTTCACTGGCAGCTGCTGAGGGTGCAGGAACTGGCAAAAGTTGCTGCTACTGTGCTGGCAACCAACCACCTGCAACACGCAACATGAACGTGTTGGTTTAAGAAGTCTGTCTGTCTGTTGTCTGTCTGTCTGTCTGTCTGTCTCTCTGTCTGTCTGTCTTTGTCTGTCTGTCTGTCTGTCTGCCTGTCTCTGTCTGTCTGTCTGTCTGTCTGTCTGTCTGTCTGTCTGGGTCTCTACTCTGCAGGAAAAGCCAAAGAAGTGTTTCTTTGTCATCAAGCAGGACGCACATTGCTGGATTTTAAACTTTAAATTGATCGTTTTATCAGTTTATTTGTGTAGTGCATTTCAGCATGAAGGCCGTTCAAAGTGTTTTACGTGATAGAAACAAAAAATAAAGTAATAAAACCTGGAAAGTCAGTCACCAACTGAGAAACTAGGAACAGACGTCACATTTTGTTGAGTAAATTATCAAAATCTTCAGTGATTACAAGTTAAAAGCAACTTTAAGACGGCATGTTTTATGACTGAGAAGATTTTATTTGATAAAAATTAAAGACTTGTGAAAATGTTCTGTAAAATGTTTATTTCAGGGTTTTAATCTTTGCTCTCCTTGTCAGTTGACAACCTTTGATTATTGGATTATAGATTCATTTACTTTATTGATCCCAATCAGAAATTAAACTTGATTTGAATATTGTAATTCCTGGCGTTCCCACGGTGACGTTGTGATTCCATTCCCAGGATTCTGCTCCATACGGCGCCGTGGGCGGAACAATCCCAGGTAAAAGGAAACTCTACCTTTTACCTGGGAGAGGTAGAGTAACACAGAAGTACTTTACAGTAAAGTACTTCCTGTTTCCCTGCCCACTCATTTCCTTCATAGTTTCTGATCAAAAAGCCCAAAACGCTGCTACTTTTAGATTCCAAAATGTGGCAAAATAACTTGATTAATCATTTCTGACTGTCATGGAGTCTTCTGACAAAAGACTCCATGACAGTGCCTGTATTCTCCTTTTGTCAAAGACAACAAGGTTGTTGTCAAAAATGTCAGATATTATTTATGTTTTGAAACTGCAAATGCAACTGAATTTATATTAAAACATTTTCTTTTCCTTTTCAAAGTTGAACCAGTAATTGTATGAAGGTCAGACGGATGTTATGCTGAGATTCTTACTCTGATTACTGACCAACATATTGTTATTAAAATACAAATGAAACAGAACAATTTGTATTTTTTCTAGAAGATATTCCTTGTGATGCCAGTTTTATTTACAGTAAGACATAAATATCTTTTTCATTTAAGATATGTTATTTAAGGAGGAGTAAAGAAAATGATCAAAGTTACTCTGATGCATAAACTTTCCTACACAAGACTAATAAAAAAATGTAAGTTAAATTTATTTGTATGGCACATTCATGTAATGAGTCATTTCAAAGTGCTTTTTGTCATGAAACTATCCCAGAGTCATCAGAAAAGTCTCAGGTCAGGAGCGACTGAGGGAACATTCTCCATCCTGAACTGGCAACTTTAGCCAGTCACATGGCTTCGTCCATTCACACGTTGTCAAAATGACAGAAAGGCTTTTCTAAACACTAAAAGACAAAAAAAGCTTGCTGAGTGTGGCGTTCTGTAGAGGGGGTCAGTGGTTCTTTACATCTGCTCAGGTATAAAAGGAAAGGGTTAAATCAGGTAGGAATGCACAGCCAGAGCCAGAGCCAGAGCAAGCACTCGTCTGCAGCCAACATGAGCAACACCGACATGAACATGAGGGGCAAGGTAGACCCAGAACCGCTGGTTTCATTTCACCGTTTCCTGCTGCGTGGTTGTAAAGCGCTTCTCTGTTTTCCAGATCGTCTTCTACGAGGACAGGAACTTCATGGGCCGGTCCTATGAGTGCATGGGCGACTGCGCCGACATGCACTCCTACATGAGCCGGTGCCACTCCTGCAGGGTGGAGAGCGGCTGCTTCATGGTCTACGACCGGCCCAACTACATGGGGAACCAGTACTTCTTCCGCCGGGGCGAGTACGGCGACTACATGAGCATGATGGGCTGGAACAACTGCATCCGCTCCTGCCGCATGATCTCCATGGTAGGCAGTCTCCGCTCTGTCTCTGCTCTGTCTCCACTCTGCACAGCGTTTGTCCCTGATCCGTCCAAACCAACCTGAGTTTGCTTGGTTTTACAGTACCGGGGATCCTACAGGATGAGGATCTATGAGAGGGAGAATTTCGGAGGCCACATGCACGAGTGCATGGACGACTGCGACTCCTTCATGGACCGCTACCACATGTCCGACTGCATGTCCTGCCACGTGATGGACGGCCACTGGCTGATGTACGAGTACCCCCACTACAGAGGCAGGATGATGTACATGAGGCCCGGGGAGTACCGCAGCTTCAGGGACATGGGCTACGGAGGCATGAGGTTCATGAGCATGAGGAGGATCATGGACTCCTGGTACTAAATGTTCAACCTGAAATAAAATACCCTGCGCATTTCCATTCTTTGTCATGATTATTGATCAAAAAATACAGTTCTTGAGTCTGGGATAACATGCTGCAAAAAAATCACCTCTCCAGAACCTGCTTGGCAGGCTGAAGCAGGCCAGTGGATCCCCGCCTGTTCATTCTGGGTTCCTGGACGTTTCCATGGAGCAGAAATCTGCCAGCTTCCTGTCTTAGAGAATATCTAAAATGTTGAGAGAAAAGCAGCTTGGGAAGCTGAAATAAGTTGGGCTGCTATTGGCTCAATCCAGGAGCGCCAATCATTGTCCTTGGCTCTCATTGGTTGAACCTCAACAAGCAGAAACCTGGAAACTTAGACGTTAGCTTCTGCTGCAGCGCTAATACAGTTTCCACTGTGCACATTAATGAAGAATAAAATATATCTGGTGCCTTATTAACTAATAAAATAAGTAGCTTTACGTGTTTTAAAGAAGGTCTCCAGTATTTATGGATTTTAGAAATCATTTCTAGCTTTGGGACTCTAGAAAATCTCAACTAGAGCCGTCAGCCGGATCCAGAACGGCGGTGAATCTTCAGAGGAGCAGCTGGCCAAAACTAAACAAAACAACTTCTGCAAACCCCACCTGGATCAGGTAAGGTCAGAGGTCATGATGCCTCAGTAAGAAAGGCAGGGAGCAAACTGGCCTCCACTGTGTGTAACGACCTGCTGCCATCAGGAGATCCAACTCTTTATGTCGGATCCACCGACTGAGAGGCCGAAACATTTCAACACAAACAGAACATTCATTAATAAATCTTATTTCCCCTTTGACCTCTTCACTAATGACTACAGATTAATTAACTGTTTTTCTCTCCTGCTTTAAATTCAGCAGTTTTTAAACATCAACCTACTGCAGAATTACAGGCTGACCTCTGACCTTTCAGCAGTTAAACAGCTTCTGACCAACAAACACAGAGCTGGTTCTGGCCTAGAGAACTGGGACTTCTGTGTTTCAATGGGAAACTTCTCATCAAGAGGTCAGAGGTCATATGCAGGGTTCCCCAAGGTTCAACCCTCTGATTTAATATCTATAAGCTCCCACCAGCTCAGGTTATGACAGGAAATAAGATTAGCTACCATAACTACATGGATGACGTCATCACGTGACCTTTGACCCCATCCAATCACCGAACACATGCTGGAACAGAGAAATGAGTGGACGGGCCAAAACCTTCTGAAGAGGTACGATCCAGAGTTGTAGATCTATAGATCTATAGAACTAGATCTATAGAACAGCTTCAGTTCTTCCAGCTGAAAACCAGAGATCAGGCTGACCTCTGACCTTTGACCTGAACCTTCAGAGCCACACGTGGGTCTTCTACCAGAATGTTTCTGTTTCTGCTACATGTGAATCATCTTTTACCCCCAGCTGAGCTCAGGAGGAGGCATGAAGGGAAAGGGGTTGAAGCGTCCAGGCCTGAATCTTCTGCAGCAGCATCAGTTGCTGCAGCAGCATCAGTTGCTGCAGCAGCATCAGTTGCTGCAGCAGCATCAGTTGCTGCAGCAGCATCAGTTGCTGCAGCAGCATCAGTTGCTGCAGCAGCATCAGTTGCTGCAGCAGCATCAGTTGCTGCAGCAGCGTCTGACCAAACACTCGGACTGCCCTATTGCTGAAATGCGTGATGAAAATAAGCCTGACTCGTTTCAAGAAATGAACACAAAGATTTTCTAGAGAAGTGAAAGAATTTTCTTTGTTGCATCGCTGCAGCAAATCTGCAGCCTTCCTCCTCCCTGCCGATGATGATGATGATGATGATGATGGATGTCTTCAGAAATAAACTTTGTGTCTGCAGCAGATGCTGCATGTTGGTGTACCCTCTAACACCAGTGTGGATATTTGAGAATCGGTGTGTGTGTGTGTGTGTGTGTGTGTGTGTGTGTGTGTGTGCATGCGTGTGTGTGTGAGTGTGCATGTGTGTGTGTGTGTGTGTGTGTGTGTGTGTGTGTGCTTGGACGGGCCGCGGAGCGAGGAAGGCTCTTAGCGTGGAATGTGAGGGATGTTATATAAACACATTACCAGCAGTACCAGCGTTCAGCCGTACACACTGCTGGCGCCACTCCACACTGCATTAGCTGACATTTTATACAAAACCGGTGAAAATGGGCCGTCTGAGGGAGCGACCCAGGGCTTTTCTGCTTCTCACCACACTCTGTTTGGGTTCAGCTTGCTCTCTTTTTAGCCTCTGTCAACTTCTGATTGCTAACTGTGCCTCCCAGAGGGACTGTCCAGAGGTGCTACGCTCATTCTGGCTGCTCATGTGAGCTGACAATTTAAATAGGAAGTCTGCAGAATTTGGTGATTTACATCAAATAGCAGAGGAGGAAATTCGCCTAAGCACCGAGTGTGATCTGGTTACAGGACAAAGAGAAAAGGAGACATTTCCATGCTCCATAAACGGTAAACAAACGAGAAAAAAATCAAATGTACACACATGTTCTCCTGCGCACGCGAAAACCAACACACCGACTTTGAAAAAGTAATTAATTCCAGATAGGACGCACATGAAAGGCAGAGGGATGCTGTGAACATTAAAAGGCACAAAAGCCCGAGCGTCTCTTTAAGGCTTTCTCAATCCAGGCCATTCTGAACGGGATTCAATAATGTCCAGGTTTGCTTGTTTGGAACTTCAAAGTTTTCTCAGCAAACGGCTTAAACCCGAGACGGAGAGGACGAAAACACAGACAGCTCGTTAAATGTCACCGTTCGCTTTATTACCTTCTACTCCTCCTTTGCTGCAGCGCCAAAGTGCTTTCACTGGTGGGGAGCTGGAGGAAACCTGCGCTCTGCTGCCATTGGATACTCAAGAAATCAGGCATCGCAAGACAAATGACCAGTGTCTGGGGGAGAGGGCCGCGTCTGCTGAAGGCACAGAGAACTCAAGAGGTGCTTCACATGACAAAAGAGGGACTTTTAATCTGAAGTCACTCAGGTGGTGTTAAAATCAGAGCCGCGGTTTCATTTGAAATCCTGAAGAAGAAACGAGAAAACAGGAGAACCGGGAGAAACCGACCCTGAACATCATCCAGTCAGACAGGAACCAGTTACTGTTATCTGACTTCTCTTCTGGAAAAAATGTACTTTCAGGAGTATTTTTATAAAACTACACTTTTTACTTTTACTTGAGTAAAACTTGTGGATCCTACTGTGAATTTAAAAAAACACGTTTTAACTAAAAATTCAGTTTTTATGACAGTTTCATAATAAATTGATTTGAGAAAATGTTTCTTTTGCTTTACTTTCTAGTTATGTTTATGTAAATTATTTTCATTTTGGTGTTTAAAATAAAATGAACTTTACGTTTTGGTCCATCTGATTATGTAATTTGTAAATATTAAATGTTTTCATTCAGTCGCCTTTTTACCAAATAATTTTACTTTTGCTCAAATCTTTTCTTAATAATTTGACTTTTCTCCAGCAGAAATATGTTTTGGTCAAAACAAACTGAGTTTTTGTTAACGTTCCATAAATGTTATATTTTTCCTGATTTTATTATTTTGTAATTTAACTAAATCCGTTTTTACTCTTGTTTCAGTTTAATGTTTGGTTCTGATCACAGCCTCTCTGGAGGGACATGGAGGTGGCTGTATGATGCTGTGGGCTCTGGCAGCGACTGGACATGTTTCTGAGATGCTCATCATCAGGTCAACAGATCTGACCTCTGGCTATCAGGATGGAAATCCCAACAAAGAAACCTGGAATCAGAAAACGGGGGAGCGACTACCTCCGCCTCTTCCTCCTGTGTCGTTGGTAGAGAAACAAATGTTTCCTCACCGGGGGACGAGCACACGGATGTAAGAGCAGCCGGCCGGAGAGGCTCCTCTCTCCGGCCGCCAGCAAAGCGCCGGCTGGGAGGAACGCCAGGCTGGATGTCAGCTGGCTGCAGCGCCATCTCCAGAAAACCCTCGCACACACCGCTACCAGCTAGCATCCACACACACTGCTCACTGTCACGCTGCGAATCAGGAAGTGGACGGGGTGTGTGTGTGTGTGTGTGTGTGTGTGTGTGTGTGTGTGTGTGTGTGTGTGCCCCCTGGCAGCGCGTGGCTCTGCAGCGCCGGCCTGTGATACTGAGGCTGAAGGAATTTGCTGTGGATTACTTCTGGACTGAGGCGGGCAGCTTTGGCAGGGAGCGGCGCGGCCACTTTGAGGATTTAACCAGCAGCAGCCGCTGGGAGCAGCCCAGACACACACACACACACACACACACACACACACACACACACACACACGCACACACACACACACACACACACACACACACACACACACACACACACACACACACTCCCACGAAGTTGAGTGTCGCGGATTCATCAGATATTCTAAGAGCCGCAGAGATTCAGGTCAGTCAGGAGGATTTTGTTTATCTGATGATGTCATCAATGCGATGTTTGATGTCATCGATGCGATGTTTATCTAAGTCACAAACATTGGCGGCACCAGAACCGACTGCAGAACCTCCAGAACCTTCCACTCGGTCATTACATTGGTTTTCCTGTATCAGGAGGCTTCAGGTCAGCATCGCTGTTGGTTCAGAGATTCTCTATGTGGTTCTGGTCCGGCCCGTTTCCATGGTGATTGAAGCAGCAGCAGAACGTCCTGCAGGCCAGTCCTGCTGGAAAAAGAAACCAGCGACTCCACAAAGGTACAGGAAGAGCTCCAACGTATCTGACCCAGCGGATCAGAACCAGCAGAACATCAGAAACTGAGGAGATTGTCACTTTGGACCTCCAGCACCGCTGGTTCTGATCCGCTCTCTGCCTGCCTCATTCTGCAGACTTTCCTTCACAATGCTCTCATCAATTATTGTTTTCTGTTAATATTTCTCCACAGTTTTTCCTTCCACTCAACTTTCCATAGCTAAGCTTGAAAACAGAACTATCTTGAATTAATCAATTCAAGGATGTAATTTTCTGGCTCACAGAATCAATACGTTTAAATAAACTAAATATTGGCTTATGTAATTATTATATAGAACAAACAATATTTTATAGTTTTTGAAGTGAAATAATTTTTTTCACTGATTCAGAGATGCTTTTGCTGCTTCTCATAAAAAAAAGATTTGCGTCAAATCTAAATATTTCTGTTTCTATGAATCATATTTGAGCAGCAGCTGAAGATATGAGAGGAAACAGGAGGAGAGGAGAGGAGAAGAGAAGAGAGGAGAAGAGAAGAGAGGAGAGGAGTCGGGTTTCAGCAGGGGGCAATGCTAAGCTACAGAGAAGCTGCAGCACTCTGCTCTGCTCTGCTGCAGCAAAACGATTAAATAAATATGTGTAAATATGGAAATACTTATGCAGTATGAATGCTGCAGAAAATGTAGTTTGTAAAAAACATTTCTGCACTTTTTCCATCAACATCACTCAAAACAATCAGGAGGTCAAACAGCCAGAGGTTCTAATCATAAATAGTTTTTCACTTCTAATGTAGAGGATTATGAAACAAAGCTGGATTTGCACCTATAAATGTTTATACTAATAATTTCATCGGGGAAACGTAAAGAAAAATATAATTATATCAGAAGAATTAATTTCAAACCGATTTAAATAAATATTTACAAGTAAAACACCTTCATGTTGTTATTGGAATGTTTTTCATTTTAGTATAATTCAATTTTTATAGTTTTATTTTGAATTTGTTATGTGATGAATGAATATCATGTATTCATGTTTGTTTATGCTGAAAGTGTGAACTAGTGTTGCTTTAAATAAAGAAACTTTCCATCCGCACTAATCAGAAGCTTCTCATGTGCACAGACGAACATTTTCAAAAGCTGGAAAAGCAAAATAAAAGTTAAGATCATATAAATGTGAGTCAGAGTGAGAGGATCCGTGAATCGGCCTGGCTTTAACTGAGCCAATGCTAATGCTAATGCTAATGCTAACCACTCACCAGCAAAACACAAAAATTCTGCTAATTTTGTTCTTGAGCTGAAAACAATTAGGAGCAGCGCAGCTTTGATGTTGGCGCTGCCCTGCAGGTCAGGAGGGAAAGTGTTTCTTTATCTTAATTGAAAAAATTAAATCATTAACCTGATGCCACTGTTTCTGAATGACAAGTCTCTGCTTTTACAGCCTGAGCGGGAAAACCCGCTCAAGAGCTGCTGGAGAGGGGGAGAAGAAAAAAAAGAAAAAACAATGAAAGAAAGACAATTTCAATAACACAAGAAAAGTTTAGTGGGTGTAATTTGATTAATAATGCTAAACGGAGGCTGAGAGCGGCCGAGATACGACCGAGGGAACAAATTAGCCGACGCAGCTGGGGAAGGACTCTGTTCAAAGACTCGCCAACCCGCCTTTCTGCTCCACGCCTCCGCAAACTCAAATTAAAATTCAATATCTTGTCATAAGAGCTTCAAAAGTGTCCTGCTTTATTGGATCCGTTTTTTCTTTTAATTTGACTCATTTATTCTTTTATTTTTCCTCAAGAAGACATGAAACTGACATCTACGTCCTGCGAAGCGATTTAAGGGGAAAATAATACTTTAACTAGAAAAATAAGATCTTATTTTCATGCGTTTAGCTGATGAAATGGATCATAAGAAGCTTAAGTGAGTCATGAAAACAAGTTGCGATTCCTGAGTGAGAACAAGATAAAAATTGAGCTCGAATTTGATGCGACTTCCTGAAAGGTTTCATATCATTGAGATGCGCGTCTGGTCCCAGATAACGGCTCGGCCTCGGCTCAGATGGAGGATAAGTGTGTGTGGATCTGTGTGCGAGGCGAGCGTCTCGGGTGGGAGTGGGAGTGAGCTTGTCATAACACATCTAGCATTTAGCGGGCTAATCGTGGGAGACGGCCATGTTGTTTTGATCACCTGTAGTATTACGCTGAAAGTAAATAAAGGCTTACACAGGAGGCCTGTCACTCCGTCTGTCTGAGAGAGGGGGGGGCTGGGGGAAGAGGGGGAGAGAGGGGGGGAGAGGGGGGGAAAGGGGGTGAACGGGGGGAGGGGGGACCAAGGTAAGAAAAATCACTTCCTCTTATCTCCTTTCCTCTGACCTGAAACAGTCAAACTGCGGCGCTTGAAGTCAAAGCCAAAGAGAAGCGGGTGGAGGGAGAAACACACACACACACACACACACACACACACACACACACACACACACACACGCACACACACACACACACACACACACACACACACACGCACACACACACACACGCACACACACACACCGCTGAGAGCTGCTCCAGCTCCATGTGAGGCGATACCATACCGGTAAATTAATGCTGCATGAGTCCAGAAACAAACTTCCAGTAGAAACCGTCAGCGTAGAGTTAGCATCAGAAGCTAAAGCCGCCATGTTGGAGCAGCTCTCCTCTGTTGTTCTGGTTGAATCCTTGCATGTTTGAACCACAACTCCCTCTGGTTCTGGATGTGTCTTTACTTTAGGACGGTTGTTATGGCTCGTAGCCATGGTAACAAGGTGTTACAGCCAGGAACAGCTGAGTAGCATCTCAAAACCTCCAAATAAAACCTGAACTGTGACCAGACAAAGATCCTTATCCCCTACTCCAACATCTCTACTAGACTTCCTGACCACACAGAGATTTAAAGAGGAAAAGCAAAAGCAAATGAGCTGGATTAGCAGCTAATAGCTGATGGAGTCCCTCAGGAATCTTGAGCTGTTAGAAGAGCAAACAGGCTTCAGTCAGAGGCTTCTTCTGTTTTGTTGAAACGCTGACTGCTACAGGAGAGCCTTCAGTTTGAGTTCAACTTCTATTATCCTTTTAGGATGAATAAAGTATGAATGAAAACCTCAATTAACACCAAACTCAAATTAATAAGATGATAAAATCTCATTTAAATAAAAGTTTTTGTAAATGTAGCTGGAAAAACATGAAATATCATCATTTCAACTCACCATCTTATTATTGAGGTGTTAATTTGCGAAACCACGGAGCAAAAGCATCAACTGCCAGGTTTGCTGCAGTTTTCTGTTGCTAAGGACGACCGACTCGGTCTGGTGGGCGGAGCTTATTCAGTTTCCACAACACAACTGTTTCCACCTTTTCAAGTTTCCACTCAATTCATAACTGAAATTTCTCTGATGCTCATCTCCAAATTGTTGAGTTTTATGATTTTTAATGTTTCTGCAGATCATGATGCTGAAGCCGGGAGAGTTCAGAGGTCGTCTCTCGTTAAATGAGATTTTTATACTCAGCAGATGATTAAAATCAGAGAAACTTCAGAAAAACTTCAGCTAATTGAACATGTTCAGCTGAAAATGACTAAACACCTCAACAGTTTAAAAGAAGCAGAAAAGTAAAGTTATTTATTTTGTTAGCATTAACTCAACATTTCATGTAAAAAATGAAAACATGTTTTATTTAAATCAAGCCAGCTGTTGGCTGAATACCAGGTTATTGATGCAGATTATTATTCTAGATTATACAGATTAACTTTCATAACAGGCTGATTTCATACAGACTGTTTAAAATCAGATTTTTTATAAAAACATTATTCACACTGCAAAACACTTATTTTAATCTTCAAGTCTTATATTCTTTAACACCTAAGGTTTTATTAAAGTAAAAGATGAAAATTTTTGTTTGTAAATTTGGAAAAATATCACATTTTAAGATGTTGTGGGTAAATATGACTTTTTATCTAGTTATTTAGATGAAAATGAATCTTGTTTTGTATCTAAAACTCCTAGATTGCAGTGATCTTATTTCTGCTTGTTAAAGTTTTCATGTGACACTTGGTGTAAAATTAGAAATTTGAACTTGAAAAGCCTGGAAGTTGCAGGCTGTGGCAGACGCGGGTCAGCTGGGCGTGTTGCTGTGGAGGAGAGAGCAGCTGTGTGGATGCAGTGAAGTGAGGGGGTGCCGGGTTCGTTGAGCTCTGCCCTGCACCTGCGCTGCTCTGAGGTTAGCGCGCCGCTCTGCTGCGTGTCGCAACAGTCACCTCAAAAGACCAGCAGCAGCCTTTCAAGGCTGCAGCTATTTTCCCGCTGCACGTGTGAGCGTCTGCTGCCGCCGGAGCCTCCAAGCTGCCTTTTCTTTCTCCCTCCTCAAGCGAAAACTTTTTCAATTTCAGCAGAAACACAAAGTTTGATTGACTTTATCGTGATCCGGTTCTGAACGGGAAGCAGGAGCATCAGCTGCTGGGCCTCAGGATGAACATCCCAGAGGTGATTTCACTGGCCACGCCCACATTTACAGACTAGTATAACTGACTTTATATTCAGCTGAGCGCCTCACAATATCACTAGATTATGCTTATTTGTCCTAATACATAAATATGTCATCTGCTGGAAAAGCTGCTGATTGTGCCTTGAATGAGGCAACAGGATCCTGGAGCACAATAATCTCTGTCCAGGAGTCTTTCACAACTTGGAGGATTTTATACACGACTTTTCAGCGCCGCCTTTGAAAAGGAAGGAGCTGATTTTCTTCCTCCTCCCTGTTCGGCTTTAACTCGGCCTATTTCAACCCCGCTGAAAAACCCAAATGTGTTTCTGGGCTGCTTTCAGTCTGAGCTTCACAACTTATCTCCTCTTCCTCTTTGTTATTAAATGCAGTGAGCGAACGATCGGCGTCTCTGAGGGACAGCGAGAGAGAGCGGCTCCTCACAGCCCAACATTAGCATAAAAAAGCAGAGCGAGGTGTGTGTGTGTGTGTGTGTGTGTGTGTGTGTGTGTGTGTGTGTGTGTGTGAGGGAGGTCCTGAAGGCCTTATCGCTTCACCAACAGGAGAACGGAGCTGATTAACATCTAATTTAACCCAATCTCCTGCTCAGTGCTCAGCCATTCAAAGAGCTGCATCTATATGTATTTAAGAGGTAATCACTGCTGGACCCCCACCGCCGCTGGTGACACACAAACATATTTCCATGTGAAAGGCGGCGCGCCTCGCTGGCTGTCAGGTTCTGAAGCAGAAGTGCTGGTGTTGTTGTTGGCGTGTTTGTGCAGAACTTGGGGTTTGTGGCGGCAGCAGCGTCCGACTGAATGCAGAGGACGGATCCAAACGCTCTGCTGCTTTTAACACACAAACTGATATTCAGCCACGACTCTAATTACGACCCGTTTCATCCCACAAATATAAATAACTATTATCTCACAGAAGGAGCCGGTGTCCCACAGGCGTCCGTCCTGGGCCCCTCCCTTTGCTTCCTTTATAGTAATATTAATTCTCTTGTCGACTCACACAGGCAAAAAAGCCTCAAATCAATTTGACCATATCTGAGCTAAAAGCAGCTAGCTCTTTCGTTCGTTCGACTGAACCAAACTTCTAAACAGTTTACAACCTCAAAGCGACACAGAGGAATATTTCAGTAACATACATTATGTTTGTGTCAGAAACAGCCACTGCACATATTGTAGGCCAAACAGCTTTACCCGCGTGTGACTGGCTAGGTATGCTAATGCTAGCATGTCCATGCTAATGCTAGCACAGAAGGTAATCTAGTGTTTCAGCAGCCTAGCCATGCTAGTCCCACTGGAGTCAGATCTAGCAACATTTTAAACCATCATGCAAAATGGAAACTGAGTATGAAGATGAGCAGCGTTATGCTGATGACTCTGTCCTCTACTCTGGTAGCGTCCATCAGTAACTTCAGCTTCAGTAGAATCCAGATTATACCTTCAGTTAAATCCAAATCAATTCAAATCATAGTTGTACAGAAGAAATCTTTGTTTGTACCATTTTAAAGATATTACTAAAGCTTTCCAGGGGTCAGAGGTCAACCAGCCAGGATCAGTCAGCTGCATTATGACGTCATCCTCCTGTAGAAACGGATTTCAGGACTCAGACGTTCCAAAGGTTCCTCTGCTCTGTTCTCCTCTGAACCTGCAGAAATAAAATGCTGCCAGTTGTTTCAACATGCAGGAAGTGAAGCAGTCAAAGCAGCACAAAGTCCTCTCCTCTCTTTGTGCTGCATCATATCAGGTACACAATGGAGTTCAAATTTACTCCTGTGAGGGTCTGACAGATTTTAAATCCAACCCTTTCATCTCTGTGTCATTCAAATCTAGCAGCAGAAGACTTTCAGATTAGAAAAACGATTTTTTCAAAGCGCGCCCGGACAAAATGCAAGGACAAGTGAGAATGGAGTGTGGCGAGGAATTCAGGCCGGCGCTGAATGAAGATGAGAGGCTGGCGGCGGCGGCGGGCTCACTGTGGGCCAACGCCTGGCGGATGGCGTTGTTCATCAGGAGGCGAGCGTGAAGATCCCAGCAGAGGTTTCTATCAACGCAGATTACATGCATGTGGAGGAGGTCAGACACACAGAGGAGACAGAAATAAAGAATCAAAAGGGTCGTGTTCAATCTGAGCCATGGGGGTGATGACAGGCTTGCCTCACACCTGAGAGGTATTATGCATTCCATAATCCACACACACACTCACACACACCGAGCGGCGGCAGCAGGGTTGTGTTAGGTTTCTCTGACAAGGTGAACTTCATGCATCGCCTACATGATATATAACTCCCGACCGGGGAACAAAAGCAGGCCAGACGGAGCAGGAACGGAGAGGAGATGAAGAGCAGTGCTCCTCTTCTTCCTTTCTCTGCTGCCGTCGCTTTTTTGTTTCCTTCTGGAGTCGGGACAAAGGCAGCGGCAGGTAGGTGACCTTCGTCTCCGTCCGCTCTTTCACGCCGGGTCCGGTTCATTCATCTGCCACTTCAGCCGCGGGGAGGGGGGGGCGATGTGTGATGGCGGGCGGAGAGGACGGACTTTAAAAACTCACAATCTGTCAGGACAAACCTGGAGATGTGAGGAAGCTTCACTCCGAGTTTCCTAAAACAAACTTTCAGCACAGGGTTTCTCCTCAGCCAATCAGAGACAGGGCCATGGCGGTCCCCCTGCAGCCGGCGGACGCCGACGCTTTGACCGCCTCTGTTCACTGAAACACGCCTGGTGGTCAGACAGGAAGTGCCTGATGGTCAGACAGGAAGTCCTCACTCTGCTTCCCCATGGGGACAGAAGTGATGTACAGGTAGCTTCCCACCAGGCTGTCCAGGTCTCTCAGTCCATCGTGTTTGTCCAGAACCTTCTGGATGTTAACAGTCACATCCACTTCACCCGTTGCAGAGAGCTGAGAGGAGACAAACCAACGGCATGTTGGAGACGTCTCTCAGCAGTTTCATCAACCGCCGACAGAGAAGTCTTTGAGACTGGTGCATGGCAGGGCCTTACTCTTTCTCTGGTGACTGATGTGGGAATGATGACAGGAGCGTTCTTCTCTCTGACATATCCATAACGCAGAAACAGCTGTCCTTCAGCCACCGGGGCGCCGTGGAGATACCTGCCGAAGGTCAGAGCGCCGCAGGGTAAACATGGCGCCTCCGATCGAACGTCCAACAGCTGGAGGAGATCAGGCCTCACCTGGCTGAAATCTTGAAGTGGAACCGACTGAACTGACTGTAGCTGATGAAGTTTGTCTGTGGGTTCATTTGGATGGAGAAACTAGGAAGAACTGAGAGAGGAGAACATCACAGATCATCAGCTGCACCAGCAGGGCTCATATCAAACTCCTAGACGTACCGTATTCTTTAACTTCAAAATCTGTCTTTGCTTTTGTTGTGAAATCATCTGTGTAGGAAGCGTCTATTGTCCATATTCCCAACCTGCAAGGACAGAGGACTCAGGAGAAGCGTCTGGGAATCAGCAGACGGTCTTCCTGCCTCGGCAGAGGTCTTCCTTACTTTGGTTTGATGGGAATCCTGAAGGGGTTTTGCATCGACGGGATTCCATTGTTCACATCGACGATCTCCACAACGTCTACCGTGATCTGATCCGGATCCTGTGGGGAACAAACATGTTCATTGAAATGGCAACGAATGGTCAACTTGTTTATGGTCCTGG
Source organism: Poeciliopsis turneri (assembly GCA_922788865.1). Lineage (NCBI taxonomy): Eukaryota > Metazoa > Chordata > Actinopteri > Cyprinodontiformes > Poeciliidae > Poeciliopsis > Poeciliopsis turneri. The sequence goes on along the minus strand of CAKLNU010000026.1, from coordinate 29,917 downwards.
GCTCATCGGGCTCACCTTGAAGGTTAAGAAGACGCTGCGATTGGCTGGTCTCAGCTCCTGGTTCATGGAGAACACCCTCACTTTGACTGAACACATCACAAATAGTTTAAACCTGAACAGTCAATGTTCAACCACAATCTGAGTGAAGAACCAAGAAGGGCCGACCTTTCTGATGAGGCGTGTAGAGCGGTTTGTCTGTTTGGATGAACAGGAAGCCGTTGGATCGAGTAACCGGGATGGACAGGTGACGGTTGATCCCGTTTGATTGGACATGAAGAATCACATGATTCAAATCCTTATTCTCTGGAAGTGGCAGCAACTAAAGAGAAAAACAGGAACCAACAGCATGTTTTCAGATCCACTCCATGTTGGGCTGTGGTTCCCACGAATACATCTGGTCTGAAGTCATGTTGTTATGTGTGCATCATGTTTGTTGCTATGGTTTCGGTTTTTTTGCTCTTGTTCTGCAGACTTTTAGGATGTCCTGTCCCTTTAAACCTTTCTGTCTCTCGTTTCCATTTCTGTGTCCATTACATTGGAAATACTCCCAACACATGCGAGAGTTCAGGAAGTGACGCTTCGCTCTGACAGTTTGCTGGAAATTTTACAGAAATCATCACAATAATCAGTCATGGTTGTACAGAGAGTTCAGGAGTTTCTCACCCGGACTTTGGCGACGCCCTGGTGGTGGTTCTGGCTGCTGAGCCGCAGGGAGTCCCTGGACAGCTGCCGGTGGCCCGGGGCCATGGAGGTCTTCAGGAAGACGTAGACGGTTTCCTCCGTGTTGGAGCCGAACAGCTGAACAAACACCGTCTCCACAGCATCCAGGGTCACCGACAGGGGCGCTGTGACCAGGAACCTGACAGAGAGACGCCGTCACTGCTGGTGGTGAAATACCACAGAAGAAGAAGAAGAGTCCGCTCACCAGCAGGACTCTGTTATGATTCTGTTTATTGTGATAAATCACAGAAATCCTGACGATGAAACTTAAAGTTCCTAATCAAAGGCCAGCCAGACCAGAAACCTGCAGGATTCGGTGCGGATGCGCATTACCACAATGTAGCACGGATTTCAGGGTAGCAGATAAACACCTGGGGGGGCGTGGCCTGTTTGAATGTCAGCATGACGACATGATGTCACCAGCTCAGTTGGTTTCTCACCTGGAGGTCGAGGCGCCACCAGTCTGGCTGCTGATTGGCTGATTTGGCTTTTAGATGCTGTCGTCATAGAGATTTGGTGGGAAATCATAAAAATGGTCACATGTTGTCAGTGGGGAACAAGAACAAGAGCATTTAGAGGGAGGAATGGAGTTTATCCAGTTTCAAACGAGTTTGGAAAAATGTAAACCGTGGATGAACATGAACAGCAGGATGGAGCGGCGGCCATGTTGGATTCAGATCCAACATGGCTTCAGTCCTGTTCACATCAAACACCGTTTGACCCGGTTCTAAAGTTCAAAGGTTAACGAGTTTCCACAGAGACTGTGATGTGAGCCGAGCGTGAAGCATCAGCAGCAGATCATTAACCACCAGAACCACCAGAACCACGAGGTCCGGCCGGTCCAAACCACCGACTGATCAAACTCTGCAAGGCGCCACAATTAAATTAACCAAAAACACGCTGGCTTAGGCGTGACCTTTGACCCCCACAGGCTCACACAGATGTGCTCGGTGTACAAAATACTTTGACACAAAACATCATTTTTTTCTCCTCATGTTGTTAATGAAGGAAACATCAAATAAACTAATCTGACTTTAATCCCAGATTAAATTGTGAGATTAAAGTCAGATTTGGGTTTTATTTCTGTGTGTCGATTTTCTTCAATATTTTCTCCACAGCTGTGAGAACTTGTGTTGTTTTGATACAAGAGCAGGAATATTATCTCATATTGAATAAGTGGTTTGAAAGTTGGATCATCTTAATGAATTTGATTCAAATAAAATGTTTAATCTTTGCAGATCTTTAGTTTATATCTTGCATTTTATCAGTATTTTGCTGTAGATTCAATATTTCCATGTTCCTTGATTTGCGGTGATTAAATAAAACTGATCTGATCATTTAATTGAGAAAAATATTTCATTTTACAGGATAATATTTAAGCACAAGGTAAATTATTCAGAAATATGAAAATGATGGGAGAAGAACTGATGAACTATTTGCACATGGAAAATGATGAAATCTAAATCTTGAGATGAATGAATCATTTCATGCAGGAAAATGATTCTGTGATTATGAAACAGTTTCCATCTTTTTCCAACATTGTTCCTCTAGCAGTGATCACTGTTGGCGCCTGTCTGTGTTTGCGGTTCAGGGTTTTTGGGTCGGGTTCGGGTTGTCATGGAGATCCAGAGTTCCTCTGAACTCTGATGTTTGTTGCCACTGAATCATTTTATGGATTCAGCTGTAAATATTTGTTCAGCAGGAGAGCCTGCTGGCTCGTGTGCGCCCCCTGCTGGTCAGGCAGCAGCAGAGTGGACAGAGGGTCAGAAACATGATGAAACATCTGCTCTGCTTCACTGTTCAGACTCGGTTCAGGCTCGGTTCAGACTCTGTTCTGGCTCGGTTCAGGCTCGGTTCTGGCTCGGTTCGGCTCGGTTCTGGCTCGGTTCAGGCTCGGTTCTGGCTCGGTTCTGGCTCGGTTCTGGCTCGGTTCAGGCTCGGTTCAGGCTCGGTTCTGGCTCGGTTCTGGCTCGGTTCTGGCTCGGTTCTGGCTCGGTTCCGGCTCGTTTCTGTGCTGAAGAAAAATAAACTTTCCAGCAGAAGAAGGTCGACATCCAGAGGAAAACCAAAGTTCAGGAAATGAACTGAGTTTCCTCCTTCAGTGCAGTTTGTTGTTGGATCAAAATGAGCTAAAAGGTTCAGACAGGCAGTCAGAAACAGGTGGGGGAGGGACGAAGAGGAGCTGCAGGGTTTGCAACCCGTTCTGGTTTGGTTCTACAGGAGACGACAATCAGCTCGGACCAAAGCGTCGCCTTGCAGAACCGTGTTCTGTTGGGTTGACCCAAATGATGGTGGCGCTGCGGCACGGCGGTGTCAGCATCATGATGTGGGCTTGCTCTGGCAGCTGGAGACTCCGACTGGACCAGGAAGACTTGGTCCAGTTAAAGGACAGACTTTGGTTTGTTGCATTTTTCTTTGCAACAGATTCAGTTTACAGCCAGAAAGGTTTGAAATGTTCTTCACTTACTTTCACACCATAAAACTCTCTGATCATTTCATGTTTTATCTCCAGAACGAAACAAGCATCACATAGAGGACAGGAGCTTCACTTACGATTGACTCTGAGCGTCCGTCCTCCAGCACCGAGACCAAACCCAGAGCAGCAGAACCAGCAGCTTCATCCTGGACCTGCAGACTGACGGCAGCAGCTCTGAGCTTCTGTTTATCGATCCGCTCAGGATCCAGGACTTTTCCTCTGGGACGGGTTGACTGTCCCAGAGGTGAGTTTACTCAGCCTGCTGTGTTTTCCAATCTTACCCAACACCGACCACCCAGCAGAGAGAAGCTGCAGTGAAAACTGGACAAGAAAACACTGAAAGGTTTGGGTTTTCCAGAACCAGAACTTCCAGAAGCTGCTGAAGAATCAGAACATTTATCTGGAGGGTCTGAGACACATTTGGGTTTCTGGCATTTCTCTGCATCTTTATAGAAACTAGAAATGTTTATCCGGGCTGATCAGAACCAAGCAGACCGGAGGAGGACTGTCCAGTTGGACCAGAACCTGGAGTGGAACCAGCAGGGAACCAAATGGTTCCTGGTTTTATCCAAGTTGATTTCCAATCAATCAATCAATCAATCAATCAACTGAGCTACAAAAGTTATCTGGACAAACGAAGCGCAGTGGAAAGATGCCTGCTTCATTTAGTAAACATGGAGGGGCTGGTTGACCTCTGATGACCTCTGATGACCTCTGATGACATTTATTAATATCTTTAAAATGAATGTGGGGAACCAGGAATGTTTGCATTGAGCCAGAAGAGACTGAAATGTTCTGGAAAACATCTGCAGATATTTAGTTCTCACATCTGGACCTGGATTTGATCCTGGTCTCTGTTGGACCAGGATCAACAACCATCCAGCAACTTCATCCAGCAACTTCATCCAGCAACCTGAATAAAATGACCGGGTTGCTGGATCGCCTCTGTGGAGCTGATGAGAGAATTGAGCCATTTGATTCAGGAATGATGGAGAAGAGACGCATCTAAGGATGTTTTCCATCTGATGGTCCAGTCGACCCGGTTCTACTGGAACCAGACCTTCTCCAGCTGCTGTGGTTCTGACCCAAACCAGCCTGTTCCCCTCCTGGCCTGTGGGGGCGCTGCACCAACAACCACTGCAGGAAACGACACTAAAACCTCTGAAGACTCTGAGAGCAACTTCCTGTTTCACCAGATGGAACAAGATGGAGGCGTCAGAGTTTAGTGCTGGAGGATTTCTCTCTAGTCTTTGGCTGAAGACCAGGAGCCATTTCTGCTGCTAGCGCTAGGCTAGCATGTTAGCTTTGGCTGGATTTACCCAGAATACAGCCAAAGCTTGACGTTCACATTCAAACCAAACCAGACCGAGGCTTGGAGGGCCAGAGGTCAGAGGTCAACGAGAGTTCACATCTCACCAACCAGACCAGACTTTGACTAGGCAGATGGACCAGACTCGGTTGTCCTGCGGTTCTGGTTCCTGTTGGTGGAACCTTTAAACAGCAGGAAACGAGTTCAGGAGAAAAACTTTATTCAGACTTTATGGTTGTTTATATTCATAACTTCCTTTATGTACAGAATCCAGTTGGATACATTTAATAAAGTGACAGCAGATTCAGTCCATGAACTTCATCTCATCTCATGTTCTTCCACCAGCTGAACCGGTTCAGAACCGACGTCCAGTAACTTCATGTCAAAACGTCTCAAAGGTTCTGGCAGGAGAATCCGAGCCTGGAGACCCAACAGAACCTTCTTCACATCGATATGCAGAACATTTAAACCTCCCATGTTTGGACCTGAGGTTCTGTAACATCACAACCTTCAACAGGAACCAGAAGCATGCAACGCAAACACGACATCAACAGAACATGGGCCATCACGGAACCGGTCCGGACGGAACCGGTCCGGACGGAACCGGTCCGGACGGAACCGGTCCGGACGGAACCGGTCCGGACGGAACCGGTCCGGACGGAACCGGAGATCAATATTAGGTTATAGGAAAATGATTAACAATCAATAAACCAGCGAGTTTATTTATGGGCTGATCATGTTTCTGTTTCAACATGGACTTTTAACCTTCTAACAGAACCGGGCCCTTGCGTTCGGTGATTGGTCAGCTGACCACATCGCGGGCCCTGATTGGCTCACAGCACCATGGCGGGGATGTGGTGAACCAGGGAGGCGGGGTGAGGCAGCGGGGGGTGAGCCGGCGGGGGCGAGTGGACCCCCGGACCGCCCACCACCACCACGCCGCCCACCGGCGCGCCCGCGTCCCCGCTGGGTCGGTGCCGCGCGCTCTTCTGGTGCGCGCGCAGCCCGGCCAGCTGCGAGTAGGCCGACTGGCACACGTGGCACTTGTAGGGCCGCTCGCCGGTGTGCAGCCGCACGTGGTTCCGCAGCGTGGACGACTGGCTGAAGCGGCGGTTCGAACGGCTTGTCCAGCGTGTGAATGCGCATGTGCGAGCGCAGATTGCTGCGGGAGTTGAAGCCGCGGTGACAGATGACGCAGCGCATGCGCCCCAGACTGGAGGAGGAAGCGGAAGAGGAAGAGGAAGAGGAAGAGGAGGAAGAGGAAGAGCCTTCACAGGAGTGGAAATCATCTGGAAGCAGGAAAAGAAGAACATCATCAAACCCGACCTGCCGGAACCGGAACCAGAGAAATGTCTTCCGAACTCATCTGTTGCTAAGTTACCGGCTTTGGTTTTCTTGCCCTGCTCCTCGTCGGCGCCTGGAATCCCAGGAATTCCCAGGAATGTGTTGTGGGAATTTCCATACCAAACCAGCAGCTCCTGGTCCGGAGGGATGGTCTGAGAGAAAACACGACTGTGTTATGACAAGAGAATAAATATCACTGTGTTATGACAAGAGAATAAATATCACTGTATTATGACAAGAGAATAAATATCACTGTGTTATGACAAGAGAATAAATATCACTGTATTATGACAAGAGAATAAATATCACTGTGTTATGACAAGAGAATAAATATCGTTTCAGGTTTTCTGTGTTTTTCTGTCTGGTGCCAGCAGGTGGCGCCAGACAGCAGCAAAAGAACCGTTTCGTTCACTTGCCCTGATCCGATCCAGGCGGGAACGTTCTGGATCTGCTCTTAATTTCACCTTTTTAGTTTGAAACGTTTCACCGTAAAATGTTTTCATTTTATTTCAGTTTTTTGCCAATTTCTCTTCGTCTGTTGTCAATAATTATTTATACTTTAATTCAATTTTGCTTGTTATTAAATAATTAACCTCTAATTTATTCTTAAGGCTGATTAATTTACTTTGAATTTTGTTTTCTTTTTCTTGAATATTTTTTTCATTTAAACATTTTTTCTCCTTTTAATTTAAAAAATCTATTTATATAAAATTAAAACAATTTAGAACAATTTAGTGACTTGAACTAGTTTGTTGTGTGTGTGAATGAATGAATGAATGAATGAATGAATGAACTGAGAGCTTTGGATCCTCTGGACTTGATAACTTGTTAAATTAAAACAGAACATTTGATATGAATTATGATTTTCCTGCAGCTTCAAACCGATTGATGGAAATAATCTGTCAGAATTATTTATTACTTTCATTTCTGTAATTTACCTGGCAGGAACATTATTATTATTGTTATTATTATTATTATATTACTATTATTATTATTATTATTATTATTATTATTATTATTAATGTAATATTTTCTATCTTAGTGAAAATTTGACATTGCACTTGATTTTCTGCTCTGTGAGACAATAAAGGATTTTCCTATTATAATGTTGAATTATTAGACATCAGTAATAATTACATTATTATTAATCATAATGTTTAATTTATTTCTTACATTCCCAGGCTGTTTGCTCAGTTTGCTCATGTTTTAATAGATAATTCATTTCCCAGTTTTCTTATTAAATCAGTTTTATTACATCGTTTCATTTAGTAAATTTGTATCTTTACAAAAACCAACAAGAAACAAAAATCAGCAAAATATTGAATCTAAATCAACTCTGAGAAAAATAATGAAATGATGAATGATTTCACAGATTAAAAAAAAGAAAAAGAAAATTAATGATTGATATTTATAGATTTACTTTCATAATGATGAAAATAATTATTTAAATTCCAAACAAAAACATTTTATTTGTTTCATCCATCCATCCATCATCCATCCATCCATCCATCCATCCATCCATCCATCCATCCATTTTCCGTCACCCTTCTCCCTAACGGGGTCGGGAGTTGCTGGTTCCTCTCCAGCTGCGTTCCGGGCGAGAGGCGGGGTTCACCTGGACAGGTCGCCAGTCTGTTGCCGGGCAACACAAAGACAAACAGGACAAACAACCACACACACACACACACCTAGGGAGAATCTGGGAAGGCCAATTAACCTGACAGTCATGTTTTTGGACTGTGGGAGGAAGCCGGAGAACCCGGAGAGAACCCACGCATGCACAGGGAGAACATGCAAACTCCGTGCAGAAAGACCCCGGGCCGGGAATCAAACCCAGGACCTTCTTGCTGCAAGGCAACAGCGCTACCCACTGCGCCACTGTGCAGCCCGTATTTGTTTTATTGTAAATATTATTTCTTTTGGCTCTAAAAGGGAAAAAACTGAAATTATTTTGTGTTTCAGTTTAAAGTCTGTAAAACTGAAACAGTTTCAAGTTTTTGTCCATCTGTTCACTGCAGCTGAGCCGATAATCAGTGATCGATAATCGGTGATCGACAATCAGTGATCGATAATCAGTGATCGATATCTGCTGACCTCCACCGCCTTGTAGAAAACGCTGCTGCCGACCTGGACCACCTCCAGGTTCTGCTCCTGCTCGTTCCGGGCGCATTTGATGTACGTCATCCAGCTGCGCTGGTCCTCCTGACTGGCGTCGATGAAGAACCGGACCGAACCGTCTTCATTGAACACCTGCAGACCAGAACCCGATCAGAACCCGACCAGAACCCGACCAGAACTCGGTTCCTCATCCAGATGATGTTTGGATTTTCATTCGTGAAATATTTTTAGGTCAAAGGTCAAAGGTTCATGTTGATCTGAACACATTATTGATATTTAATAAACGAATCAATTTCACTAAAATGAATTTATTTTATTCAAAGTGGCTGAAAAAAAGTTTAAGATTTTCTGACAACAGAGAAATGAATAAAAGTTAAAAATGTGAAAAGTTTTTCTTTTATAATAAAATGGGCAAAGATTTTTATTAATAATTATTTCCAGTCCCATATTTAATAATCATAAAAACAACAATCATATATTATTATTATTATTGTTATTATTATTATTATGTTTTTACACACATAATAATATTAATATTATTATAAAATAGTATTATTATTATTATATTAATATTATTATGTGTATTATTACACATAATAATATTAATATTCATAATATTAATATTATTATGTGTGTGTAATAATAATAATAATAATAATAATAATAACTATCATTATCGATATTATTGAAGGTTCCATTCTGTAGTTTATTTCTGAAATGTTTGGAGCAAAATCAGTTCAATTTTCTTTTCTTTCATCTTCTGTCATATTTTCAGAGCGTCACGTTTTAATGTTTCATAAAATAAAATATGAAAGTATGAATTATGACTGGATTTTATTTTATTTTATTGTATTTTATTTTATTGATTCTTTGTGTTTTCGGCTCCTGTAAAAATGAATTTTTATATTTATTATCATTTATGTTTAGAGAAACTTTTAGAAAATAAAACATGTCAATAAATTTCCGGTCGGTTCATTGAAAGAATCTTTCCGGAGCCAGTTCGGTTCCGGTTCTGGTTCTGGTTCGGTTCTGGTTCTGGTTCGGTTCTGGTTCTGGTTCTGGTTCGGTTCTGGTGTTTAGATATTCCAAAAAGTCTTAAATCCGCGACCAGAACCGGAGATAAAGGTGTGTATGACGAACCGAACCGGACCGGACCGGATTAAACCGATCCGAACCGAGCCGGTTCGGACAGAATCGAACCGAACCGGGCCAAACCGATCTGAACCGATCGGGTCGGACTGAACCGAACCGGACAGGACCGAACCGAACCGAACCGGGCCGGGACTCACCTCCCACATCAGGTTGTTGTTCTTGTACAGGTCCACATGTTCTGGTGAGACCAGGCGGCCGGTAAATGGACCCATCTCGGTTCCGGCTTTGATCCAGGTCTTGGAGAAAATCCCGAGTCCTTCTCCTGCAGCACAGACAGGTCCAATCAGCCTGCGAACCGAACCGAACCTCTACAGCGTGTGATATTATCTGCTTCGTTTCACAGGAACATAAAATGTTCTGCAGGTTCTGCAGGTTCTGCTTACCCGGAACCGAACTCTGCGCGATGATGACCTCGCTGGGCAGAACCAGGCTGGACAGCTTCTGGACCTCTGAACACAAACAGAACTTCACTTAGTTCAGCTTCTCTCCGAACAGAACCAAGTTCGGCTCTGGCTCAGAACCTCCCGGTGCTCCCTGAACCCAGACCCAGTTCCCGAGGTTCGGAACCAAATGAGAATAACTGAAAAAAAAAAAAAAAAAAAAACTCTAATAAAACTGTAAAAAAGTTCGGCTTCTGTGGATGTCAGGGTTCGGTTCGGTCCGGTCCGCGAAACCAGTAGAAACAAAAAACATTTATATTCCAGAAAAAGAGAACGGAACCGGAACCGGCGAGGCGGGTTGAGCCCGAACCGCCTTTAACTGAATCAGAAATAATTTCATCAAAATGACACAAAATGATAAAAATGAGGAAACAAAATTGAAATATTTTCTCTGGAATTTTTTCTAACGAAATTTATCAAAAACAAAAACGAATCAAATCATAAAATGAAATAAAAATGAATCAGAAATGAGAGAAGAGCTGGAAAAAAAGTTTCAATAACTGATCAAATGAATGGATCCGAACTTTGAGCAGAAAATATTTTCCTTCGTTTTTCGATTTCAGATCAAATTATGATGGTGAAAAATAAATAAATCCAAAATAAAAACGGAATTACATTTTTATTTAAATTCCCTAACATCTGGATTGACGCGATCAATTCCATGTTTTATTATTATTATCATTATTATTATCATTATTATCATTATTATCATTATTATCATTATTATCATTATTATCATGATCATTATCATTAGCGGACACTCACCCCCGGAGAAGGACTGGGCCAGCACCTCGGCCGTGAAGGCCGTCTTCGGGCTCGCGCTCGGCCCGGTTCGCTCCTCGTGCTGCAGGTGATGCTGATGCGCGAGCGGCGGCTGCTCGCCCAGCCCACGGCCAGGAAGCTGTGCAGGATGTCCGAGGTGATGATGTCCGCCAGGGAGAGCGGCTGCTGCGGCTTCAGGGCCAGAGAAGAGCCGGCGGGCAGCACGGAGCCCATGGCGGCGGGGAGAGCAGGGACCGGGGCGACGGGGCGACGGGCGGCGGGGCGACGGGGCGACGGGCGGCGGGGCGACGGGGCGACGGGCGGCGGGGCAGAAGTTGGGCGGAAGCTCCCGGTCTGGATTCACCGGTGAAGAAGATCCAGCCGCTTGCAGCCCGGGAGGCGCTGGCAGGAGTCGAGAGGCTTTGCGGGAAAGTGGGGGGCCTTTATACCGGAGCCGCTGAGGAAGAGGAGGAGGAGGAAGAGCAGGAGGCCTGTTATTGGCTCCGCTGCGGTCTCACGCTCAATTAAGACGGAAAGAGTCGCTCTGACCCGGAGCAGCAGGACGACAAGCCCCAACACGCTGCACTGACCGGGGGTCACCGGCCCGCCGGGGGAGAGGCTCCGTCATGCTCTGGGCTTCAGATCCGCCTGAAAATGGACCCGCAGAACCTCTCGGAACCAGCAGCGCTGGAATCCAGGCTGAGTGACGGAGCAGAACATGAGATTAGAGACCAGATTACAGAGAAACAGCTGCTCTTCATCCTCCTCCTCCTCCTCCCGACACTGGCATTATTCCCGCTGCTCTCTGATCTGTATTTATGAGCTTTTAAACATTTATTACCCCCCCGATCTCACACACACACACACACACACACACACACACACACACACACACACAGAACCCACTAAACACACACACACACACACACACACACACACACACACACACACACACACACAGAACTCACTAAACACACAAACACACACAGAACCCACTAAACACACACACACACATTACTGTCGCTGGATGTTGAATAGAATCTGATTTTAAATGAAACCTGAAATAAGTCCGAACCGAACCTGAACGGACCGGATCCAGAACCTGTTGATGTTTGAAACGGTGTCGTTTGATTTAAACTGCAGGTTTTTATTTTGAAATAAATGACATTCATTTATATTTCAAATTTATTTATTTAAGTCAAGGCGAAACAATCCAAATAAAAATAATCTTTTATTAATCTCTCAGTAAAATATTATTCCTGTAAATTAAATAAATAAAGGCTTAAAAAGTTCCTAATAAATTAAAAATAATTTCGACATCATAAATTTTCCTCCAGGAGCTCCGGGTGATCACCGAGCCCTGCAGCCCGGTTTCACGGCTCCTCTCCCGGCGTCGGCCCCAGATGCGCCCCGCCGGCCTCTGCGGAGCTCCGGTCAGTAGCAGCCGAACCGAGTCGAACGGGTCGGACCGGACCGGACCGGACCGGACCGGACCGGACGCTTTTGTCCTGGGAGTCTGAGGGAAGAGAAAGGGGAGAAAATCCGGGAATAAAAGCAGATTTGCAAATGTTTTTTCAATTCATTGGACTGAGACAAGCTGAGCTCCTTTCTCTCCTCCTTTCTTTGCGCGGCTCCACGCACGCGGCTCCACGCACGCGGCTCCACGCACGCGGCTCCATGCACGCGGGGAGCGGCGCGTCTGGGCCGCAGGAGGAGCTTTAATGAGCTTCCCAACAAAAAGCTCCGCGCCGCCGCAACAACGAGCCACTTCAGCCCGAAAAGACGCCGGGATGTCCGAGGCGCAGGGCGCGGCAGGTGACTGGCACGCGCACAGACACGCGGAGGCGGGTGGGAAGCGGCCCAAATGGCGCAGTGATATTGTTCCGCTAACGGGATTAAGTGGCGCAGAGCCTCATTAGTATTCATGCGGCGGACAGACGCTAATAATCCGCTTTAAAAACCTTTTAATGATCATCAGTCAGCTGCACGAGACGAACCGAGCCGAACCGAACCCACCTTTCTCACGACCAAGGGGCGGGGAAGGAGGAGGGTTCGGTCCAGAACCTCAGCTTCTCTCCGGAACCAGCAGAACTAGAGAAACTAAAAGCAGAACATCTCCAGGGTTCTGCAGAACCGGACCCAGAGTCCTCGGTTCCGGACGGTTTCCCACATCCCGTTTTTATTTTATTGTATTTTTTAAAAATTAAATCTCACTTTGGAAAAGTTCTGCTGTCCTGGTTCGGTCTCCGGTCCAATCACCTTCACAGGAAAACTTCTCGGTTCCGAAAAGTTCTGGAAAGGAAATCAGAACCAGGAAAAGTCATAAAATCATCTTTGCGTTTATAGATTCCAGGTTCCGGTTCGGTTCCGTCTGGTAATTTCTAAAAGCTCAATAGTCTAGTTCTGCTGAGCTCATCAACCCGCCCGGTTCCGACTGGACCTGGACTTCAGTTTGAACCAGGAATCCGATTCTGGTTCCGATCGTCTCAAACTGATGTTTGAGAGAGTGATTCCAGGAATCCCTCCAGGTCCAGTCCTTGGTTCTGATCCAGACGGTTCGGGGTAACGCTTCAGTCTATAGCCTCACAGAACATTTGGGTCAGAACCGTCGGCCCCTTCAGGGAAAACATTTGGACCGGGTCCAGATCCATCACGTTAATGTTTAATCAGCTCATCGGTACTTACCGAACTCCTTCCGGTACTTTATGACCGCAGAGCTGCATGCATTAGCCGAACCGGACCCCTGGGCCCAACCAGAACTCTGAAACCACAACAGAACCGGCCGGTTCCGCCGTTCCATGAAAACATCCAGAACCGAACCGGAACCTTCAGAACTTTGGTTCTGGTTGTTGAATGAATTTATCAACATCCGTTTCACTTGGAGGAACCAGAACTTTGGACCGGAACCAGAACTACAGCAATAATAATTATTGTTTCAGTTTCTGCCTGTTGATCCGATTCATCAGGAACCGGTTCGTTTTCCTCTCTTCGGTTCTGGGCCCGTCTGGAACCGGTCCAGATTCTTCAGAACTTCCTCGGTACCGTGATGCGTTCAAATAAAGAGAAATACTGGTTTTATGAACATAAGGCGTCCCTTCCTGGGAGCCGCAGCGGCCCCCCGCGGCCCGCGGCCCCCCGGGGCCGCTCCGCGGTGATTACAGGAAGGTTTTAGCGGCCCGATGACATCACGCCGTGAGCAGAACCAGAACCATCTGGGCCGCTCGGGGAGCATCAATAAATGATCAGAACCATGTGAGGAGCTCAAGCAGCGGGCCGCGGGCCGGTTCCGACCCAAATGGATTTGATTCCAGAAACTAAAATCAAAACTAAGTTTTACAGTAAAATGGAGCCAATAAAACATCTTCAGTTTTAAAAATGTCAGAAACAAAAATGAACAGATGGAATCTGCAGATAAAATCCGTCACGAGTTTCATCACTGAGACAAAGACACGTCAGAAACCAGGAGCCGTTTATTAGCCCTCATATTAATAATCATCAACAGCCGCGGCTCGTTCATCACGTCATAGAATCTAATAGAAAATCTGCAGGTTACAGTCGGACGTCCATTAGAAAAACAACCCATGAAACCAGAACCCGTCCTCCGGAACCAGAAGCGGGCCGGTGCTCGCAGATCCGGTTCTGGTTCCGACCAGAACCGGATCCTGGCCCGACCCGGAGCCGCCTTGGCCCAAACACAGGCGGGTCGGAACCGAAGCGGCGCCGGGATGGGAGAGCAGGAGGCAGTTCACCTAGCAGTCTTGAGGAAACACACACACACACGCACACTCTCACACACACACACACACACACACACACACACTCTCTCTCTCTCTCACACACACACACTCTCCTCTCTCTCTCTCACACACACACCCTCTCTCTCACACACAGATCGGTTAAACAAGACATGTGAATTAAACAATAGAACAAAAAGAAAATACATTTCAGCCGCTAGAGGGGAAATTTACACAAACCAAAATATCTCATCGACAAACTGAATATTTATACGATTTAAATAAACCCCTGAAGAGGAACTCATTATTATTGTCTTTATCATCATCATCATCATCATCATCACATACAGAAAGCAGAACCACTGATTCCATTTGAGCTCAATAACAGCCAGATCTCCAGAAACAAGACAAACCTCTCTGTGGTCCGACAGAGCAGCTGGCTGGTCGGACATGGCTACCAAACTGTAGCTGGTTAGCATATGCAGCTAACAGGACAAGTTCGCTAATAAATCTGAAAAACTGCAACAGGTGGAATTAAACTAGTAGAAAGATCTAAACAAAGATTTCAAAAAATAGACATAACTAAAGGCGTCAGGACTGACATCTCTTAAAAAATAAAATGAACAAGTCTTTCAATTTTACCAAATTTGCATCAAATAAGCTTAAACAGTAAATTAGCTGAATTTCAATAAGAAAAGCCAAAAATATATTTACATTTGTGCAAGTTTATGAAAACAACAGAAAAACTTTTTGAGGAACATTACCAACCCTTAACACACACACACACACAGCTAAAGCATAAGTCAGCACCGCTCGATACACACAATGTTAAGCTAACGGCTTCAGGAAGCTAACGGCTTCAGGAAGCTAACGGCTTCAGGAAGCTAACGGCTTCAGGAAGCTAACGGCTTCAGGAAGCTAACGGCTTCAGGAAGCTAACGGCTTCAGGAAGCTAAGCTAAAACACTTTCAGCTAAATTATTGTTAAGCGACGGGAGAAAAGCAGGAAAATGTTGAAGTCAAAGCAGGTTTGGCAGCTTATCAAATTAAAAGGGATCATTTTGGAGTTAATATTTAACCATTTACACCAGCCTTTCTTTGGAGCCATTTAATTACTGGTTTTGTAATTAAAGGGCAATATTTAGAAAAATCTTTAGTAGCTTATTCATTTCAAATCCACAGCACCAATTTCAGAGAATGAGTCAAGTTCTTCCCAACACTAACTCCAAGGTTTAAAAATAAAACGTCAACTGAAATTTGGACCCATTTTTACAGTTAGTTGGAAAATCAACACTAATAATGTCAAAGATATGCATCCTGGATAAGATGTTTAAACATTAGTGAGCGTACATATGCAGGGTTAGTTTGGAAGACGATTGTTTGTGGGTTAAATTAGTCGGTATTTAAGTTTTTGTTCAAGTGGACAAACTGAAAAAACAGGATGTTAAAAATGAAATGCAGTAAATATTAAAATCCTGCTGGTCCAACTTGTTGCTGGTTGTTTCTCATGTTATTTTATTAAATTCACTACTGGATTTAAAAGTCGTCATTTTTCTCCTGTAGTTTAATAAGATTTAACGTAATTTGATGTTTTTGAGTTATTAAGTCTATTTTTGATGTTAACTGTAAAGTCAGAGCTGACCTTTAACCTGTGAGCTGATGACATCACAGGTTAGCATAAAGTTGCATATTGAGAGCAGACATAAAAATCCGACGATTTACATCTAGGTATTTTTTGTTTAAAGATTAGCAGATAAAGCTCAGTTTCTGTCAGGAAGTTGAAATATCACCAAGTTCAACAGATAATTAAAAAAAAAAAAAAAAAAATTCCGTTGCAGAATATTCAAATTGTTTCTTTGCTGAAAGTAAGTAGAGGAGTAACTTTAAAGATTGTTTGAATTTCTTCATGTCTGTCAAAATGTTACTGGAGGGAAATACTAGAAGCCAATGAAGTTTGCTGGTTAGAAAAGTGCAGTCTGCTGTTACTTCAGTTCCTGTTAACTTAAACGTTGCACTTGCATATTTGGGAGGCCGACATGAATATTTCATGCATGTTGGGCCAGATTTACCGAGCTTAGTTTGTTAAAACAAAAAGCAAAGTTGTGCATAGAGCGCTCCTCGTTTGGCAGTTTGTTAGCAAGTTAAAAAAGAATATCAGTAAATGTCAAAGATCAATAGCTTTTTATTCTGTCAGCTCTTTTAAATTTTGTCAAGGCAAAACAGTGATCACATGTTAAAACCATCAGGCTCACCTGATTACTTGGTTTAGGACTTTTTGATAGAACGTGAGCGTCCATTCATTTCCCACATCCACTCAGCTACATTCAGCTAAAACATTCATTCAGCAAACACCCGCTGAGGTAACACTGACCAGCTTCAACGTTTCTCCACACAAACTAACAGCAAGAATTCAGTTTCACTGTGGAAGAAAACAGGGGAAATAAAAACTGGTGCTGAACTGCTGAGGTTCCTTCCTGCCAGGAAATGTCTTCGACCACAGAGAGATCTGGCTTTAGACAACAATATGATCGCCACTTGTTTCATCGTTACATAATAAAACCTAGAGAGTTCACTATCGATAAACAGGAATAAGAATCATCAAACCAAAGAAAACAATCGTGTCATTGCACCTCCAAGATGGCGACTAAACAGGTGAAATCAGGTGAGTAGAAAGACCCAGCGAGCAGAAATTTAGTACAAAATACAGTTTTATCTCCGACGGTAAAACATCACATTTCCATCCAACGCTATTAAAATATTTCTATGCCAAAATAAAAAAGATAACTGAGAGTCAACACAATCTGACGCATGCTTTAAAACATTATCATGAACAAAATAATATATCTGATTTTCTTACTCAAGACTGCTAAGCCTTTTACTGTTATCAGAAAAATAAAACTAGACAAAATATAGATTATACTGGATTTGTTTTTGTTCAAAGCCACACTGATAGATCTTTAAGTTCAAGTTTGATAAAAAAAAAATAATAATAAAATCAGGTCTATGCTGTGGAGACCAGAGGCTAGTCCAAAAAAATCTGCCTGACAAAATATCAACTCTGTAAGGTTAAAAAACAGAAAGAAAAGAGTTTGTGATTTTTCAGTTAATCCTTAGTTTTTCTCTACAAAAAGGAAGAAAGAAGCGGCAGAGCGTTGCTTGGAAACCCCGTTTTGGTTGCTGTCAACGACCATCCGACGCCTGGAGCCCAAGACGAAAGAGCCTCTAGTGATCCTGGCAGAAACAAGATGACACAGTGGTTCAGCGGGTTCACCGCGGCCCGACGGAGGAGGGCGGAGCCTCCGATGTTACCTGGATCTGGGCAGGGTTCCACAGGTAGGGCTGCTGTCTGTAGTATTCTGCTAACACTGCAGTGTAGTCTGGCACCGAACTCTGCTGAGACGACTGACCTGCAACAGCAAGACCACAATGAGACCACGAACCACTCATGTTACAGCGTAGCCCAGAGTTAGCATAACGCAAAGTTAGCGTGTTCTTTGTGGATGGAACGCTGAGTTATCATAGCCCAGAGTTAGCATAGCCTACACTTATCATAGCCCAGAGTTAGCATAGCCTACAGTTATCATAGCCCAGAGTTAGCATAGCCTACAGTTATCATAGCCCAGAGTTAGCATAGCCTACACTTATCATAGCCCAGAGTTAGCATAGCCTACAGTTATCATAGCCCAGAGTTAGCATAGCCTACAGTTATCATAGCCCAGAGTTAGCATAGCCTACAGTTATCATAGCCCAGAGTTAGCGGGTTCCTTGGGGACGGAATGCCGTTTTAGTGTCGGACCTCCATCCTAATTGATTGTATTTCTGGTTCTGTTTAACGTGACCTTTCCTGACGGCAGCTGCCACGGTTTCATGTGAGGGAAGTGAGCCGTACCGGATCAGAACTGGACTCTACAGTGAGCAACAAGTGAGCGTTCATGCAGTCATACTCTGTTTCTTGTAGTAGTCCTCCCAGGCCTTGCTGTAGTCAGTCATCATGTTCTGAGGCTGGTTCTGCTGACCTGCGCGCGCGCACACACACACACACACACACACACACACACACACACACACACACACACACACACACACACACACACACACACACACACACACACCGTAAAACCTCTGGCCGTCTAGCAGCTGCTTCCTGCCGAGTAAACTCTCCCTTCCCTCAGAAAGCTGCACGGTGTCCGTGTGTGTCTGTGTGTGCACTTGCCTAGCTTCTTATAGTACTGCTCCCATGCTTTGGAGTAGTCCATCTGTCCTGTCTGAGCCAAACTGTGACCTACACACACACAAACACACACAGCTTCAGCCGCTGAGCTGCAAACCAGCAGTTCTGAGCTTCTGACCACCAACCTGGTGCTTCTATGAACTCATGACTAACCAGGCAGGAGGAAGCAGCTGGGCTGCAGCCAGAGCTGTGGATGTGGTGTGTGTGTGTGTGTGTGTGTGTGTGTGGTCCCACCTGGGTCCTGCTGTCCCGGGTTCTGCCAGCTGGTCTGGTAGGTGTTCCCCCAAACGCCAGTCACAAACGGCTGGCCACTGCTGCGGACACAAATACCTGGTGAACACCTGCTTACAACCGGCCAATCACGTCTAATCAATAATCTGAAATGGATCAGATTATCTGACTAATCTGAAACAAGATGGGATTTCTAACTGGTGGTGAAAGAGTATCCTCTAGAGGATCCTCCTCTTTAGATCAATAGGTCTATAGATCTACAGTCTTAGTGTGTCTTTTGATTGTTGTTAGTTATTTTCTGTTTTGTGAACAACCATGAGGAAACGCTCTGGACCGATCCACGACATCCAGCTCCTCACTTCCTGTTTCGACCTGAAGTCGGAGCCTCTGATTGGCTGGGAGGCTCCTGCAGTGAACAGGTCAGAGGTCAGAGGTTCTTACTTCTGGTGGGCGGCCGGGCCCTGGGTGAAGGGACTGAAGCCGAATCCTCCGTTGCTCATGATCCCCGATCCCTGCAGGGAGACGAGATGGAAGCGTGAGCCGGACCAGAACCCGGGCCGGACCAGAACCTGGGCCGGACCAGAACCCGGGCCGGACCCTAGGAAAGCGCGTTCTGGCGGCTCACCCCGATTTTGTCGTCGATGAGCTGGCGGGCGACCTCCATCTGCTGGGCGGAGCCGCGGATGGTGAAGACCCGGGTGTTTGGGTCGGTGGAGGGCGGCGGGTTCCTCTGCAGCTCCACATGGGCGCCGGACTGCTGGTTGATGCTCTTGATGGTCTCACCGCCTGCAGGGAGGAGCAGCATCACTTCCTGTTCCTGGACCGGGACTGGGACCAGAACCAGAACAGGAGCAGCTGGACTCATGACGAGCTCCTGGTTCTGATGGGCCCACTCAGACCCAGTGAGAACCAACAGAATCAGCAGAACCTGCCGCTGGTTCTGAAACATTTTCTGGTTTTTCTAAATTAAAACACTTTTTTACTGAACGACGATCAGTGATTCAGTAATCAATAATTAATATCTGGAGGAAACTAAAACATGATCAGCTGAAACAAATTAAACCAAAACTGACAAAAATAGAGAAACATTTTACAGTTTTAGATTCTTTCAATCTTTCTTTCCATCCAATTAATAATCAGACAATCAATAATAACTGAGCTCCTCTCCATCCACCACTGAAGGAATTCAGTTATTGATATGCAGGCAATAAATCAATAAAACTATTGAAATCAGGAAGTTCATCATTTGTGTAATTGTATCTTTTATTTATAATTTTTATAAATTTTCCTAAATTAAAAATCTGCAGAATGTAAAAATGTCATAATAACTGATCACTAAAATAATCAATATCTTTTCTCCTCCTGCATCTCAGAGATCAGCTCCATTTATTTCAGACTGGAGAAAAACATCCAATGGGAACGGTGTGTGTGTGTGTGTGTGTGTGTGTGTGTGTGTGTGTGTGTGTGTGTGCGTGTGTGTGTGTGTGTGTGTGTGTGTGTGTGTGTGTGTGTGTGTGTGTGTGTGTGTGTGTGTGTGTGTGTGTGTGTGTGTGTGTCGGCTGAGAGGGTCGAGCTGCAGCTTCCAAAATAAAAGCCAGACAGAAAAAGTCATGTCAAGTGTTTAGACACCATGTGGCTGCAGAGGAGTGGCTGGTTACTGCACGCACACACACACACACACACACACACACACACACACACACACACACACACTCTCTCTCTCTCTCTGAATGGTTAATGGGTTCTGAATGTTTCTCTCATAGTTTGTTCTTGTTTTGTTCCAGGTTCTGACCCGATCCGGACCGGGTCAGGGTCCGGTTTGAGCAGAACCAGTGGCGGTGGGTGCGCCTACCTTTGCCAATGACCAGGCCACACTTATCAGCTGGGATGGTGTAGGTGACCTCCTGTAGCGGGCCGGGAGAGCCCATGGTCCAATCGCCACGACCTCTGACCCTGGAGCTCCGCAGGGCCGAGCCGAAGCCGTCCCGCTCCTGGACACAGGGGAGGGATGAGAGGCGGTTCTGACCCGGTTCTTGCATCACGCGTTCTGACCTCGCCAGGCTTACCTGGGCCGTCTGGATGAGCTCGTTGATGAGGTGGACCGCGTGCTGGCAGCGCTCCGGCTGACCCATCACCATGGCAACACGCTCCGGACTGATGCCGTCATCTGAACAGAGCCGGGGTCAAAGGTCAGAACCGCTTCCCTCAGCCGGGGATGTTAAACATGAGACACAGAAACAGAACCACAACCAGACATTCGGCTGGTAGCGGTTCCAATAATCAAGTATTGGAACATTGATTATTGTGGCCTGGAGTGGAAGTTTGGTTTTTATGAAGAAATGAACGGTTCCCCGGCCCGGTTCCCCGACCCGGTTCCCCGGCCCGGTTCCCCGACCCGGTTCCCATGGTTCCCCGGCCCGGTTCCCCGACCCGGTTCCCACGGTTCTCTGACCTGCTTTGAACTGAACTCTGACCCCGGCGTCATTCTGGATCTTCTTGATCATCTCTCCGTTCCTGCCGATGACGATGCCGACGGCGAACCTCGGAACCGCAACCTGTGGACGTATTGGACCTGGGGTTAGCGAGGCATGGAGATGGCGGTCCGGTCCGGGTTCTGGAACCGGTCTTACATCCAGACTGGTTCCGCCCAACCGGCCTCCGAAGTCGCTGCGCCCGGACCGAAACTCCCCGTCTTTCTCCCGGATCACCTCCAGAACCAGCTCCTTGGCCGCCTGTGGATCAGAACCAGAACCGGGTCTAGCATGGAGGACTCCAGGTCGGGTCATACCAGGAGGGCTCTGGACCCGGACAGAACCTCTGAACCAGAATCTAAACACATCCAGATTCATGGCTCCTGTAGCGTTCTGCATCGACCTGCTGCAACGGTGACCTTTGACCTCCTGCCACCTCGTAAGGTCCGTGAACCGGGTCTGGACCGAGAACCGGCTCAGTGTTGGGTTCTGGTACCTGGACTTTGTAGGGATCTCCGGAGATGCGCAGCGGCTTGTCGGCGCCGGTCGGCAGCGGCCCATCCTGGATCATCATCATCTTGACCCCGGCCCGCTCCTGGCAGAACCAGAACCAGAGGCTGAAGGTGGGCCCAGCAGAACCCGTCCCCCGGCGGTCCGGTTCATCTTACCTGCAGCTGCTTGATGGTGTCGCCGCCGCGGCCGATCACCAGCCCCACCTTGCTGGCCGGGATAGCATCCCTGCACCGCGGCGCCGCCGTCGCTGTCGCCATGGAAACCCGGCCCGTTCCGACACCTCCACTCGGACCAGCAGCCGCTTCGCCTGCCTGGACAGAACCAGACAGAACCGTAACAGAGCCGGATCCACAGGAACCAGAACCAGGCGAACCGGTTCTGGTCGGACCGGGTCAGCGCGCCGACACTCACTCGATGCTCTCTGGCGTTCCTGTCAGTGAACACGGCCGCTCCATCAGCCCTCCGCTGTCTGAGACACAAAGCAGCCGTCAGCGGATCAGAATCGGGTCAGAACCGGATCCTGGGCCGATTCTGGACTCACCTGAGGCGATCTGGATCTTACATCCCGACTCCAGCTGGATCCTGGTGATCTGCTCGCCGCCTCTGCCGATAACTGAGGAGCAACAAGCAGAGAGGTGAGCGGGCCGCCGCCGACCAGAACCAGAACCCCAGGCTGATACTCACTGAAGCCCACCATCCGGTCCGGGACCTTGTACTCCTCCGTCATCACCCTGCACACACACACACACACACACACACACACACACACACACACACACACACACACACACACACACACACACACAGGTGATGGATCAATAATGATCTCAGCTCACACTGAGCAATATTAGCAAACAGAACATGGAGCTGAGAGCAGAGGATTATGGGGGCCCTGCTGTGTGTGTGTGTGTGTGTGTGTGTGTGTGTGTGTGTGTGTGTGTGTGATCAATAGCAACCGCTCCTACCTCTGATGGCCCATGGCTGGAAGCTGGTTACCCACTGAGGAGAGAAAACCACTGATTAGCCACCGTTAGAGCTACTGATCCGTTTCACTGACTGCATAAAGGAACAACATGGTTGCTTTTGATAGGTTAAAGGTCACAGAACAGACCCAAAGTACCTGCAACTGAGGAGCACTGCAGGTACTCCAGGTTCAGTAAAAGGTCCAGAAACTGTGCTAACAAGCTAACGCTGCTAACTACTCTCTGGACCGGACCCGGCCTGCACCCGGACCCGGCCTGAACCCGGACCGGACCCGGACCCGGCCTGGACCCGGACCCGAGTAGATTTTTTAAACCGTGACGCGCCGCTGTTCGCTGTGGCCTAAGCCCCGCCCACGCAGGAACATTAAACTTTTTTGAGCCCCCGTTGTCAAGGAGATGGTGTTTTAGACGACTGTGGAGGCTATATGGCCTTCTCCCAAACTCTATGTTTAGCGCCACCTACAGGTCTGGAGGATTAAATTGTGTTTGGATTTAATTGAAACACGATTAAATCGATAACCTGGACATCCAGAAAATGTTTCTGGACATTCGTGAACCGCTAACACTTCAGAGCCCAAGATCTTCAGAAGCTGCCCAGCTAACAGCTGAGCTCAGGTTCGAGAACCATCATGGAGGCCAAACATGAGGCGCGCTCCCTGGTCCGGCTCACCTCCGTCCTCTCCAGGTCGCTTCTGTCCAGGGTAGTATAGCGTGGACTCCACGCTTCCTGAGGAGCTGTTGAGGTGGGACATGGCTTCTCCCCCCATTTTCCCCACAATCTGAGACAAAAAAAGAAAACTCCATTTATCATTGATGAACGTATCAAACCTGGAGATTTTACATAAACAGCAGCATTTTCCAGACTCAGTACTTTAGGTACTACCTGATTCTAAGAACCGATACTGAGAAATTAGCAAGTTGGTACTTATTCATCACAAAATGACTCTTGAAAACACAAACGATAAATTAAAAATAAAAGTTAAATTTGTATTTTTTTTACAAGTTTTTCTGAACATAACTAGCAAAAACTAAGTTCCTGTCTGAGTCGCAGCGCTGCCCAGGAGGAAATCCAGCTGAAAAATGTCAGATTGGTTTTAAAAAACGTTTTTTATCCGTTCTTAATGCAACTCAGGGTCAAGTATGCCGTGTCTGATCAAACCCGACCATAAAACGAGACCTGATCTGGGGTATTAGGCCCATTTGGCCACTATTTGGTGGTTAGCTGTGGCGGCTATCAGAGACACACCACCTTCACTGCTACAGTTAAACATCCCATAATCCTACGCTGCATAACTGTCACATGACCAATGCCCTGGGTCGCCAATCAGAGAGCAGGGTGACCAAAACATGGAATCCAGAAACAACACGGCGTTCCCGGCGGATCAGGAAGTCAGAAGGACAATGGAGACGGTTTTTGTTAAATATCGTCTGCTGCTGCCCAGTCGGCCATGTTTGTTTATTGTTATAATAATAAAAGTAACGTTGAAGTCATTTAGTTAACTTTAAATATGAGTAACAAAAGTTGTGAAATATTTAATATTTGAAAATTTGAAGAATTTGTTGTGATTTCTGGCTCAGAACTAAAAACCAAATCAGCATGAAGAAAATTTCTGACGGTTTTGAAAACGTCTTGGAATCCTCTTCCTCTTTCTCAGCAGAAGGCTGTCACTCCAACTCAGAATTGCCCCCTATGTGCCTGCAGTGAAACTACAGGTCTGAGTGGAAGCCTGCGACCCAACAGAACCAGAACCAGTCCGATTATAGTCAGCAGAGAGGAAAGGTTCTGATCCAGTAATTTATTGTTCTTTGGCGTTTTCCATGTTCAGATAGTAAGTTTATAGTTGATCCATTTAAAGCTGGAATGTGGACCAATCTCTCCGCTGGCGCCTCTGCACGCTGACCTCTGAAGTTTACCTCAGGCGGATCGCGTGCGCCTCTTTTCTCTCAAACCGGTCGCAGACTGACCTGTATGGATATTTACATCAACCCCCTGAGGAATCATGTCTCCTTGCAGAACTTTACATCAAGGTCAGTTTAAACCCACTGTATTCACTCTGGTGGTGCAGCTCTGTGATGGAGCGATGAGAATGATTTATCTTTGTGAACAAGTTATGTGGGTTGTTTCCATCTCAACAGCTGCCCAGCGTGTGGCGCTGTCTGCCCTGTAAACTTCATGTCTGTGGTCCAGTTAGCGGTTAACGAACCAGTGCTGACCTCATGCAGGTTCAGCTGGTGAGGAGCTTCACACTGGTTTTATATTATTTTTCGATGCGTCAATCCATGTCAGATGCTTTGTCAGACAGTTGATGAGCACAGAGATCAGAGAAACTCGTCCCATAAACTCAGGCAACCAGAACAGTCTCTGTGACTCTTAAAAACTCGACACAGAAATGCTACAGCTGCTAAAGCCACATTAGCAGCACTGAATTAAATCTTTGTTGCTCATCCTGCAGTGCGGCAGGTTGAACTCATCCTGCAGGGCCGGTCCAAGGCTGCATGAGGCCCGGGGCAGAACCTGACTATGGGGCCCCTCTTGCTGCTAAAACATCAGAACCTCTAACAGCTTCTGTTGGATTTAATCTGGGAGATTAAAGTAGATTAACTGACCAACCTGAAAACTATCAGATATAATTACAGTTTATTCATTTGTATTTGTGAACAAACGGCTCAAACTTACAGCATCCAATTGTTGCTATGGTAACAAAACAATCCAACCATGAATATTGTTCTTTGTTCTTTTACAAAGTAAACTTGCCAACTTCTTAAAATCTTACATTTAAATGTTGAACTATTTAAAATATTTTAATTTATGCTGAAAAAAAAAAAATCAAATTTAGCAGCATTGATCATCTCAGTAAATAAATGTTACATTTTGTTTCTGGGGGCCCGATGGAGCTGCTGAATTAATTTGGCTTAAATTTTTTACATTTCCTGTCTACTTAACATCTTTAGTACAAAAACACGGTTGAGCAGGTTTTCTGGGGAAACTCTGCCATTAATAAACTGATTTATTGTTTTATAGTTTAGTTCACCTGATATCTGGGAGAACAAAGATATTGAGTTTTGCTTTTTATCCACACAGTTAAATATAATTTAAAATGATAATTTATGAAAACTCTGACTCTGTATTTATGTGAGAAAATATGGGAAGATTTGAGGTCGAACATGTTGCCGTGTGTGACGGATAATTAATATAGGGTTATCTGGATTTATCATCTTTATATTCTAAATGAAGCTCTACCTACAGATGAACCTCTGGGCGTCATTTAATTCCTAACAGGAAGTGGTTGTTTTGAAGCCATCTGATTGGCTGACAGGTGTTAGTGTGGCGCTACACTGCCCCCTGTGGGACTGGCATGGTTTAATCAACCAGCCCTGAGCAACGCTTTTTAAAAGACACGCTGGAAATGTTGGTTACTATGGAGACGACTGACTGGAGAAAATAAACTATTTCTGATTATTAATCAGATTCTGGTTCCTTTCTGAAGGAAAGAGGAGAAGAAGAAACTTTACTTCAGACTGGGTTCAGTTGGTCCTGCTGTTAAGTTCCCTGTTTGGTTCTGGTACCAATTCGGTTCTGGTTCCGTTTTTGGTTCCAGCTAAATTCTGGTTCTCCTTTTCCTGTTCTGGTCCCTATTTGGTTCTGGTTCCAGCTCAGCTATGGTTCTCCTGGTCTCTGGCTCCTTTTTGATTCTCTGGTTCTGTTTTCATGGTTCCGATCCACTTCCAGCTCCAGAACCTTCTCGCCCACTTCCACAGAGCCCCTGCTGAAACCCCCTCCCCGGTCCGGGCGGATGGGGCCACCTGAGCAGGTGAGTCAGTGGGTGCAGCAGCAGGCCCCCCTCCCCTCCCTGTTGCATAACCCAGCCTACTTTCTACCTTCCCACCTCACGGTAAGCAGCCGCCCGCACAGAGAGCGGTGCGGGAGGGGGGTTCCGTTCTGCTGGCCGGGTCTGCCCCCCTCCCCGGACCAGGACCGGTGGCTGGGTCCAGAAACCTACCGGTGAGCGGGGTTTCCCCTCCTCCTGCCCGCTCGGAACCAACAGGTTGCCCCGCAGACTCTCTGACACGTGTGGCCAAAACTTGAGTCCCGCTCCCCCCTTCACTTCCAGCCCGACTCTCCCTGCGCTCCGTTCCCGCTGACAGTTCCACAAACTCCCCTCAAACTAACTCGGGAACCGTGTCAGGCCCGGTAAACCGGACCGAACCGGCCTCAAGTCCAACTCCGAGCACCTTTCTGAGCTAGTTAGCATGCTAAGTGTGTTTGTGTTGACGGAGCAGAAGTTCGGAGCAGCAACAGCTCAAACACCATGAAAAGTGTTCCGACTCGGTCCAAACAGCGCGGCTCCGCCCGGAACCGGTGTGAGCTAAGCCCCAGAGGAGTTGTTACCTGCCGGGCCCTCTGTAAAACATCGACCAGGCCGTCTGACTTGAGCCCCGGCTGGTTCATCGAGGCCTGTCCCTGCACCAGCTCCGCCATCACCGCCGCCGTTAGCCGGATTAGCCGCCGCTGCTAGCAGCGCAGAGAGAGGAAGAGCTGCGAGAGGGCTCACTCTGAGTCCGTTTGAGAAGCTCTCTGGGATCGTCAACATGGATGCACACTCTTCACTCAGTCATTAAATATCCTGCTGAAATTAAATATATACATGATTTATGGTTGTAAATACAGCAACTAAATTCAGAATACACACGTCAAATAGAGTAAAAACGAAAAGGTAAGTTAATCAGAAGAAGAAAACAAAAATAAATATAAAATAGAATGAAATACATGACGATCGTAATACATTTTAGTGTACCTATTGTGAAAATAAATAAGAAGTATGATTAAGAGAATACTTGATTTGAAATATTATTTTTCTATGTAACTTGACAAAACTATAGCATAATCTCAGTATGTTTGATCACGTTTGCTCATTTTATCGAGTCTATATATTTTTTATTATGTGATATTTACATAGCCATATTATAGTATATTCCTATTTATGTGTATATAAAGGTTCCATGTGTGAACCTTTAGTAAGTGTGTTAATATATTTTCATTCAAATGTGTTTTTGTATCTTACATCTTGTATGTTAATGCACTTAGTTTTTATAAATGCATTTAGTTTTATATAATTTATCTGTAAACTTTCCAAAATTTAAAATCTATTACATATTTTTCAATATTTTTAAAATTTCCGTAACTGTTTGACATATTTTTTAAAAATTATTCTATACAAAATAGTTTGGACTTATTTTTTGTCAGCATTTTATAGAAAACAGAAGATTTTATTTATTTATGCTTGCATTGTAATTTTTCACTTGTAGCTTCTGTGAAACGTAATAAATAAAATATTGTTACATGAGGACTGTGTTCATAACTCCCAAAGTCAACAGGTGTTTACTAAAGAAATGGTTCGAATCTGTTTCTTAATCTCTGGGTTTGACTTGAAAATATTCATTAATAACACTCCAGCATTACACGTAATC
The DNA here is from genome assembly GCA_922788865.1 of Poeciliopsis turneri. Taxonomy (NCBI): domain Eukaryota; kingdom Metazoa; phylum Chordata; class Actinopteri; order Cyprinodontiformes; family Poeciliidae; genus Poeciliopsis; species Poeciliopsis turneri. Next base: position 1,965 of record CAKLNU010000026.1, on the reverse strand, counting down.
ATTTATTGTTTATATATATATATATATATATATATTTATTTGTTTGTGTTTGGTTTAAATTTAAAAACAGATTTTTAAAACAAAATCTATTTTGCTAAACTGTGGAGTGGCTCGTCGTGTTCTTAGACGATCTCTGTAATAGCTCAGCTGTTGACAACTCGTTGCGCTGTTTCCACTTCCGCGTCGAGTCACGTGTTCGAGCCAGCTCCACAGGTGGGGAGAGCAGAAGTTTGAGCAGCAGAAGAAGAAGGTCGGTCCCCATTCTGTGCGGCGGAGTCAGTCAGTCTGTCTGTGAGTCAGTCAGTCATCAGTCAGTCAGTCAGTCTGTCTGTCGCCTGTCAGTCAGTCAGTCATCAGTCAGTCAGTCTGTCTGTGAGTCTGTTTGTCAGTCAGTCAGTCATCATCAGTCAGTCAGTCTGTCTGTGAGTCTGTTTGTCAGTCAGTCAGTTATTAACCAGTTTGGAGGAGTAGTCCAGTTTTTCAGCTGAAAACATGATGAACTCTGAGGCAGACATCAGATCCAACCTGTCTGCAGACAGAAACTCAGCATTTATAATACAAACCATTATAGGAACCAACCTGTTCTTTAGCGTAAAGCTGATCGGTGTTTAGAAGTTGCCTAACGCATCTATTAAAAACCTGCAACAGAAAACATTTATTTGTGCAGAATATTTCTGTAAATTTAGATAAGGATGCATAAAAATTAGCATGCTAACTCTTCAGCTCAGATGTTCTTCATTTTTCCCATCAGCCACTTGAACTTCTGGATGATAGACATTTGTCAAGATGGCATTTTTGAACCTCTTAAACTAATTATTCCCATTTTCATGACTTGATGAACTTTATGTCACAGCAAATTTTTAATTGTTGTTAATCACTATAAAGTGACAAAATGAAGCAAAAGAAACAAGACTCAGCTGTTAGCGAGTCTCACACCAGTCAGCTGGAAGAAGACAGAGTGAGAGGCAATTTTAACAGCTATCATTAGCTTCTGCAGATTTTTGTGTGCTTAGTGGTTTAGTGTAAACTTACACTTGTTTTATATATGTGTTTAGCAATTTAGCATTAGCCTGCAGTCTCTGCAGCTGGATAATAATGTCTGGTGAAGAGCCTCTTGTTGGACGTCAACAGGAAACACTAACAGCCTTAAAGTGGCATTAAGACCAGCTGTGTGTGTGTGTCTGTGTGTGTGTGTGTGTGTGTCATTATTGCTTCTTGAGTGCAAGAAAAAGATCAATGATATGTGTGTGTCAGCTGTGAGAATGTCTGCCTCTGTGAGGACCACTGTGAGTCTTTTGAAGACATGAACAGCCAATCAGAGCGGCCATCGGCAGGCGGTAGCCAATCAGAGCACCTGCTGGCAGGAAGCAGCCGCAGGTTCTTCTGGTTCTACTGTAATGACCGGGCCGGTTCTGCCAGAGATTCAGGGAAACATGAAGCAATAAAACCAAAATATTGCTGAAGGAGCAGAGTCTGCCTCTACCTGCCGCCTACGTCTGGTAACCATGGCAACTCTGACCATACACCTTAAAACTACCAGCAGGTCTTGATGCTCAATTAAAAAACAAAATCTGATTTTTTTTTCAGCCTGATTGTTCATGTTACTAATTAAATATGATTAAATCACCAAAGAAGAAAAATGTAGCCGCCCAGCAGCGCCATTTATTGTAGCAAAGATGGTCGTCACGGCGCTCTGTTTGTGGCAGACTTTGACTAGAACAATTTCCTTTTCTGTCATTGTTATAGATGGATGGATGGATGATGGATGGATGGATGATAGATGAATAGAGATAGATAGATAGATAGATAGATGAGATAGATGAGATGAATGAGATGATAGATGAATGATAGATAGATTATAGATAGATGAATGATAGATATGGATAGATAGATGATAGATAGAATGATAATGAATGAGTAGACAATAGATTGATGATGATAGATGAAAGATAGATAGATGATGGG
>CAKLNU010000024.1:0-240658 GCA_922788865.1 Poeciliopsis turneri | reverse complement strand
TGGAATAACAAATGTTAAAGCTTGAAAACTAAAATTTCAATATTTAACTGAAAGCGTTTAGATTGTCTTGTTGATTTTTTTTTAAGTTTTGAATCTTCTACTGACTTAAGGAGTTAAATTTCCCTTTACAGGAACTGCTTATCTTTGCACCATTGGGAGATTACTCAACAAGCTGTTATTGCTTACCTTTAAAGGCACTTTGTCCCCAACATCACATTCGGCCACCCCATGGTGGAGTGTCTGAGGAAGACTGTAGGCCAGGATCCCTTTTTCGGTGAGGAAGGATTCACTCCAAAACACGCGTCAACACATGCTCTAACTGAATCAAGTCTGCAACGGCCTCTTTGCTCATTATTTGCAGACATGCACATGATGGTGTCCCGGCCGGAGCAATGGGTGAAGCCCATGGCTGCAGCTGGAGCCAGCCAGTACACCTTCCACTTGGAGGCCACCACTAACCCTGGAAACCTCATCAAGGAGATAAGGGAGAGCGGCATGAAAGTGAGTATTATACTAAAAAAAAAAAACTAAAAAAAACTCTACAGCTTTGCTAAGTGAATTATATCCTCAGTTGTGGTTTGTAACATTTTATTGTCAATAACTGCTCACATTGCCTTTAAATTAGTTTCATCAAAATCAATGACACAATTCAAAAACAAAACAAAACGCACCTTAGTCCTAGTGATTTATGGGCGCGACTTCCACTGATAACCGGAACCGCCATTTGTTTACATGTTAGTTTCCACAGAGATTTTAGGCTGTAAAGATGTGATGGTTGCCCACCATCACATCGCACCAAGCTAATATTATGTACTGTTTTATACTGGATGCAAAACTGGAGCTCAGAACTCTGAGCATCTTCTCTGCTTTTCTCGTCTTTATATCTGTCAGCTCTTCAGAGAATCGAGCTGCTAATCCACAGTTATTCCGTTACAAAACTTACTTGTTGCTCTTCATCATTAAACTCATAATTACAATCCTCTGTGCTGAGCAGCTCTCTGATAGCAGACGACATGTCCGTAAACAAGTTCTGCTAAATATTGTATTATAACCGAAAAGAGAGATGTAACTTCTATCATGTATGTAGACTAGCAAATAACCCTTCAAATTACAGTGAAATACTGCTACTTCCAATGGGCGCTGTAAGACCCATAATTGTTTCCCCAGTAAGCCCTTTTTTTTCTTTTTTTTTTTTTTTGCTGTTAGACTTTTGCACTACCCACATTAGCAATCGCTGCTGTTCACATTAGTTGTAATTGCAATAACACCAGCATTGTCAATAGTTTCTTCTTCCTCTGTGGATTGTAGGAAGCAGCTATGTTTTGCGTCATACTGTGTATGAGCTTGGGATTCCCTGATGGAAAATATCAATTTATTCTGTTTACAAGACAGTGGACCTCACTATGTTTCAGAAACATTGCACTCTGGAACCCGTTTTCAATCTGTGCCGTTGTCAGAGGAAACGTTTGGTGGTTTTATGTAAATGTACACTACAAACACAACAAAACTCTTCCGTTTTCACCCGAAATTATTGTCGCGTAAACAGGGCCTGAGTGTTCTTCCATCTCTGTAGTTCTCTACATCTCTGCTCTCCTCAGTGTTCTACTGCTATGGTAAATAATCCTTTCTGAAAACTGTCGTGTGAGTGAAACACAGAGGGGAAAGCGTATCTGTCAAGTCTCCCGTTTTTTCCGAGAAACTGCCGTGCTCCCGTATTAGTATTTCCCCGCAAATATCCTGTATTGTGCTGCCCCCCCCACCCCAACCCTGCCACTACCCTATCCTCGTTTATGTTCTCTCCCTCTCCGTGTTTATGGTAGTCTAATACCCTCGGTTATTAGACTGCCTCGCAAGGCATTTCAACGCTCTCCTATGCAATGCTATGGCAGGCCCCAGTTATTGAAGATCATCTGTGATGATTTTAAGTTAAATTGCTTTAAAATCCAAACTGGCTCCCTCCGTCTGAATTACAAATCTGAAGTCTGTCTAAACTGTTGGCTAATGCTAGCTGATGAAACCGAGGCTTGTGTTGTAATAGTCACAAGCTCATTCATTCATAATGAAGTCTTTACATTTTGGGAAATCTTGCAGTAGAAATGTACACTTTATAACCGAACTGTGGAATTGTTGTCAATTTTGTTAGCAGTGTTTTGACCCTGAAGTGGTTTTAATATTTTTGTGGAAGAAATATGAAGAGAAAAGTAAAAAATATATATATATTTAATCTCTCTATGGTCTCAGTTCAAGTTCTGTTATGTGCCGTTTTAGCAGACTTCACTTATTAATGAAGTGATGTATCATAAAGCCATTTTCACCTCTCACAGAAAGAAGAAATCTATATTGTTTTTTTTTCATGTTGTTATAGGTGGGATTGGCCATAAAGCCTGGTACTACAGTGGAAGAGCTGGCACCCTGGGCCAATCAGGTCGATATGGCTCTGGTCATGACAGTGGAACCTGGATTTGGAGGACAGAAGTTCATGGAGGACATGATGCCCAAGGTAAAGGAGAGAGAAATTAATATTTTGTAAAATATTGCCAATTATTATAGTCTGTATGTGATCTGATATTTAACTATATACATGGAAAATGCGCTTGAAAATGGCTGGTTATCAGTAAATTAACTCTGACAGTGAAACCCATTAACAATCAATTTGTTTTAATGGATAATTCAGTGATGTAACTGGAAAATTTCAATATCACTATGACCACCAGGGGAGATATTTTAAATCTGTTAGATGTGCTTTACATATTACAACCGTGAGATTTAAAACGTTTTTTGTTGTTGTTGTTTTATGTTTAGCTTTATTCATTTTGAATAGAATGAAAGTTCATAAACAAAAAAATGTCTGAGACATGAGGTTAACACGACTTCAGGCCCAGAATTTAGATTGCAGACATATGCATGAAATGCGAGCATTTTACAGCATTCACTGAAATTACTTTATAAAAGGTATAAAATGTTTTTTTTGTTGTCCGTCCAGCATGTTTTTGAAAATTAATCAGTGATAATGCCATGTCTGAAGCCTTAATGCAACATTTAATTTGATTCAGAGTAGACCAAAACTCCCCAATTACAATAAATAAACTAAGTAGTTGTAATTTGGTGGTTATAGGTGTTTTTCCTTGACAAAACTTTTCTTGTAGATACAAAAATAACCTCCACAAAACATTGGGTTTTGCCTAAATCAGTGTTGGGCAATACCGTGTATTTAAACTGCTCACAACATACAGCGAGGAGCTCTCCCTGCTCTACATTTTGTGATTTTTATATTCATCTCCCCTGTCGTTTTGCTCCGCAGTCTTCTCTCTTTTATTTGCTTATCTCATCTTGGGAGTTTTCTGTGTTGAGCCGAAGATGTATTCAGGGTGGAATTATCCACAGAGCTCAGAGAGAAATTTATTTTTGGGTCATAAAAGGTGCAGGAAGTTGCAGGAAGGGGGTCGTCTGTTTGCTGCCCCGGTGGAATATTTCTCATCATATTTATCTCAGTCTTGCTTTTATCCAATAGTTACTGATTAATGACTTCGCTTTGAATTCCTCCTGACAGAGCACCCAATTCCCCCTAATCTGAATCCTGCGCGTAGTTTTGGAGTCGTGCCAAAACTTATTTCATGTTATTTCTTTCATTTTTACTCATAATAGACACTGCATTAGTCAAATTGTAGCCTGTGGTCAATGACCTACTGCAATTTGTTCACGCCTTTATATATCTGTATTGTAGTCTTCTGCGTTTCTCTGTCAGGCTGGTTTACAAGACGTGTCAGTTATTCTAATCATATATTATTCAGTCATAAACCAACTCTGCAAACATTTATTATGGTTTCTTGGGTCGTATGCTTTACGATGCGGTCACCATAGCAACCTTCAACTGCCAGCGAGACCACTCAGGGCATAGCATTTTTTAATGGTTTCTCCCCTTGGCAGTTCTAGGTTTGCAGGGTCCAAACTCCAATATCTCACAATTGTAGAAATTATAAAGAGAGCGATTTTAGGAAAAGTCATGAAGTATTAAAAGTATTCAATTGAAGACGGTTAGTTAGAGTTAAAAACCTCTAGGGTTGTCAAATTGACTATTAATGATGAGCTTGCTGAGGAAAAGTTTGATGAATTTGCATTTGTGAAATCACCTGGAGGAAAATATTTTAATAAGATAGATTATTACATAAGCACATATGTAGAACATGCTGTGCAGGTCCTGTACCACTAGATTACCATTGTCACTGTAAAAAGAAAACTGGAGATTTGTCAAATTTTATAAATAAAGACTCAATCTGAACAGTTAGAGTGCTCAAATCTCTGACAGCTGAATATTTATTTTCTTAGATGATCAAGGCAACAGTACGTTATTGAAGTTGATAATACTGATGGTTATATTGGTTATGTTTAAACTTCAGTATATGTACTCAAAAATCAAAGGTTATCCATTCCTACACCTCCTGGAAAATTATTTGGATTAAAAATAGTTGCACTTCTTTTTGTATTCATAAATAAGAAGCCACTGCCATAAATAAAAGCTTTGATGTGGTGTAAATTGTGATTGCTAGAAAATGATTTGGTGAAATCATCTCCTGTGAAGAGGAGAGGAAAGGACTCGCAAACAGTGACAGCGGAAGCCGCTGCAGATGCCCAGCACTTACTGACCAGATGGTGTTGCAGAAATTACAAAATTTTTTAAAAGAAACTATTAGAGCTCTTAAAACTAAAGTAGTATAATTTTGTAAAATCTGTTGCAATCAACAATTTAAAAGTTAATCACTTAATGGAAGTGCTTCAGTTTTAATGGAACCGGTTTGGATTGTATGAAACCACACTGCTGCCTAAAATGTTCCATCACATTCAGAACTGTGGGCCCTGTCACACACCTGATTGAAACAAATATTTGATTAACAGGCTCCTGTGGCCCTTGATGGACTCCTGAGGAGTTGATCCAACCAGTTGAGCTTTGCTTTGCATCTGTGTGTCACGCAGGTGAGCTGGCTGCGGAGTCAGTTTCCCTCCTTAGACATTGAAGTAGACGGAGGCGTCGGCCCTGACACTATTCACAAGTGTGCAGAGGTAAAGCCTGCAAACATTATGAATGTATTTCGAAGCTTAGAAACTGTTTTCTAGTTTTTGAAATTTGGGCCTGTTCACCTTCGCCTCAGGCTGGAGCTAACATGATCGTGTCGGGTAGCGCTGTGATTGGCAGCGACGACCCTCGCTCTGTCATCGCGCTCCTGCGCACAGCGGTGGCCGAGGCAATCCAGAAGCGCTCCCTAGACCGCTGACACATCGTGTTCCTGGGAGGACGGTCCACCCGCCCCTCATAACACCAACAAGCTGCAGCAGCTGCAGGAAATGACTCAACATTGGAGACTTGTGGGGAGAAATGGAGGTCGAGGGGTCACGGTTAAAGCAAGGGGTTTCTGTTTTGTTTGTTTTTTTCCCCCCCCAACATCCTTCACACAATCGGTGTGACGTGATTGAAGCTGCGTCGCGCTTGTTTCAACTTCTCCTGCCTGAAGTCTGTCAACTCAAACTGAGCCCCATCTCGGCGCAGGAACTACTCCAGGACCGGAGCTAAAGTTCACGCCAATAAACTCTGTAATCATTCCAGAGCTCCGTCTTAAACAAAATGGCTTATAAAGCAGCTTTATTCTGCCTTCACCTTAAGCGTCTGTTTTTCTTTTCTAACTGAAATAATGTTTGAAAGATTCCCGAAAAGGACGAGGGTTCGTTCTCTGTCCTGGTTGAAATTAAGGTACTGAATGTACTACTGAAAAATGCATCCTACAAAACTGTATTCCTGGTGATATGTTTTGCTGATTAAAACTATCAAAAGTTTATGGACCTACTGTAATACATTTACAGTCACACCTACTTGGTTTCACTGATATAAAAACATCCGTAGTAAATTGTTACAAATTTACTAATGTAAGTGTTGCTTTTAATCACTTGTGCCAGTCCAGTTTTGTTTCAGTGTAAGGCTGGGTATTCGAAAAAAAATAAAAAAAATGAAAGAAAAAAATTGCAGCAATGTATGTGGTAAGAAGATGAAAAAATCTGCTAAAGTAAAAATGCATAACAGTCATCCGGTCATATTTAGAAAGACACTTGTAAACTATAAAACTTATCTAAATTGATAAGTTTTACATAAACTTATCAATTTATGTAAAATAAATTGATAAGTCCAAATTCACAGCAGATTATGAGGAAATCTTCCCTTCTAAGATACAATAAAGGAAGAGGAATGAGGAACACTCTTTTGAAAGAAGTATGCAACATGTCTAATTCTTATGATGTAAGGTTTCCTCCCAGATGCAAACTACTGAAAACCATCAAGAAAGCTGAAAGACCAGAATAAAACAATGTTGTATGTGTAGAAAAGGCCTCCAGGCAAAGTTTTAATTGGTTAAAGTTTAGCCACAATGATTTAAAGAGGAGAGCGTTGGACATATTCCACTAAAATGAAGATGTGCTTTCAGCTCATTGTGATGCTGGTGTTTCTTAAACGTGCCACTGGATTCCTTTTGACGTATGCCATAGAGGGCTTTCTGGCTGACAATTCAAGGAAATTCATCCTAATTAACTGAATAAGTAAAGCTTGAAAAATGAGCCTGTGGTTACGCCTTGAGTGACAATATTGTATGATGATAAAAATAGACAAAAGTAGAGAAATTGTCCAATAACAGATCTGATCTGTACAATACACACAGTTCTCAACCAATTCAGCGAAAGAGCCTTTTCCTAAATCTAAATATACTTTGAGTTTCTTCTGTCAGTGTTGTGCCTCAGGTACAGTAAAGCATAATCAGATTTCAGGCTTATTTCTGAAAAAAAAAAAATATATATATATATACGAGCTGGAAAAATGTTAGTCAGATAAGAAGCGTTTAAGAAAAAGTCTTTAGGAGGTTATAGTGTCAAGAAATCTATATAAGATTAACCTTAAACACTCCAAAAGTTTGTCATGACACTAAATTTTGTTAACTTTTTATTCCAAGCACTTCTCCTCGAAGTTTTGATTTGAAACTTTAATGATAAACTTTCCATTTAGATGAGTGTCAAATATTGTGCTTTGAAGTAAAATTTTTCTTCTGGGTGATAACGCCGTAAAACTTAATGTACATGTTTATCTTCTTGGTTTAGCTCTTAGGCTTTGAATATACTTCATCCTGATATTTAAATACATCCATCCATTTTCATTACACCCTTGTCCCTAGTGGGGTTGGGAGGGCTGCTGGTGCCGATCTCCAGCTAACGGTCCGAGCGAGAGGCAGGGTCACCCAGTCTGTCGCAGGGGAACATGGAGACAGATGTGACACACACACACACACACACACACACACACACACCCATAGGGCGAATTTAGACCAATTAAACCCTGACAATCATATTTTTGGACTGCGGGAGGAAGCCGGAGTACCCGGAGAGAACCCACACATGTAAAGGGAGAACATGCTTTTTAAATACATAATTTATGGTATTTTGTTTTATAATTTTTGCTTCTATCTGAGCAATGCTATGAAAACGGTTTAGATAGAAGTACAATAGATTTGGTGTGGTGTTGAGAATGAAAATCTTCCAAAGACAAGGTAACCTGATGACACCACCATGTGGGTGGAGACTTTACTGTCCTGAATCAGTAAAAGGAGAGAGATGACAGAAAATTATGGACTAACAGAATCAAAATCTGCGGCCACCTGGAGAAACCATGTTGGCTGAGAGCTGATGAAACTGAAGCAGCGTTTAACTCAGCTGGAGGTCTGCTTGTCCCGTGTCATCCAAGGCTATTAGCTTGCATCGAATCCTGCTGAACTTTTTTTGAATTTTGCCAAAATTTTTCCTTGGCTTCTCTCAGTTTGCAGAGATATTTAGAACGTAAATTATGCATGGGACTCTTGAGTTTAGCTTTCAGATCGAAAGAGACATTAAAAGACTTTAATCATTAAGTAGTCAAAAATATTGAGAATGTTTTATTTCCCTTATTCATTTTCCTGTCAGTGGTTAGATTTTATGTTCGTGTACTATTTGTGTAACTGAAATATATTGTGATTATCTAATAAAATATTCATTAATTCTATATAAAACCACATCCAGTCAAGTCATTCAATTTCAGTTGATAATATATTCTCATAAGATTTCATCTTTTATATGAAGTATATAGTTCAGGGTTCCTGACAAAGAATTTTACCCTCCAGACAGTCTTGATTGATCTTAGAGACAAATAAAAAATGATATATACAGTTAAGGATCCACCATTCAATAAAGCCATTTTCTTATGACTTAATCCCTAATATAAAAACCTGAATAGTTTTAGTAGAGGTTTTTTTTTTTTTTTTTCTTCAAATCTGTGTTCATGGCTTTTCGTTGTTCATACACTAGATGGCAACTTTGGACAAAAACTGATGGCAGAAAGCCCTGTGTGAAAAAGTCTGGTTAAACTGTGAGGCTTTGCTATAAATTTATGAATATGAGCAAATGCTTTACACTCGTTTTACAATGGAACCAAGTCTCTGTCATGCATAATACATTCAGACTTTCTGGAATACACATAATTACTAAGAGTTCAGCAAAGTCCTTGGACGTACAGTAACCTCAGAAAGGCTCTGTGCTGAAAATGGCAAAAAAGAAAAGTCATCTCATGGCTCAAGTGCTGTTTGACCCCTTTTCTCAAAAACATTAGCCACTTAAACTTTTTCAATCAATGCATCTTTTTAGTTGGGTGGAATATTGAGCCGTGTCCAATCCAACTTTTTGGACAGTATGTTTATTTAATGGATTAATTGGTTTAATCCAATTAAACCAATTAATCCAGACTTAATTCAGACAGACAGAAAACATGTCTATTGTCTCTCTTGTCTATGGAAGTGTCCCTCCTGTCGGTGAAAATCACCCACTACATGCTTCAAACCACAAGCAGCTCTCTCAATAATTCAGCGCATGACTTGGAGGCAATTCGCAGGCCCCCTGAAATATTGATGCCGGAAATCTGTATTTTCATTTCAAAGTCACACTTAATGGCAGATAATGTTATCCTCGTTGCTCGCTGGATCTTTGAATCTGTGCATTTATTTTATATTTGTACCAGTTCAAATTGAATGTGCACGTGCAACAACAGAGTTTGAGTTTGATGCATGAATTTGTGAACGCTGTGTGAATCTCCAGTGACAGATTTCTGCTCTAATAGAGGACGACAAGCGTTTTGTGTGCTAGTGTCATCGCTGCCTTGCAAAGACAGGAAGACAATCTGTACAGGGGGTAGCTGTCAGCACTTGCACATGTTCCAGGCTACTTAACCCATGTTGCAGTGTTATTTGTTACGTGACAGGTGTTATTTCTCTCCAGATTGTCTTGAGCTGTTTTCACTTGCTGATTTGGACCACGCACTGGTTGAATCAAAGTTTGGTCATTAAACACTTCCTCCTCTGGCGTCATGACAACTGCATGCAGACGCTGTGTTATCAAAAACCAAATAAATGGCAGTGGATCAGAGTGCTAAAAAGATCAAACAATTCTTGGATTTATAAACTGCTTACATGTGAATTGCCTTGCAAAAGTGTGTTTATAGGGCCTTTTCTCATTTCTCTTGTACACCCTCACAAGTTAATCCATTTCGTTGGGGGGTTTATTTCATAGGCCAACTCAAGGTAATGCAACATTTTAATGATATTCTCTGAAGTGTGCAAAAACTTGCAGAAAAGCTGCAAGTCTTTTTGGGGTACGTCTCCACCAGCAGTGACGGTACCTTGCAGTCAGATTGGATTGAGATAATCTGTAAATGTATATTTTTAAGAAGTTTTCTTCCATAATTGCTCAGTATTCATCTTCCCTTTAATTCTGATCAGCTTTTTCCATCTTTGCTAAAGAAAAAAACAGTCCCACAATATTTTTAACCTATTTTCTTTGCTTCAAATTTTAAAAACCTACTACCATTGGAAGGAGAATATCTATAATCATCCATTTTTTCTTTCCGAGTCTTGACACAGATTGAAAGATGGTGGATTGTTTATTGAATGTGTTTTTGAGAGGCACTTCTCTGTCACCTACTCTTGCAATAGATGTAAAATGACCACTTGCTCTTAATCTAAACTCTTATCTTAATGGTAATGGAAGTGGTAGTACTTGTAACGTTTTTTTTTTTTAAGTTATCTAACAGGATTTAGTATGGCTGAACTTCTGAAAGACTCATTATTCATTATTCTGCGAGAACATCAAGGAATCACTTGCAGTGAAGGATGTTCTAGTTTTTCTGAAATGATGGAGATGAAATGTTACACTTTCTACAGACATCTTAAGGTAACGTTTAAAAGACAATGCAATATCTAAAACAACCTGTAGATATTTGAATTTTTTTCCAATCTGCAGTTTATTTATTACTCATAAATGTAACAGACTGGGGCATTTTCACAGCTTGTTAAAAATCATCATGCATACTATTTTAGCTGTGAGTAGAGAAAAGTTATAGTTTCTAACTAGTTCTGGCAAGACGAGTAAAAGTCAAAATCAGCTTGAAGGAATTAAAATTAAGGTCTCTTTGTATGGCTGCCAGTTTAAGAAACTTTGTACTGGTGTCACCCTCAGTCCATTTTGAGGTGATGTTTGAAAAGGGCTTTAGCTCTTGTTTTTCAGGAGTGATAGAGGCATTTTTCAGCACCCTTTACTCTAACAGGTATTTTACAGTTTTGTTAGGCAACAAACCTGTAAAATTTTTATTTATAAAGAGCTGAAAGCCATCCATCACTCTCCTTCTATTTCACAAGTATGCACTACTTTGTTTCAGTCTGCAAAAAATAAATCTATTGAAATTTGTGTTCATAATGTGATGGAATCGGAGAAGGTCATCAGGTGTAAATACTTTTCCAAGTCAGTATTTTCAGCGGCGCACAGCTAAAAACAAAACAGGCAAACACGCTAGAAAATGTGTGTACACAAAAAATAATTCAGACAGCCGTCATGCGGTATTTTTGATTTTCAGAGAATTGCCGCGAGGGAGCATCTCAGTTTCAAACGGAGGTGTGTGCCGTTTTTTAAAGTCAGTACCAGAGGGTTTTCAACCGCACAGCGACGCAGGTCAGATCACTGAACCGCCAGTCTTAATGGACTGCATGGTTGACTCATCATGACAGAGAGCTGCTTTATGCCTGGTTTGAGTAGAGATGAAACACACATCAAGAAATTTTACCCCAGGATCCTCAAGCAGGAAGAAACCACAGTTTGTTTTCAAATTCATAACGATGGGGTATGCAGATGCTAAAGGACTTCGGAAGTCCTTAAGCTGTTACTGAGGTCAATATTATGTCAGAACAAGTGGGACCAGCACCATTTATTTTAAAGCTTTGTGCACAACGGGAATTTCATAAATTTTTCCCAAAAACGAACACCTTTAGTCACAAAAAGGACAAAATGTGTGTCCGTGCTGTTTTTTCCTCTTCTGTAAAATGAAAAAGACCAAGTAAAAAAAAAAAAAATTTCACATAGAAACAAAATTGATGGCTTAAAAATTTTAAGTGTGAGTCCAAAAACACCTCTAGGAGGTATAGCTCACAATGGAGTTGTTCTGCTCCACTGTCAATCTTGCAAATTTTGATCTTTCCTGCAACTAGTCTAGCAAGTCCTGAGAACCAAAGAAAAGTTAAATCATACTCTCCGCAAGAAGGTAGAACTCAAGTTGCTTTGAGAATTTCTTGTTCACGTTTCACTGGTGAGCAAAGAACACATCCAAATACATCATTTAAATATCATCAATGAACACTAATAAGAGAAGACATTTGTAAAATCCAGATGCACAGGACGAAGATTTTGCAATGGTCCTCTGACCAAAACATGATTTGCCATCAGTACAGAATTATATTAAAAGTTGCATTTTTAGAAAGTTCGAGAATCTCTCAAAGCAATCCAGAAATGAACAATAAAAAATAAATAAATAAATAAAAAAAAATGATACTTTTGTTTATCTGTGAGGCTGAAGCGGTGCAATTTGCTGGGGAGTTTCACCACAGTGAATCCATATCTTGCACATAATTAGATCTTTCAAAAGATGCACGTCAGTAAATTGGAATATAATTGAAAAGTTACTTCACTTCAATAAGTCCATTCAAAAAGAGAAACTTTTTTTTCCCCCTTTTGATGATTAAGGCTTACAGAATATGAAAACCGACAGCTAATTTCTCAGAAAACCTAAATATTTTATTAAACCACTTCTTTTATCTCCAACACAATCCCTATGAAGAGCTAACACTTGTCCAGCAGACAATCTTTAACACACTCCAGTGTCAAACAAGCTGGCTGTTCAGAGAGAGCTGTATACAAGCATATTAAGAAAAAAGTTGTGGTTGAAAATGAGCTCAAAAGCAGAAGGAATAAAATAAGCTTTTAGAGGATTGTGAAGCAAAGCACATTAAAGAGTCGGGATATCCGGAGTGTGTGGACTGCAGCCAGGATCAGGGCTTGCAGAGCTGCAAAACCCATATCCAGGACATGGGAAACCCTGTTTTCCTTCAGCCTTTCCTGAACTGTAAACATCAAAAAATACTTGCAGGGGTGAAAGAGAAAAAAATGACTGGACTCCTGATCCAGTAATTCCAAAGCCTTTTTTAAAATTATTTTTTACGGTTAGATAAAATTCACCTTTAACATAGATTTCTGAGTCTGGAGAATCACAGAATCCAAGTTGTCTGAGGTCACAAAAAGGTTTCCACAGTCAGTGATGATTTGGGGAGAAATGTCACCTGCTGCTGTTCGTCCACTGTGTTTCCTGACTTCCAGTCGTAGCGCAGCTGTCTACCAGGAAGTTGAAAGGCTCGTCTGTTTTCAAACTTTGATGAAATCCAACTTCAATAGTTCAATGATCATGGTATCACTTTACTTGATTCTTGCCTGTCCTGAATTCTTTGGAGTATTGTCAAAACGATGATGAGAGACAAAAGCTCCACTGATGCAAGCTGAAGGTCATTATTACAGCAACTTCAACAGGGCCACATGCTACCTGTAAATGGTCTGAACCCATATTGTGCTTTTCCAGTCATACTGGCCACTCACAGCACTTTCACACTCATGCACTTGTTTATATACTGATAACATTAAGTGCCTTGTCCCAGGGCACAATGATTTGGGACTGGAGGAAGCTGGAATCAAACCAACAAACATCCGATTGCAAGACGACTACTCTTCTCACTCAGCCACACAGACTCTTGTTTTCACGTCTTCTTTTATTTTGTGTGTGAATTTGAATTTTGGGTCTTCATTGCCGGTCAATTGATTGTCATCAAAATGAATTAAAAGCATAAATTATCACTTGAAATCCACCCGTCTCATTTGTGCAGTGAAACCACAAAGAATGTGACTTGCACTTTTTAAAGTGAATTACAGACAAAAAAACTTTTTGATGAAGCTCCAATCAATGGAGATGCAGCTACAGATGGTACATTTTGTGTTCAGACTAGCCTAACTCATCAAAATCTTCTATCAAAAGCTTGACAGCAAACATTTGAAATTGTGCAGCTTCAGAACAGCAATGTTACTTTGATGTTTTATTCACAGAGAACAGTTAGACAATACAACCAACGTCATTGGAATATGCAGATTTTGATTTTTCTTTCCTAATTCGAACCTTAAAGAAGTACAAAAAATACATAAACGAAAAATGATTTCACAAAATAAGTAGTAATAAAGTAAGAGTGGAAGAGGGAATTAGTTAGCATATGGTATTTATTTGTATTCATAAAGCCGACAGATGAAAACATACTGTAAGTAGTTCTCCTTTTGTGTGTCATATTTTAAAACAAATTTATGTAACATGTTTCAGTTGATCCCATTTGAAAACAAGGGCATCTTTGAATTGCTCTGCTACTCAAGCTAGAATTTTAACCTGGGATGCCCAAACATTTGCTGTATAACACAAGCTGTCAGATCCCAAAATGTTTTAAAGAAGCTGCCTCTCACTGGGGAATGTGTATTGTTTTTGTCTCTCTCTCTCTTCCCTTCTTCACTCTCTCCTGCTTTTTATTTTGTCGAGTTTATTCCCCGCTGCATTCTCCTTGCCTCAGTGACGCTTCCTTTCCTCCTTTCTGGGACGGTAATATAGCGGGATTAAATCTTTCTGCTTATGTACTCATTCTTAGCACTAAAAGCACACAAGAGATGTTGTTTTCCATGTTCCTGTTCATTGGTAATTACTGTGGGGCTCCCTAGGAAAACAAAGCACTCACTGTTGTTATGAAGAAAGGCCTCATCTGATAATTTCATTATCTTAATAACAATAAAGAATAAATTACAAAGATAATATTACAGAAAATCTTTTTTCATTTGCCCTGAAGTGAGATGGGCTGCAGTAAAGTACAGATGGTATGTGTGGTGGGCAACAGTAGTTGAAGCATTGTGGGGTAGGAGGGAACTAGGAGTGGGAGTGAGGGGGGGGGTGAGAGGAAGCCTGATCAGCCAAGCTGTCTCCCGTTTCTCTTTACTTAAATAAGAAATGCTGAAAGGCACACTGAGCTGCTTATATTATGAGCTTACTGTGTCATTTCTGGAGGGTTTGCCTATACTAAAGTTATTATAGCAGCAGCAAACAGTCTGGGCTGGGGTGGATTAAGGCAAATGAAAGATTGAGCTCAGTCTTTTTAAACAGACAGTGTATCAAAAAATAGTCCAAAAAAAAAAAAAAAATAGTCAAACTTGAAACCTTGTTGATCAGGGGCATCGTTTTAGGCCTAAGAATAGCTGATTCTGGTTCGGCTCTTGCATTCAGAACTGCCTTAAATCTTTGTGGCATATATTCAACAAGGCTACAGAGATATTTCAGATATTTCAGTCCACATAGATGTGATGGTATTAAACTGTTCCATCAGATTTGTCTATTGAATTGAGATCTGGTGAATACGGGTTCTACTTCTATGTTTCTGTGCCAATATTGACAGTTTTGGATACATTTCTTTAGTTCTGCATTATTTTGCCTAAAATGTCTCACTGTTGGCCGCCTTTGGTCAAATGGCGACTTTGGCAAATGTCTCTTGGAGAAGTGTTAACGTCTCTTGGCTCCGCCCACTTTGCCAGGGTTATGCTTTCACTTGGGGGGTTAGTTAGACTTTAAACTCATGTTGCCTTTTTGTCATCTACCTCTGACCATTGCTTGTCTCACAGCTAATGCTCATTGTATACTTTCTCTTTTTTTGGTTCATTATCTGTAAACCACAGAGGTAGTCAGGTGAGGAAGTAGATCAGTCATTTTTGAGATACAGACAACCATGGCAGCAGCAACCATGCACCATCACTTAGCTCCTTCCAAATAAGACACAACTGTACAGTCCGCTGGATGTTCAGCTGTCATAATCATCTGGCAGCACATCAAAACAAGACTTTGTATTTAAGTTTGTCAGGGATGCTGATACTGATCATCTACATATGTCTTAACAGAGACCCTGTTTTCATGCATGGGACTGTTATTATTGAACAGAATGATACTCACACATTTATAAAAGATATAAAGATAGCAAAAAATTTATAGCAAACTCTGGTCAACCTACTTAAGTAGTCACTTTAAACAACATGGGAGTGTAAATGACTTGTCTTTGTCTATCCACGGTCCCATTGAGCATAGGAAATGAAGACGAAGATGCAGTCAGACATTCAAAACTGAGAAGATGACACATTCAAGAGCCACGCTTGGCATCTGTGTCACATTGTTTTTCCTCCATTATCCCATCCCTTTTGGAAACTAGCTCCGAGTCTCGAGGCAATACTTCTTAATGAGAGAAGGGAACATGAGCACAGATTCTTACTTCCTTTCATCTTTGAAGAAAATGTTAAACCCATTTTGAGAAAGCTACACATCTTTCAAACTTTTCGACACGTAAATAGGATGTTTTAAAAATGAAAAACCCTAACAACTGCCTTGTTCAAACTCACTGTGCATCCCAAGCACACAGTCGATTGTTCTTACATTCTGTTACTTTACAACCAAAAGCATTTCTCTATTGGCAGAAATCAAGACGTTTCATCACGTATTTATTTTTTTATTTTACAGAAGGCAGCTATTTGACACTGCGGAACAAATTAATCCCCATGTCATGATGCTGTCATTCATGTTTCACTGTGGGGATAGTCTGCACACAAAGCATTTTACAAGCATGCTAAAAATAACATTTTCTTTCACATATTTGGTGCATAATTTACATGGTTGTGCAACATTTTAACAAGACTTCTTTCTTTCCTTTCTTTTAACAGTAATTTTTGTCTTTACAACTTTTTCAACAAAACCACTGAATAACTTAGTTGATGAAACTAGGGCTAAAGTGAAAACCGCACAAAGAAGTAAGGAAAAGGTTAATCATAGATGTTGATTTTTCAGGGTTTATCAAAGTAAAGTTAAAATTAAAGCAAGAATTGAATCTATTGTAATGTTTTTAATTTTGAAAATTACAAGCAATTTGAAGAAAAAGAAAATCTACTGGTGTCAAAGAGATTTCACCAATGCGGAGATGTGACAAAACAAACAAAACAATAAATGCCTAGGACTGTCAAATAGCAAACCTCCAGGCTCTTTTTGACTCTCAGAGAATTGAGAGACTAAATGTCGACGTCCCAGCAGGAAACATGAGGAAACCTTTGCATCAGTTTACTCCATGTTAGGCAGAAACAGTGGAAACGCAGAAAATATTATCTTGATTAAATATGGATGGGTTGAGAATATTTCACTGTGCATGTTTGTAAAGTTTTGCGTATCTTTAATTCACCACAAAGAATGTGTGACCCTCTGCATTTTTGCCGATGTGGATTGTTATTTTTTTTTAGGGAAAGTTATTTCAATTTTAAAAGCAACTAGCCAGTTTCCTGTAAAATCAGTTCAACTTACCTCAGATATATATAGCTTGTCCCCTATCACACATGTCATGATAACTTCCTTGTTTACTTTTTTTGTCAATTGTTAATTCTAGATAAAATTCCAAAGATTACATTCCTCATGTAAAAGCCTCTAATGACATCACAAGTAGCAACTGGTTGTAGATTTATTTATTTTTTAAAATATGTGTAATAATATTTTTCTAGTTCCTTCTTCATTATTTTAATGAAATCCCCCCTTGCATGCAGTTTTAGCCAATCATCTAAGTCACATGCGAGAATACTGTATGGGCTGCCTTTTTAAGTTGCAAGAATACACAAATGGATTTTTAGAAATGCAAGCAGAAACCACATTTACTTATTTTATGTCTGGAAAACGGCACAAAAATCAAACAGATGGGTAAAAGATAAAAAGCAATATGAACTGATTTCTTTCAGTTGATCGTCACAATTTTGCTTTAGACTCACCATGCATTGCACAACCCATTGGGAGACACCGGAGTCAACCTTTGCTCAAAAACATAAAGTTGAATTCAAATTCCTTAGCTTAGTATAAAAATCCACACAGAAAAGCATCAGCAGTTTTCCTTTTCCTTCAGTGCGCTGTTTGAAACCCTTTTACCTTGTAAAAATTTTGCAGTGAAAATTCTCAATTCTTTATATTCTCTCAAAAAAATATACGACAGGATAGTATCTTTAACTAACAAACCCTTCACTACATGTACTATGTCGATTGTATTTTCTAACATAATCTACAAGGATGGCAGAGCAAAAGAGATTACCGCCTTCCGCTGTTACGCCCTGGCCAAATTGTAGGGCCATTTCTCACAGAACAGTTTGTCTTTAATCATCACCAGAGAACCTTGGGTATTGCTTGAAACATGTACATTACGGTTTATTTATCAGGAGTGTTTCTCTGTGTTTTGACTCAGCCTTACATCACTCAGTGAGTCACTCCCGCACAAAGCGGTGTGGTATCATACTGTGGGTAGTGCAACAAGCTGTGCACACAGGCCTCAACCAGCAGTCACACTTCACTTCACTGATAGTTTTGCAGCTCTGCCTCATGGATCTCTAAGAAAAAAGCAGCCCATCTGTCTCGCTGACGTGCAGTGTGAGGGGGTCAACACGTTTCGGAACCCAAAAAGATATTCATTTTACATTGATCACTGGCAGTCCACTCCACAGAGTAAGCAGGAGGAGTCACCCGTTGAAATGCCTTCACTAAGTAAATTAGGATCCCATTGCCTGTCTGCCATACTGCCGTTTCGGATTGCTGAGCACTGCCTATGCGAGTGTGCCCTCTGGTGACTGTGTCCTCAGCGAGAAGAACTGTGGATTTGTGAGCATTGCTTACTTTTATGCAAATCTTGTTTCCTCAGAGGGGGTGGGCTTGAAAAAAAATGGAGGAAGAGCAAACAAAAATCAGCCAGAACGTGAAAGAGAGAGAGAGCTCTTGCATTTTGTGAGGATGTGACATCTTAGTCTCAAAACCCCATCTGTAGCGTATTAGCAGATGCTATTTCTGAGTATGAACTTCTTTGAGAATGGTGAGCATGATAAGTCCAAGCTGTAGCACATGTAATTCAACTTAAATGGATAAAAGAACCTGAAAAAGAGCCATAAGATGAGCGGTAGTTGCGGTGAATGAGGTTTTCCACTGTGATTCATTGTCTTACCCATGCTAATTACAGTGCTGGCCATGGTTAGCGGCACCCCAGGCAAAGATATGTAAAATACCTTAAATTATATTTTTACTGCAGTAGAATAATCTCATAGAAACACTTAGAAAATCTAACCTAACTTCTTGTGTATGCTGGAGTATCAAATAACCTTTAACATCCTGGCCACTTTTATTGTAACAATATTTTTTACAATACATGTGATGGGGAGGAGGCGCTTAATTTAGTGATTTATTTCTGCAGGACAGGATGCAACACTTAAACTGCAATGTTAGAGGTTTTTCATGCTATATTTAGCGATCAACTTACCATCTGAGACTTCAAGTTTAATGTACCAAATGATTATTAATAGAATGAACCAGAAAGTGTTGGAATTTGTTATTAAAAAGATTCACAGATAAGGGATGATAGATTTTATCCTGACAAAAAAAAAAAAAAAAAAACATTCAGAGTTGAACAACAAATCAGAATAAGACACAGACAATTACACCTTTTACTGACATCAAATCTTGGAGAATTGACCAACCAGTTTGCTCCTGCAGGAATTATTGTGTTCTGTGAAAAAAATAAAAATAAAATGAAAAAAAAAGGGAAATATTTTGCTTTGGGTCTGCTGCTTTGGAAACAGATTGGTCAGGAGGGCATTTTAACATCTCTTTATCAGCACAAACTCTTGGTGTGCACAACCTTAGCGTCAGATCAAGTTAATATTGAGTAATTGCTGCAACATTAATCTGTGACTTACATAACTTTTGTATCTCCATCTGACTTGGATTAGATGGAAATAAAATGTTGTATGAGGTGTTGTCCAAGAGACGACGTAACCATTGGCAGTGTAGTTGTGTCTAACACAGCTGAAATGTAAGGCAGGTAAGGAGCAGCATGATGGCAGTATAAAATGGCAGGTTATTCACTGAGTGTCATTTTAAAAGCTAACTGGCTGCAAGTTGAAAGGGAGCACAAAGTGTAGCAGAAAAGGTTTCAACAGCCTTGAGACCCAAGGTGCATATTGCCCTACTCCATTGAAACACACAGCACCGTATAATGGACATATTACACATAGCTTTTCACCACAAACTCTCCAAGTGAGTGTGGCATAAAACAAAGATTAACTATGTGGAAAAACACCTCATGCCCACTTTTAAGCATGGTGGCAGATGTGTGATCATGTGGCGCTGCTTTTTTACTTGAACCTTGTCAGAGTGCATGACATGAATATTTCCCCTCCCCCACTTAATACTCACATTATTCTGTAAACATTGGATCTTTCTAGCATTTTTAGTGACAGCCAGTGCAAGAAAAGAGGAATTTATTTTAATGCTTCACACTTTTAACTGTGCCTATAAATGTGACAGCCACTACAAACACAAATTAGTATAAGCAAATATCAATTCAAAGTTACTGTGAATGTTACATGTGGATAATGTTGTTTGAGGTGAAAATCCCACAAAAGCAAAGCAGTAGAGTACAATTTTCACCCCATTAACCATTGAATGTATAGTTTGAGCAGAGATAGAGGATTGAAAATGGTGGTAGTGGTACATTAACTTTTGTGAGAAAACTTCATCCACCAACTGTTTTAATAATCTTTTTCAAAATAAGGCCAAATAAAACACAAAGATGCATTGAATTAGTTAACCGAATGTATCTTTGTTGAATACACCCAACAGATCATGTGAAGTCATGCTATTTTACACCAAAATATTACAGCTATTCAGCCATGAAAATAAGGCTACAACACCACCTGGAGGGATCTCAGGAGGCAGCTGTGGATGGTATTCATATCATTACCACAAAAAAAAATAATAAGCTCTGTCTGTACAGACCCAGTGACAGTGGTTGCATCGTGACATCACACCTCAGCCACATTCTCTCCTTCCTGGCACAAATCTGAGGAGATTAAATTAATTTTACATGAACTCTGAGGGATTTCAGAGCCGCAGCTGAAGCAGCTGTTCTGACTGTGGCACAGTTTAACCAAACTGCATCTCTGGGAATGTTTAAAATTTATGAAAGGCAACTAGTCAACCAACAAATACGTTTGATGTAATTATTTTTCACATCAGCTTTCACTCAGCATTCCTTGCCAGTGCAAGTCAATAACGCTTCTGTAAAGCTGTCAAACAACAGTAAGAACAAATTGAGCAAATGTTCCCAGAGACTCTGAGACTTCAAAATGCACTGACTGTTTTCTGCTGGTTTCAGATATTTATATTGCAATTTGTATTGCAGTTATATCTAGTGACATTCTGAGTTATTTGATCTGTGAATACTAATATTTATGGCAAACAGAATAACACGGTACTGAAATTAGACACGTGCATATTTTGTCAAAGCATACATCACAAATGTCAGAATGTTTCTGTCGTTGTGCATTTGTCAAAATGTGTATTACTCAAGATGTACAGCATTAAAGATCCATTATTCTTTCACATATATCAAAGGATGAACATATTAGCTTTTCATCATAAGGAACCCTGCAGGAGGGCCTTGTGGGCCGCAGGCACCCGGCATGCCTTTATTTTCTCTTACACAGGCCTAATTTCAAATATGATGGGCAAATCTGGTGAGGAGGAAAAACTCTGTCTTTTTCATATAAGGAAAAACTAAAGATTAAAGCAAACTATTAAAATGACAAACAATGAAAGCATCTTGATAGTTATAGCAAAGAACTAAATCTATTACAGTTATGGATACAGTCAAATTCTCAGTAAATTAGGTAATTTAATGCAAAAGATAAAAAATATAGTTTACTCTTAGTCCTTAACTAAAATAAAAATCAAAAAGATGTGTAGAAATGATGCATGTATGTACTGTATGTATGACCAAAATTGAAAATAAAATAAGATTAAGGAGAAGTGGAATGATTTACTCTGACTCAAATTAAAGCAAAATTAAAACCCAGATAGCGCAATAGAATAATTTTGCTAAAACAAAAAATTCTAAATAAAGTTTTTTTTAAACTTTATTTAAAAAAGGGTTTAATTGTGGTTCATTTTCTTTACACCACAATTAAAAGAAAATAAAAATATTATTTTAATTGTGGTTTTCATTCATTTTCACGTCTTAGGGTTGTTCATTCCCAAGGAGAGCAACATAATGAAATACAAGAATCCTCATATGTTTTAGGTCACACAGCAGGAAAAGCCAATAGCTCATGTCCAGAAGGCCTGGGCTTTCTGCAGGGTTCATAAAATAAAAAGAGTTCCATAAAATAAAACAATAATCTGCATCTTTTCTTGTTTGTAACTTTACATTGAAATTGGTGGTGTTAATATGATTCGCAAATTTTGTTTAAATTCTGCAAAACCTTTTTGAAAACATTAATTTATTTCTTTTGTATTTGATAAATTTTGTGTGCAGCAACACATCATGAAAATGGCCAAAGGCTAGTCCTCCTCCTAACTACCTGATTTAGAAGCGTCTGATGTGTAATTTAAGTTGTCTCCATATTGGCTTGACCTATAATTACAAATGAACACTTTATTAGACTATGAATCTTAGGACCCTATGCACAGCTAAAGGGCGGTACTATCTGTCACAAGTGTTTTATCGTCCATTGTGTTCTAAATGTCACCCTAATTATATGCATTACCGTCTTGTTATATCAAAGAAAACTCAAAATTAGCCAATAATATTCTGAACTTTATAAGGTTATCCATCAAGGAAGAATCATCTATTAATAAACTATAAACTATAATAATGGGTTGAAGGCAAGTTGCCAAAATTTCTCTTGGTCTAGGAAAGTGTTTATTTCTCACTTGAAGAACTACAATGCAACTTTTATTCAGTTTTGTCTTGCAGACAAGGAAGACCTCAAATTATGTATGTAAGATAACACATAGTTTAATATAGAGGATGCCTGCGGAGAAGGTATTTATCTAAACTGAGGTGAACGAGGGAGCACATACAAAATGCAATGTGCTTGCAGACAGAAACTGCGGAGAATTTATAGCCGACCTCTACAAAATATTCACAATATTATTTTGCAAACAGCTGGAACATGTTCCAGGGATCAAAATAACAGCACTAGTCCAGATGATATTTGACAGATTCTAGTTTGTTAAGATGATAGATTTTTATCAGGCCTGAAAGTTATGAAGCGCCAAAGAATTCAATGTTTGGGCCAGTTCTCCTGAGTTATATTGTTGTAAACAATATAAGTTTATTTGAATTCAGAGAAGACAGACGATTTTTATCTTCCAACCAGAAAATCTGAAAAGCAAACTGCTTGGTCAGTAACTGACTCATTCAGAAACAATGTAACAAACCTGAGTGTCCTCACAGGATGTGTGACTTAGAAGCAGGTTTCCAGGACACCCTTCTTTCAGTTGCACAAGATTTGACTAAACTGTCCACTGTCCCAGTTGTCTTATGCAAAATGACACAATGCAGTTTCTGGGGTTCCTTCGACAGAAAACCTTTCGGCAATTGGCATAATGATAATAAATCAAACTTCACTACATTATTGTATTACAAAGATGCAAATAAGTCAGATTTTGTCAGTATACTTGTAGTGCTTTGAAAGAATATCTTCTAAATTGCCTTGAGATTTTATGTTATGTACTGAAGCAATGTAGATAAAATGACCTGAATAATTGAGGCCGTTCTGTTTGCGATGTTTGACCAGCTCTAATACTTACCCACAGAAATGAATCACATGCCGTAGTTTCATTCAAACTTACACACTTTGAAACTTTAAATTAACTAAAATTATGTCCATTGCATCAGAGCTGGGAACACAACTTGGCCTTTTTGACATAAATCTGTTTAATGAAGTGCTGCATAAAAGCAAAGCATTAAAAAGACAGTTATGAGCAATAATATCAAACACAGTCTCCACAACACCCATCCTTAAAATCAGCTATTTAAACAGGTTCAAATGGCATCTTGGACCAGTAGTCAAATATTGGAGACGACCAGGGGCACCGGACACTGTGTCAACTCTTGGCTCAGGAAGTTCGGGAGGAAGGAGAGAGAGGGGAAGGTTGTCAGCTCTGTCACAAAAACACAAGTCTTAAAATGTTCAAAACTTTACAAAACATCAAATTTCCTCCTGTAATATCGTCATGCAATATACATGTTGACACAACTGAGACAGTTTTTTTCAAGAGTTCTCATGTCCAGACTGGCAGTGTACGGGGTCACGCAGAGGGATTCGCCTCTCTGGGCTGACGAGGTGGCACAGCTTTTCCAGCCCTCCTGCCTTACATCACGGCCATGTGGGAACCAGCTTCTGTGACTAATAAAAAAAAACCCCAAAACATCTCAAGTTTCAGTTGAAACAGCCTACATAGGTGTTACATCACATTTCACTAAATAAACAAGCAAAGAAAGCATATAAGTGAATCAATTCTTGTGACTTATTTGTTCAACTATTGTACACATAAAGCCACAGCATATTATATGTATAGATATACAGTGTTCTGACACTGAACAAACCTGACAGCCTGGTAATGAAATGCTACAAACTGCAACGCGCAGGACGGGTCTAGCATTTCTACTTCTACCACATTTTCAACACACAGGCTATTGATATAATGTGCTCAATGCACACATTTTTACGAAATAAAGAGGCAAAAATGAGAAAGTCTTACAAAGCAATGCAAAAAAAGTATAAAACAATAAATACAAAATATTGTAAACTAAACATTTATCCTTGTCAAATCATGTGCAGGTAGCCTTTTTGTGTTATATTACACCTACCACACTACACATTAATAATCTTCATTGTGGCCTTGTATTAAAAATAAAATAAATAAAAGGAGTGGTGATACAGGGCAACTAAGGAAAAGGTGCAAAAATTAAATTTCATTCAGTAACTCAGTTAATTTAATCAAAAAAAGTTGAACTTATTTAAGATTTAACAGCCAGCAAGGCCCATAAATCCACAGCGGGATGTATGCAGACATATTAATCGACTGCCTCTGAACCCATCAGCTTCCCCACTGTCTTTGAAACTTCAAACATTAGCTGCAGACAACAGCACTGAAAAGGAGCACTTGGCACTGAAAGAAATAAACAAAAAAGAAAATCACTTATGTTTAAGTTCACACGTTTTCAGTAAAAGAGACCTTTTCATTTATTCCCCATAATTTTCAGCCTCCTCTACTTTCCCTCGCCGTCTCTTTTCGGAGAGAAGGGTGGAGAAGATGAGTGGGGCAGTCTTTCACTCAGGCCAGAGTGTCTGGCAGTGTTTAAGTGGCACACCAGGACTTGTTTCAGTCTGCCAAGGCGAATCCATTGTGGAGGCAGGTGGGCCAACACACATCCTCGCTCAGGACACAGACTTGTGTGTCCTAGCCTTTGTCTCCTTGCAGCCTGGCAACGGAGCCAGCGGCTATGAAGTCAGTGGGTGCAGAGCATTGCTATGGGAACCAGCATAGTAGGCTAGGCTGTGGCTGCACTTGGATCAGTTTGAAGACTTTTCTGCATACCGTTTAATGCTGGAGTCGCCTGCAGAGTTCACTCTCTTAAATATTCTTCCCAAGACTGGCCAACAATCTTATCTGCAGTTTTTCTTCCTCTCTCTATTGAAAAATAGATAAATATTTATTGTAATAAAAATCAAAACGCAACTATGGGATTAGGCTTTACAGAAACTGGGAGAGGTTCATGGTGCTCTCTCGCCCTTCAGTTTGCCCTCGCGCAATTGTGCTGAAATGGTACATCCATCCGTGTCAGCACATCCACACACACACACACACGCACACGCGCACGCGCACACACACACACACACACATAGTCGTCAACATAAAAACAAACAGCCGCCGGAGTAGAAATCTTAAAACTCATTGACTGTAATTCAACACGGCATGGAACAACGGTAAGGTCTGAAGGTGGAGTCCACAAAGGCTCCCCTGGCATTGTGTCAGCTGAGTCCGCAATGTGCGTGAGGCAGAGAAAAGGGCGGGGGTCGGACACTCCCTTGCTTAGTCAACCGAGCCGGGATGCAAGCTGAGTGCTGGGGGGTCCAGACAGGTGGGAGAGTAGCTGAGGTGAGGCTCCTTAATCCACAGCAGGGGGGCGCCATTCTTGCCCTCCTGGCTCTTGTTGTTGTTGCGACCTTTGTAGCGCACGACCAGCAACGCGATGAGAAGGATGCCAAAGATGGGGAAAGGGTAGAAGAAGAGGAAATAGAAGAGGGACTCATTGGAGCACACCACTGACTGTATGGTGGAAACTGGGGGGAAAGAACAAACAATTCAAAATGGTTAGCATATAAAAAGTGGCACAATGAAGCATTTTCTAAACTTGCAGTAAAGTTGAAAACTTAATTTTGTTGAGTTTGTCTTTTGTTGTCTTGCTCTCCTTTTCATGCCCCCATGTCATACTTCCTTTTTGTACCCATAAAATAACTTTTTACCTGAAATCCATGCAGCTTGTTTTTCTTTGTTCTTACTTATGCATTTATTTTGACATTTGAACCTGATCTTAGCCAACTGACTATAAAATGACAGATTAAACCAAATCAACCCAAAGCAACATCCTACCGTTAATATTTTTTGTCTAATTTGAATTAACAGCATTTCCTTACAGTAAATCCTCTGTTTCTGAAGACAATATGAGACATCCAATTGACATTTAGAAGGAGCAAAATGTCATGTGGCAGATTTCTATTTTATATCCAGAAAAGTCAAGTGTGACAGAGAAAATCCACTTCATAGATACAAAATGGAGGAGTGAGACAGCTTGTGCACACTCTGAATGAAAGGTTTGAAAAGTTGGCGTCACTGTGGGTTGAAATAATGATAAAAACAGAACATCATTTTAGAAAAATCGTATTAATGTCATAAATGTTACAGAGGTTTAATTGACTCAGACCTGCTTGTGGATCACATGTTGGTGAGCAGCCAATAAATTGGCGAGAATAATTTTTGGCCTCTCAGAATCTGCCTGTATATATTCAGGAGAACAAAGACTCTCACCACAAGTCTTTTCTACAGGGCTGACAACAGTGACAACAGTCGAAACTCAAAAGAGTAAAATGAACAGTTGGGTGTGGTGGCGCAGGGGTTAAGCACATATGGAGGCCTTAGTCACAGGTTTTATTCCCGGCCTGGCAATTTTTTGCCACATGTCTTCCCCTTCTCTCATTGCCCAAGAAACTATTAACAAGCGCTAATAAAACCTTTTTCTTTTTTTTTTTTAAATGAACAGCTGAAAGTCTTATTCTCTCGCAGCCTGAATGAGCCATCAAGATGTTTCTATGATGTCCTTGTGAATGGCTTTTTACATCCCTGTACTTAACATCGTATTTTTTGATTCATATTTAAGCATGTCCCACTCATGGGTAATAGCTATGGGTCTTCTTCAGTATCAGCTTCCATGTCTGAGTGTTGTTACGATAACCTGATGGGTATGGTGCATTGCCTGAATGGAAAATAACAGATTTTTGAGCTTCCAATCATCCAAACACTGGTCCAGTTGATCAAGCTGGGAAAAATTAGACTTACCACTCATGAAAGTATCAGCTATGTAAAATATTCACCTGGTGGATAAAATGAATATTTATGTGTTTTATGGAATTTGGATAGAGCTAATTTGTTTTCTCTCTCACTGGTATTTGTTCACTAGATTGTTTTTAAATCAAATCTGAGGTAATTAGGAGATTTGCCCTCAATGTTAACTCTGCTTTTGATTAGCTGTTCAGAGGAATAACACAGATTGTGTAATTAACTACATTGTTTGAACTACTTGTTTATAAATGTTCCCTCACCCCTATCTCTGAATTAATTACCTACATTTTTTCCTTTGATCGGTGTCACAGACACACACTGAGGCTCTGAGGATTTTGTTACTAAGGACTCACCTTGTTGCAGTACATTGACAATGGTGACACCAGAGTTATTGGTGGCAAGGCGATACCATTCATTGCGAGGGTTGAGAAGCCACTCCTCCACATGGCAATAGTAACGACCAGCATCGCCTGGCCGGGCTTCGTGAATCGTCAGGCTGTACTGGTCGGCAGTAGTCCTCTCAAACTGAAAGCGGGAATTGGGCCCATTGTCGTCAGGGGGGCTGCAGTTTCCATTTCCAAAGATGGCGTCATGGCCGATGGAAAACACGCAGTCCCGCTTATCGTCACCTTCCCCTGGCTGGTCCTCGATGTCCTCGTCATCAGAGCGATCCACGTACCAGAACACGGAAAAGCGCGAGTCGGGAGATGACTGGCTGAAAATATTGCAGCCCAGTCGAATTGAGCTGGACTCCTCCACTGTCACGTTATTCTCAAGCTCATCAACACGTAGTTGAGGCTCTGCAGAAGTTCCCCAAGAGAAAAGGAATAAAGGAAGACAATTTATGTTAATGAATGCACACATAGTTCAAACAGAGAAGGCGATTTACGTGTATGAATTCATAACTATTGGGCTAATTATGCAATGTTGTCAATTTGGCATTTTCAAAAGTGTTGTAAAAGTGGACCCCATTAAATTATACTGCACAGCTAAGTTACTACAGTTATGAAACCCAAAAGGGAAAACTTCATATTATTTAGTTCGGTTACAAAGTTATTGATGAGCAGATCTTTGAGCTAATCAAAACCAAAAATAAAATTTCTTATAAATGACAGTGCACTGCAGGGTATAGGCATGGGATCCTTTTACAGTGATTGCTTCATCACAGTTCTGTGCCATGTCTACTGACCAATGGAGCACAGTGATACCAGGTTTGAGTGATTTGGCAATGAGTACAGGTGCCAGGTCCTGTTAGAAAAGAAAATCGGCATCTCCATATGGCCACGGCATCAGAGGAAATAATAATATACCAGACAATCAAGTCGATAAAACACAGTGAACCCACAGCAGCAGATTTCATGCTTGAAGTCAAGGTGCTTGGATTATATTAATTTCCACTCTTTCTCTACGCTCTGGGAACTTGAATTTCATATTAAATTGAACATTTACTTTCATCAGAAAAGTGAATTTTTGACCACTGAGCAACAGTACAGCCTGTTTTCGTCTTAGCCCAGGAAAGAGGCTTTTGATGTCATCATCCGGTTCAGGTGAGCATTGATACATGGAGCAACAGCTGGAGCCCATATCCTGGATATGTTTGTGTCGAGGCTCTTTAAACACTAACGCCACACCTCGTTAATCTCCCCAAAACCTGTGCACCTTTTTTTTTTCACAACACATTTTCCTTTTACTCAACTTTCTATTAATTACCTTGTACACAGCAGTCTGTGAAGAGACAGCTTCTTCAGCAATGACCTTTTGTGGCATAACATTATGTGAAGGGGGTCGATAACTGTCTGCTAGACACCTGTCAAGTCAGCAGTCTCCATCATTATTGCGGTCATTGTAAACATATTATAATGGACTTTTATTTATAAGTAAAGTTCTAATTTTCTGCAAAACTACATTTTGGGATTTTACTAGCTGTAAACTGTAATTGTCAAAATGAAGAGAATCAAACTTCATGAACTCAATTGTGTAATTAATCTATATAATAAAGAAATTTAATCATTTGAACTGAATTACTCAAATAAATTAACTTTTCAATTGTTCTCTGATTTACTGAGATGGATGTACATAAAAAGAAAAACTTCAAATTTTTAATATTTACTTACAAAATGATACAATAATTTCTGCCCTAAAATGAACCGATTTAAACATGTTAACATCATAAAATAGTAATTTCTGCATGTGTTACAGGAAATGGAGAAACAAAAGACAAAATTAAGTCAGACTCACTATCCCGCCTGCAGCCAGCACCAGTCTTTCCGCTTCCCAGCAGGTTTGGATCCAACCTCAAGGCTAGTTTGTCTGTCTGCATGGATGTGCTACAGCCCTTCAGGGGTGGTTCTATGACCCACTTCCCCAGCAATTTAGAAAAAAATGGGGCAATAAAAACTTGGCTTATAATGGTTTTTTCTCACACAATGTTTGGAACCGACTTCTTGTTAAACCAAAATGAGGTGCAGAAAGACAGCAGGGGTGGAAAAACTGCTAATTCCTGCAGCTTCAGAGGATGTTGTAACAATAAATTAAAGCCCACCTCTGCCTTCAAAAGTTAAAATCTACAATAAACAGTCTTGCGTTACTGTAAGGCTGCCATCCTTTTCTTACTTTTTCTTCTCAAAATAATATGCTCAGCTTGAGCAACATGTGAATGAATGAGTCCATACACAGAGTTGTAGAGACTGTTTCCCATACCTCCAGATTTCATTTATATGAGTACTGCAGCAAAAAAGAAAAATCTTCTAAGACTAGTGTCTGCTTACAGAGCATTTTATCAAATAAGCATTTTCTTTGCAGGCTACTGAGCTGCTGTTTTGATCCTCCTATTTTAGTTATTTCCTTATCAGCGGTTTCTCGTTTTGACTTCTAAATAGAAAATGTGACAGAAAAAAAAGGTTTAGGGATTGTTTTGACAACATCAGTCATTGTAACCCAATTAAACCAAGTACAAATTCTATTAAAAGGCTGTAGTTTCTTCAGGACCCATTACTTTTTACTTGATATAGGAGTAACAAGTAAAAAGTAATATTTAGTATAACACAAGGAGTATGCTTCTTCTCAATACCAGTCATTAATTAGTTGTTTCTTAAAATTAACACTAAAATAAAACACATTTGAGTTTATCAGATGATTCACAATTCCACTTAACTACAGAAAGCTAATTTATACATCTTATTTCAAGAAGGTATTTGAAATTCTTTGCCTACCACCAAAGGACATCCAAATAACAGGTATCTGTCTAGTAGACAGATACTCTATGATAAATTCAGGAACAATGGGCCAAAAAGAAATATAACTTCTCTCAGAGAGATTAAGAGATATGAGCTGAATCATGCTCAAAATAACTCTGATGAGGTGGGATGTCACGGTGTGGGTGGAAGTAGATACATCATCACTTTAAATCACTATTTTTCAGTCCTTGACAAGTGGATTAGCTTGTCCATCAGTGACTGGGAGTTTTCCCATTTTATTAATCTTCCTGAACTCTGACTGGGGCAGATGTTAGGTTTGAACCATTAAGGTGCAGAGCAGAACATGTCGGTTGAAAATGTGAGAGAAATAATTGTAACATTAAATAGGTCATTAATGTAGAACAATACTAAATATACTAAATGTGCTAGAAACATTTATCAGGAAAGAAGTTAATGTGAAATAAGCTCTCTCTGTCTCTACACAGTCCTCTTATTGGTAGCCAACAAAATCTGTAAGCTAAAATGTTTTCAAGTCAAACTTGGACACTTTTTCTTTATACAGAAAACAAGTTCCAGCATTTACCACTAACACTGTCAGCTTGGCCTCTGTGTGCACATGTCAGTTTATCCTGATTAGTGAGGCAATTTACACAGCTTACATATAGATTTGATTTGAAAACAGTTCCTGAAATGCTGTTTCCACGAGTGGTGATGAGCAGAAGACTCTTCATCTTTCTGCTGCAGGAAGCCGCCATCTGCAAAGCTGTGAAAAGTTCTCTCTTTTTTTTTTTTTTTTTTTTTTTTTTCTGATGTCTGGCAAGTGACAAATTCAGCTCTGTTATAACACTTAAGGAGATGATTGAGATTCAGTTCATTTCAATGTTTCTGTCCAAGGCTGTTTACTGTACAAGCAAAGTAATCATGTTGAGACAAAGCCATTTGTATATGGTGAGATGAATCAAGCCAACACCGCACTGAAGGAGTGTCAGGCTAAAATGTGCCATTATTTCTAGCATGAATATTATGCTTTGTAGTTAATAAAAATATGAGCTTTATTCATGAGACCAGAGAGAATGATCAGATTTCATTGGGTTAAACTATAGAGGAGCAGAAATATGGGTTTGCATCCCAACTTCAAAGAAGTTGTGGAGCAAGAGTTCCTTTTGCATCACGGTTGCACCTTTGCACCTGATGCGGGCAGAAAACAAGTTTTCCCAGGAAAAGAACAGGAAATCAGAAGAATGAAGTGAGAGCTGAATGCACATCTCTTAAGACCGCAGAGACACATGTTGTCTTTAAATTACTCGAGATGCAATTTTAACATTTGATGTATTTATTTATTGAAAAGAAACATACACCTCATTATTTTTTTTCAGGGTTGCTGCAATCAAAATTCGACAAAGACCTAGCTGCATACTCAAAACCAAAACATCAAAAAATATGAATGAAATCAACTTTTCAGAACAAGAGCAAATGAAATTGAAGGAAATAAGCTACCAAAGTCCAGAATGCAAATGATAGGAGATGACAAATATGTTATATGTGAAGATGTAAACTGATAGACGTTCTAGATTTATAAAATTAAAAATGTTATTGATTAATAGATGAATGATAACTAATTTATCATCTGCTACAATTAGGAATAAACTGTGAACATGAATTATCTGATTTTATTGCTCTTAACCAAAATTCTTAAAAGAAGGTGACATGACACAACATTTTTGATACTTTACTATATTAAATCCCTGCATCCTGTCATGTGTAACTTGTGTCTTTGTTAATTCTACCGCTGCTATTTGTTGGCTTGGAACAAACAGGATGGCGAGCCAGCCAGGCGTCAAACCTTGAATCTTCTGATCCTTAGAAATATTATCATGGCAACACTGACCCAGCTCTCTGGATTAAAGTGTCAGCTGCTGCTTCATTCATTCATTGAAATGACCTTGAAGAAGCGGAACACGTTTAGCCTCACCTGGTTGTTTGACAAGAACCCTGGTGTAGCCTGAGGTATCCCGGGAGAGTCGATACCAAGCTCCATCTGGGTCACTCAGCCACTCCTCCACCAAGCAGTAATATGTCCCAGAATCACTGCTCTCTGCCCTGTTCAGAGTCAGTGCATAGAGGCGAGGTGAGAGCCTCTCTGCCTGGACCCGACGCCTCAATCTCTCCTCGTCTGCGTAGGCGCCGTATTCAAAGGCCCCTGTACGTTCGATCCTCAGCAGGAGTTCATCGGTTTCTGACCCTGCTGCCCGTCTTATGTACCACAGCACAGCATGTTGGGAGTCCTGGCTGGTCTGGGAAGTGATCGAGCAATTGATCCTGACCCTGCTGTCCTCCTGGTACAGCAGAGACTGATTGTTCTTTTGCACCTTTAGCCTACTTTCTGCAAGGAAACAAAAAGCAGGGTTGGGGGGGTGGAGAAGCAAAATCCAACAGTCAACTCTCTGATTATAAAGAATATGATCAGTGGTGACAGGTACATATCAAAATTTCTGTTTTGTGACAAATTACTTAAAATGTGGTTTATTCTTGGTGGCAGGAGGGCAGAAAATGACTGGCGATGCGTGGGTGAGTTCAAAAGTTGACAAAGATAAAGACAGACAGGAAGAAGAGGTGAAGTGAAAGAAGAGGGAAATGCCAAACAAGTCAAAGTCAGGGGGATGGGAAGAATGTTGAAAATGCAGACCAGAGAAAGAGACAAGGGCGATAGATTGTAAGGAAGGATATTATTAGGAAGGAAACAAGACAAAAGCAGGGCAGGAGGTCCTGTTAGTCTGCCTGAAAGAAAATGAAGAAGTAATGCATCTATAAAGTCAAGCAGGAGAGAGAGAGCAGTACGAGAGGAGAGGGAGACGACAGAGAGGTGTGACCAAAATGCCAGGGGGAAGCTGCATTTTTTCTGAGTGCTGTGACAGGATTGGTTACACTGACATCGGTTGCGGGATAGGATTAGCTGCAGGTACATCAGGTGTGACCGCCATGAGAGCCCCACTGTCAAACGCTCAGGGGGGGAGAGGATTAGTTGAAAGCATGCAGAACACACAGAAGTGCACAAACACACACATTCGCAGAGGTACATGCACTCATACACACTCATACATACACACACACTTGACACAAGACAGAGCAAACTAAGTAAAAGAAAATTAAGAGAAATTTGAAACAATGTCCAGCTTATGATTCTAAGGCAAAATTATTTTCTCCAGCTGTGTTCATTTTGTGACAAATTAAAAGGTTCTTGAGGAGACATTAGAAAAAAAACCAAACATTAATTTTTGTTATCTTTAAAAATATTCAGTTTCTATATATATATATATATATATATATATATATATATATATATATATATATATATATATATATATTTTCATTGAAATTGTACAAATATTCACACAAAATGTCCAACTGTAAATTTTTATGTTTATGCTAACAACCTTCAAAACACTTTTTTACAAAAAAATATTTCCATTGAACCCTGAAAATCTGATGATGGTAATGAAGCCACATACCAAAAATAAAACATGAAACTTATTTTCAGTAGTAAATCGAATAATTGTAATAACCCAAATGTAAACTACCATGAGAATTTAATTAAATGGTTAAAGATTAACATTATTTTTTTTATACTCTTTACTTTGTGTGAAGTGAATAGAAATAAAAAATGCTAATATGATCACCTTGAACTGATACAGAATAACTTCAATACTGCTATCAGAAAGCTTTGTAATTTAGTACTTTTGTCAAAACAGACAGCTGAGGAAAAAGTTACCTGCTGTCAGAAAAGAACTTCTAGATTTCACACAGACACAGAAAAAAGGACACCTATCTTTAGATCTGAAATATTATTTCTGCTACAGCCACTGAAACAGCCCTGAAATAGAACATTATTTGCATAAGTGGGAATGAGTAAATATCTTACATTCATCAGAATGTAAGACTGCTTGGTATTTTTCTTTGAAACTGTGCATTTTAATGCGTTACATAAATTGTTAACATATGGATTTGAGGTTTAAAGGTCAAATAAATTAAATGACATTATTTATTAGGACTAATGTAAGTATGTAAATATGAAATGGAAGGAAAATAATAAGGGGTTTAAATTTTTTTATATTCAAATGAAAGAAGAAGTGTGGCATGTGTTTGTGTCCTTTTCCACCAAATCAACACTTTATAGAACCACCTTTTCCTGCAGGTTTTTTACCAGCTGTTCAGATGTAAAAACCGAGTTTCTGCTCTTTCTTCAAGAAAACAAAAAACACCAAAAACAATTCAACTCTGTGAAAATAGGCAGACCGCACAGGTGAACATCAATCTCCAGGTCTTGACAACAATTCAGAGTTTGTCGGGACCTTTATAAGATCATACCAACACATCAGTATACTTTAATCTAAGTCCTTCCATTGTAGCTCTGGCTGTATGTTTATGGTTGTCCTGATGGAAGGTAAACCTCCATCCCAGCCTAAACTCTTTTGCCACGGCTAACACATTTTCTTCCGGTACTGCCCTGGTTCTCTCTCTCTATTATTTTCATGAACCCTGAGCAGCTTTTTTGTCCCTGCTGAACAAAAGCTCCCACAGAGTGACACTGCTAATCTTGTTTAAATATAGTGTTGAAGGCTATGTTCACTGTTAGCATTCCACCAAACAACATTTTTCAGGAACAGATTCCAGACTATGTGTCGTGTTTCAGATGTTTTCCACTTGTTCAATGACTAACTGTGGCCTACAGTCCTCTTTCAGTAATGGTTTTACCTTGATCCTCTTCCATAAAGGCTCAATTTATGGAAGAGGATATATGTGACATACGTCTCTGGAGAGGCAGCCAAGAGTCTCATGATACCACTGGAGGTAATACAATCACTTTCAATTTCAGATGATGGACTGAACAAAGTGCTCAAAGATGATCAGATCTGTGGGTGATGTTTAAAAAACTAAAACAACGTTCACATTAAATTTTCCTACAACCATAAAACTCAACTTTCAGTTGTGTTTTATGGTCTTTATGCAGTTGCTTGTTTCTTAATGTTCTCCAACAAACCTTTGAGGCCTTCACAAAACAGCTGTACTTACAGTGTAATTAAATTTTACACCGCTATGTTGTATATAATTAGGTAACTTCTGATCAACTTGTGATGAAGGTCTGCAATGGGGATCAAGTTTAAGGGAGCTAAATAGGAAACTACTCTGAAAGCTCTGTATCAACGTTCCTTCACTTCACAGTCATGAGCTGCTTTGTGTTGGTCTATTTAAAGTCCCAGTGACAAATGTGGAAAAAGTTCAAAAGGTCTGAATACTTTTGAAAGTCACTATAAATGTATTGCTTGTTCGCTACCTAATAGTTTCTCAGCTCCTTCTGCTGTAGTCCATGCAGGGTTTCAGCTATAACAGGCCGGCTGATCGACTGCCTACGGTCACAGCCATCTGCTGAGAAAGCTTCATCTTTATCCACAGATTGGTGAGCGTGGTCGACTGACTCCTGTTTGTAGTGCTTCATATATACATATATGCATAGTGATAAATATTGCATGATTTTGGGTGCATTTAAAAGACACATGGTTATGAGGCATTGCCAGACCACCCTGTTGTGCAGCAGTATTTCAAGCTAGCATCTCAAATTACTCATTATCACTATTGCTTCTCTACCCACCAAATTCAAGAAGCTGAAAACATCTCCATCTGGAAAATGTAGCACCCCGTGGAATCCTGGCAACCATTTTCCTCTTTTTTTTTTCAGGAGAATTACCTCTGAACCTCCCGAAGTGAAAGCATGCAGAATGGGATTGGCACGAGACAAAGCAACGCTCTGCCGTTCCCATTTGAAGTTTGAATCCACAGCCAGGAGAAAAACTGGGGGCTGAATGCCTGTTGCCGTGCACGAGTGTTTATAAGAAATTCCCTTTCTAATCTAAAATAAGCAAATTACTTAAGCCCTATTAGGTGGCATCATGAGCTATTAAAAGTTATTATTACCAAGGACTCACTCAAGCACAGACTGATGGGACAAATAGAATGGAGAAACAATGAGCCAATAAGCCAGAGGAGACATAAAAGGAGGAGGAATGCTTTCCGCTTTATGCTCCAAAAAGACTTCAGAGTCTCGGGTCCCTGCTGAATCCCACTGCTGTGAAAGCAGCTTCACAGAACAGCCTGTCAAATTGGGTGACATGTGTCCTTCTCCACAGAGAATGAAGTTTTCCCTATCAACTACAGTAAAGCCCCGTACAAAAATGCAATTGTTGACAGCATCAGCAATAACTCAATCTGAAGCGAGTATAAATCCAAGTAAAAACTAGTTCGTTATAATTCAGATGATCCTCATGTATGTTCAATAAAGAGCAAAATTACCTCTGTTTTTAAAGGTCATCTTGACAATCGATATCTTTTTTCTGGTTCATGGCTGTGCTTCTGTAGCATAAAGTCCCCATCCACAAAGTTACATGAATCCAACATCAACACTGCTTGCTTTTACATCTAAAAGGTAGTTCCTGAGTAAGTCAAGCTTGATTAGACATATAAGTTGTTTGAAATGTACAAGCTTTGACTGCCATTCAAGAAAACATTTTTGTTTAAACTTTATCCTCGAGAATAATGGTTCAGAGCCTCCAGTATTTTTCACCTACTGTTTCCAGAGCAACTGTGAATCTTAGATCAGCATTGTGAAGTAAGTTGGAGGAACTCACAGATTTCTTTCTCCAGCAATAGAGAGGGAAGGCACAATTACCCAAGGTTAGGATTCATATGACATATAATTATATATATATACTTTTTATATTACACAAAGCTGTTCACAAGTATGTTTTGAACAAGTCTCAAGTCTCTAATGACTGAAATCAGATTCACAATGGAGGATAAATATGGGCTAAATAATAACATTGCATTCCAGTGGGTTAAATTTTAAATCATACAGTGTTTTGTACATATCACATGAATATTTAACAATTCTCTTTGTTTTCAGATATTTTTTTTCAACATGTAAAGAAGCTGTTTTGCATGAAAACAGACATAAATATTCGTTTCCTGGCAGATATTAGTTTGTTTTGTGTAAAACTTGCAATTCCACCCAATTCCTTTTTTTTCTACCAAAGATTGTAGCACAACACAAGCAAGAAACAAATCTTCTGCAGGTTTCAGCAGAAAATTAAGGTTTTGCAAGATTATCACCATTTATGCTTTAAAGTGCATGTGTTTAACATCTATCTCATTATGTTTGTATTAAAATAAACAAGTTTTTGTCAAAGACCATGATGCATTTACAGAAGTTCTTAGTTTTGATGCATTTAACCTGTAGTGATCTTAACAGTTTATATATATTATGAAGATGCTGGTTATCTGTTACCCTCTAATGAAGCTAAAGTTAGCCTCTGGGAATTTTCCATCTGTGCTAAGCTAAAGGGCTATTTCACAGTTTTTAATGAGCCTGATGTGCCTTTGATAATCTTTCATTAAAAATTTAAAATAATAACACTAGACTGGTCAGACCTGAACCAGACAACTACACTGAACAGAGATTATTTAAATCCCAAATATTTATGAAACCTTTGTAAACTTTGAATTACACAAGCATAAAAAACACAATATATGTTATCAAACCGGACTAAGTTACCCAACATTGATTATAGATTCTTTAAAACAAACTGTGATTTTTTAAACTCTTTTTTTTTTTTTTTTAACAAAAATCCAATTTTAGCAAATGGTTGTGTACTTTCATCCTGTGAGCTGGATGTGTCATTACACCTCTACCTAATTCATAAACTTAAAATACATTAGCTTCCTTTGATGGATTATGAGATGATTTAAGATGCAGAACATGCTATTATCCAACAACATTCCAGTTGCTTTGTAAACTTGTTCCACAAACTTCCCAAACCCAATCAGTAAAGCCTCTAATTGCTCTCTGAAACTCGTTCTCACCCTGTTTTTATGTGCGCCTAATTGGTCTAGTGTAATGGCCGCAGAAAACAGCATGGTCGGAAACAAAGCCGTCCGTATTCCTCTTGCAGAGGAAAGAGCCAGGGCAGATGTAAGCAATCATCTGCATTTGTTTGTCTATGTGAAAGATTGCTTCAAAAGTAGCTGGTGAAATTCCACACAACTGCTCTGGAAGGTGGGGCATCAACTGCAGCACAAAACCAGATAGTTTCTTTGAAACTGAGAAACACAGTGTTCCCGGAATGCCTCTGTAAAAGCTATTTATTTATTTATTTTTTTATCAGAGGACT
The DNA here is from genome assembly GCA_922788865.1 of Poeciliopsis turneri. Taxonomy (NCBI): domain Eukaryota; kingdom Metazoa; phylum Chordata; class Actinopteri; order Cyprinodontiformes; family Poeciliidae; genus Poeciliopsis; species Poeciliopsis turneri. Next base: position 202,280 of record CAKLNU010000024.1, on the reverse strand, counting down.
TGCACAAAGTCTATAAATAACAATCCTGTCCGACTGTACCCAAACCTCAGGCTTATTGTTTACGAAGCCCGGTTGATGAAAACAAGTCGGAGTCCTGGGGATGAAGAGGTGTTCTACTGTGCCACTTCAGAGCACACCAGTCACATCTTTTACTCTCTCGCTCACACTTGTAAAAAAATTTTTAGGTTAACTTCAAAGGAGCTGTAAAACTTCCTTGCTGAGTGTTCAGAGAAGGATGTGGCCCGAAATGGTAAATCAAAGGCTGTGCTATCCTTTACTGTTTCCCAGGGAGGAGAAAAAACGTGATTCATTTTACGTTTCTGTTCTGTGATGCTGCTCTCGTTGAAATCTTTTATTACAAGACAGGCTGTGGGTCTCACTTAAGCCTATCATCTTTTGCCCCCATCACAGTCTGTCATTCTTGTCTAATCAGCCCTGCATAAATATTCAGCAGACTAACCTGTGGGTTCATGACTATTAACGAGGCCTAAATGAAGCACGAACATCAGAAAATGTGGTTCAGGACTTCTAGTTTAATATGTACTGAAGCACCACGGAGCTGAAATTCATCCAACGGGCAACAAATCTACTTTCATGTTTCCAATTTAAAAGATGAAATGACGTGAAGAACAAAGACGTGAATTAAAGAAAAAAAAATTACAAGTTTTTCTAAAGAGGCAAAATTAAACAAAAAGGTATAGGTGAACATCATCAAGAAGAACTGATATTGACATCGAGAGAGATGTGTGCAAAATAAATTTTAAAAAAGTGTCTGAAAAAAAGAAGTGAGATGTAAGAGACAAAGTCAGAACGACGTCTTGCCTGCTGCACCTTTAGGGACTTATAGTCTGAATAGAAGCATTTAGCACTGCCCTCGTTTATCCAGCAATGGGACAAGACCGAAGGTTTCAGTCGTACCCTGATCCTCCAAGAGGACAACTCACGTTGTCTTGACACTACATAAAAAAGACACAATGACCTTACTGAACTTCTGAAACAGGAGGAGGAAAAGAGCAGGGCAGGCCGAATGAACGTCGGAAGTAACGAAAGACAGAGTTTCCTCTCAATGAAAAGTGGCTTCCTTTGGAGAGCTTGAAGTGTAATTTCTATGCTAATGACTGTGATGTATCTATGATCCCATTGTGTCAGAAGGATATTACCACGACTCATCGTTGGCTGAGTTAAATATGGATATCTATAGGCCTTTTCACTAAAAGGCCCCTTTTTGAGGCACCTCTGGTTATTCACAGACCACCAATCAAGCTGCTCACGTCCCGTTTCGATGCTCGTTTAGACAAAAGAGATGCGTTCCATGAAAAGTGTGTCAAAGATCTTCTTCATGTCATTCTGTTTTTAAAGAAGTAATTCTGGATCGATTCCGCCCTGCAATCTTTAAATGACTGACTTCAAGCACATCTTTTTACCATTTGTAAAATAATTCACCTGATCTTCTTCATCTGGCCATAACACCTGGTTGCTCACACTGAACCTGGTTGTGTATAAAGTTCCTTTGTGTTAAAATGAGGTGGTTCATCTCCAGAGCCACCTGCTGCACTGTTGATAAGGATGAGTCATTGCTGAAATGACTTCCAATCAGCCTTTCTACTCATGGGTATAACATAATCTCTGAATTTGATGCTATTGTAGTATAATTTTAATTTATAAGACTTTATGTAATTGGATCTTAATCCTGTACAAAGCTTTGTTGAAAAGACGTAAAAGAAACTGCCATCTGTCTTTGCAAGTTATAAATCCACTTGAGAAATAAAATGTAAGCAGTAATCCTTATAAAGTCTGATGTCTGAGTCAAAGTAAAACGCTGTTAAAGTTGATCAAATTTAATGAAATTTGTGTGTAGTCTCAAATCTGAACAAATAGGAGTAAGAAATCTCACACACACTAAAAGTCCAGACTCAGAAACCATTCACAAGAAAGCAACCGAGAGGCTTATAGTGTCATCGGAATAACTATGGAGGTGCTCTGATCAGGTGGGAACATCTGTCAGACAATTAGTGGTGCATTCAACAAATCTGGCCTTTATGGAAGAGTGCCAAGATAAAAGACATAGCTAAAAAGCAACAACAAGTCATGTTTCCAGTTTACCAAAAGCTACGTAAAGGTTACAACAAGCATACAGGAGATGAAACTCTGGTCAGATATTACCAAAATGTGACTCTTTCAGTGGTGGAAATCCAACACTGACATGAACAACAAATCCTTCCTACCATGATGCAGATGTGGTAGCAGATGAGGGGATGCTGTTCTTCAGCAGGATTAGATAAGCTGGTCAGAGTTGGTGGTAAAAAAAAAAATGGATACCCTAAAAAATGAATTACATTACTGCCAAAGGGGGTGGAGTACAAATGCACTTTAATTTTATTTTTTTTTTCTGTCTTGTCTAACTGTTAGGATAAAGCTGGACGGCAGATGGAGAAGGAGTGGGCAAGAGGGAATTTTGCAGGGAAACTCTGGGAGACTCATGAAAGGGGGAGCATGAAGGGGGAGCATATTAGAGACACATTAGACTGAGCTTCTCTGCATGACTTTGTATGTTTTGGAAGGTCTGCCAATAAGCATAAAACATAAAATACTCATTAATCACATAGAACAGTGGTTCTTCTGTCACTCCAGTCTGCAGAATGACAAGCATTGTGTGTGAGTATGTGTGTGCTCAGGAAGACGCTTTGCTTGCTCCAACCATTAGCCACTGATTTACATGGGGAGCAACTGTACTGTATCTGGCTCTGAGTTACGACTTCAATTACAGCAGCAGCAGGACTCAAAAACGTGCACACGCGCACACTTAGGTGCTTAAGAGAGATAGAGGGGCACAGGGAATCTCATTGTGTTGGCAGATTGGGCCGAACAAGGAAATGAAGCCCAGATTGGATTAGCTTTGACAGAAAAATGTGCCTGGGTGAGGGTCATAACAGAGAAATGTGAGGGGGGGGGTTTTGGAGACAGGGAAGACACGACGAGGAAGGAACCTGACCTTGAATGCCTGAAACAGACGTAATTAATCAAAAGCCTTTTATGAAATTATTTTCTGTTTCAGTGCACCTCCCCTCCAAGCCTCTATTTATCACACACCATGACCTTCTGTGCTCCTGTGTGCATGCAAAAGACTGACAGGTCTCTGAGTGCATTCTGATTATTTGAATATGCGAAGTATAAACTGTAGGCAGAACAGTCAAGTGGTGTGTGCACTCGGGTGAACTTAGAGGAATGATAAAGAAAAACAAGCAACATCCGTCTGCAACCAAAAAAGAGAAAAGATTTTCCACTCTGCCACGAACAATAACACCGGGAAAGAAAAAAAAAAGCTGTCTGACTGCAATACACTTATTATTCACGCAATAATGAAAGCTATTTGAGGAAAATGTAAATATAATAGAGAGAATGTTGCAGGGGAGGAGGTGGAGGAAAGTAGGGAATTATAAAATATTGAAAAATCACAGGAGTGAGAAAGAGGCTGGGGGCGTGAGGAGGGGAACATGCAGCTGAGTGGGAGTGAAGGGGAAGGAAGACATTAGGGAGCTTACAGAGGAAGTGAGGACAAAATATGGAAAAAGCACGGAGTGGTAGCGAGCAAAGATGGAATAGATGAGGCCGTAATGAAGATCGACAGCTCCAATTCATGCTCTGATGAGCGGGAATCTCCAATTATTGCTTTGATGTAAACACCATCAATAAATGCTAAGTGGTAGCTACATCAGCGGCATGAAAGTAGAGCACATTTAGACGATATTATAGGAAGACACACTTTATTAACAGGGAAAAAGCATATGAGAATCAGGGAAAAGATGGTGGGAGGATTATGTGACTAACTCAAAGCAGGAGTCACTCAAAGGTGAAGTAAAAAGAAGGCATCATGATGTTTGACTGCATGAGGTAAGGCAGTCGGCAGAGTGTAGGTGCGAGAGAAGAGATGACAAAAAAAACAAAAAAAAACTCAAAGTAGGACACCTCCCCCCCAGTTATAACCATCATCTTTCTAACTCAGCCAATAACCAGACTGTCTTAATATCTCGCTCCCCCTGCCAGACTCACATGCACTGACGCGCATTTGCACACACTCAAATGAAGATGAAAGAAAAAAAAAACCCTCATTGATCTCCCCAAATCATCATTAATCCAAACGGTGCTTCTATTAGAGAAGATTCTGCATAATTAGTTTTGGGCATTTTCTTTTTTTTTTTTTTTTTTTGTCTCTTGGTGTTCATGTGCATCTTGCTGTGTGTTTGTGTGCGTGTGTGTGTGTGTGTGTGTGTGTGCCTGTGTAGTCTGGGGTTATGAGTAGATAATATTAGATTGTGTACCAGAGAAGGGGACTTCCCTGGTGATCTGCCATGCTGAACATGTGTTTGCCATTATTGCATTTCAGAAAAAGAGAAAACTCAATCAGCTGAAATCTAATCATTCCTGCACTGTATGTGAGGCTGCATATTGCTGCATATTGTTTCTGTGCATTTCTGGGTATCCTTCGGAGTGCTGGCTAATATTTAATCATCTTCCATCATACTGGATAATTACACTTCTGCTTTAGGAGGTGATCCCACCGTGCGTTTACACATTCTTGCAGGAAGATGAGGCTTGTACTCCGGTGTGTAATAGTTTTCTACAGCTAGCCTTTGGTGGATAATTCAAATGTTCAATTGCTGCAGTAGGTTAACTTTACAATAACTGCAAAATTATTATTCAGTGCCTCGCAAATGTATTTATATCCTTTCAACGTTTTGCTATATGTTGCAATTTCAAGCTTCAATTGAAATTGGGAATTTATGCAAAAGATAAAAAGTGGTGCATCATTTTAAAGTGGAAGTAGAAAGATACATGATTTGGCTCACATTTGTATGCAGCAATTCTAAGTGAATACATTTTTTGCAACATAACACAAGTTCAGTAAGTTCAGGCTGTAAAATGGCTGGCCATTGCCTGTCTGTGATATTTTGCTCAATTCAAATCTCACTTACAGCAAAGTCTGGAGTTTCTCACATTTACTTGAGTTCCCTCCAGTAGGAACGTCCACCTGACCAATTAGTGATCAGAAGGAGAAGTTGTGAATGACATTGATTTTCTGCACCGTTTTAGTCTCTGCTGCCACTTAGCAATGGCAACAGAGGAAGTGAATGAAGTGGTTCAGACAAATATTGAGTTAACATTACCAGCAATCTTTATGAGAATATGGTTGTATAGACAGCAGACAATTTCTGGTAAGCTTCACAGCTTACCAGAATTGGCTCTTCACATACTGGTGATTTCTGAAGGCAATCGGTGGCACTGGTTTTTATTTAGGTGGCGGCTTTAGCCAGTTTGGTGCCTTCGACATTATTATGACTTCACCAGTCTCCACCCACCAGAAATGTTAAAGGGCACCAGAATATAATCAGATTTACAGGCCAGATTTGCCACATGTATAGGCATTTTTAACATACATATATAAATAAACACATGTACATGTTCCTTCCACAAACTTTATAACCATACCTCATATAGTCTTAGTCAATCACAGAAATCCCAGTAAAGGATACTGATATGTGTGGTTGTTTGGTGAGAAAATGTTCAAAAAAGTTCAAGGGGTATGAAAACTTTTGGAAAGTATTGCAAATGCAGACACAGCGGTGAGCTCCTTTTTTATGACCCTTGGGACTTGGACGCAGGCAGCGTGCTGCTAATCCAATCTGGAACAGGCTCTGGGAGGCACAGTTTGAAGAAAATATTACGCTGACCAGCTGACTTCTTCTGTGTGAGTTTGGTCCAGCTTTTATCTGCATCCAGCACATCTCTCCTGCTAATTTAAGAAGTGCAGATCTTTGGATCAGGGTTTCGGTTTTTAATGCTTGTTTTCTCCCTTTGCTTTTGAAGTCCCATAATAATTTAATGAGGATGGTCATTATGCGATTTGAGTCTGTATAATATTAGGTGTATGCAACTTTCTCTTGAATGTTGGGTGGTGGTCTACAGTATGTGTAGAACCAGCATAAAGCTGAGAGAAGCAGTTTGATTCTGGGTGTCGAGGGTCAAAGAAGCATATGCACAGCAAGCACATTACTCTCTGAGGCACATCCACAGAGCCACTTGCCTTTGTACAATAAACTGAACATGCACAGAAATATGTATTTGCAATTAACAAATTGTATTACCATTTTTAAACTCCCTTTATTAGTATCTGGTTGCTGTTCCCTAATTATGTTCTCGTTCTTTTATCCCACAATTCTGAGAACAAGACAACAATTTAATGGCTTCATTGAGCCAGTACTGATTCACCTTTCACAAAAAAGTACAGATGAAATGGGATACGCATGAGGCATAGTGATTGATAGAGTGCCAACCATATTGATGTAAATATGGTTGTGCTAGAATTGTGATCCAGTACTAAAAAAATTAAGTAAATCTTTCCTTTTATTTAAGAAACAGTTTCAGTGGAGAAAACTTTCCACATTAGGAAAAAAAAAAGTTTTATATTATCATCTGTGCTGCCAATATTTTTGCTGACAAGAAATAAGTTTTGAAATTGATTTTATTCAGTGACATTGCACATTTTCTCTAAGCCATCCAAAGTCATAGTTCTTTCTTATCCAACTTGTAACTTCAGTTCATCTCACAAGTTTCTGATGAGATTTATGTCTTTGGACTGCAATGGAAATGAAAGAGTTTTAAATCCAATGCAAAAATTCTGAATGGATTTTTTAATTTTAAAATTTGCCTGTAAAAGTTCACCCTATTTTTTAAAAGTCTCCTGGTATTTCTGAACATGTACGGACCCCAAGTACTCACACAAGGTTTCCAATGACTTTAGAAATGGAAACAGACCAACAGTGTGACAAATCGACTGGAAAGTTTGGTGCTGAAATACTCAATCTAACTCTTATCTAAGCAATGCACATGACTCCAGTTAGTCCAAGTAAAGTTCCGAAAGCTCTGCATGTTTAAATTCTTGATGGAAGGACAGAAAGGGCTTTTTTTCCCCGACAATCCTTTCAAAACATCAAGCATTTGAAAGAGTCTAATGTTTGATATGAAGCCTTTGTTACCTCAGGAAGCCACACTTTGCTGTAATTTTCTAACAGTAAGCTTTGTAGATGTAGCTTTTAACATCAAAATCACTATTAGTGGTGACAAGACTCAATGTTAAAAGGACTAGCACTATATGTCATGTCATGTTTATTCCCCAGGGAAACTGGAAGTCATGCCAAACACTCAGATAAACATCAAAAAGTAGATAACTTCAGAAAGGACTTGGATACAGTTATTTTACAGAGATCATTATTGGTGCCAATGAATCATTTGTATGCGAATAATTACATCCAAAATAAGGTTGAATTTTTCTTGAAATTTTGCTGCAGTGACAAAAGAAGGATTTGTTTGAAAGTTTCTTGAACATCTTTACCCGAGGTAATAAATAATTGCATTTGGCACTTGTACTTCCTACATTTTGAGAAATGAATCACTGATAATCGAAGGCTGAACAACAGAGGAGGACAGCACGGCCAGAACTGAACACGGCCTTGGTAAGTGTCAAGATAAAAGAATTACTCACTCACTCCCTGCCTGATGAGAAAGTGGCCTTACACACAGAATGATTGCGCTGTTACAGTAAATGATTGGATTTCTCCTGGTAACTGATCACATCAGAAACCGATGGCATTACCAAGGTAACAGATCACTTTGTCAAGGAGACAGACTGCTGGTAAAGAGGAAGGACGAAAGTCTGCCTGCGTGAGGAAATGTGTGTTTTCTTTAGGTTTTTCTGCTTAAGATTAAACAAAGTAAGCTGTGTTGGGTTAAGCGATGTAAATGAGCATTAAGGATGATTGCTACTGAAGAGCTCAGAGGAGGAAGTCTGCTTTGGGTCAATGGCTAAGGTCAGCTTTTCATGAGTAGTACTGTAGCTGTGGCTCTGTGGGAGTCTATTTACATATGTTTGTATTTATGTGTAAGAACGTACACTGATGGAAAAAGTGTGAAGTTACTTGTCTGCAGGTTTTTATGTGAGGCTTACTTTAAAAGTTAGAAACAAGTAGAGTCATCATATTAAGGCTATCTGCAAAAATATTCTCCCCTTTGTTATGACAGAAAATTAATTGGATAAACCAGTGAAGCTTCAATCAAGGTTTCTGTGAAAAACGCTAAAACAAGAACAACTATCTGGTTGATCCCTTCCAACCAATTAGTGATCAAGGCTAATTGATTACTCTGGTCTGCCTAAAGTCTACCCAACTTTACTTTAAAACACCTCTGAACCATTAACCCTGACTTGTTTGTTCGTTGGTCCACATGCTGAAAAGACCTGGGTTAAGACTGTTCTGGGTGAATGACAAAGATTACAAGAAAAGAAACAGCAGTTTCTTTAGCTATGCCTTTACATTCCAGTCCATTTACATCTGCTTGAATTTGTGTGCGCAGCCAAAACAATATCAACATAGATGGGAGTCCTACCTTTGTGTTACATGTGATCGGATGGACTGCAGTTCACTTCAAAAGTGGAATTGATCATTGAGGCCTGCTTCTGAAAGCATCTTATACATCATCACCTAAACATAGAATGTCTGCCTGTGTGCATCATTCCTGGCTACAAATAGAACACAGTGGGAAAACTGATACATGATTGGGGGATGAAAACCTACATCTCATGCCTTCCACATAAATCACTGACATACTTCACAGTAAATCACATTTAACCCCTACTAGAACGGCAGGGGAGACTATTATATGCTGATCTGATTTAAAAGCTTAAGATTTGTGGATATATATTTTATTAATAGAATGACTTTTTCGCCAGAGGCACATTCACCTGAATAAGTGAAATATCACACTGCTGAAGCACAACAGGCTCTGCCAAATTGGGCAAATGCGAGTTCTGCAGCATGGTTTTGTGTTGTGTTCCTGCTCTAATTAGGCTCTGTCTGCGTGAGTGCGTGCATGCGTGTGTGTGTGTGTAAAACACAAAGGGCCAATGAGGGTGGCTTAGACGGTTTAATGTCTCCATGGAGGGAAAAGGTTCAAGGACAGATCGCTCCCTCTCTCTTCATCACTCTTCCTAATTCTCTCTGTCTCTGTCGTTTGCTTCTGTCTTGCCCACTACTTTCGCTCAGTTTTCTCTTCCTGTGGGATATTTAGCAATCTATTCGCTGCACTCCATTAGAAGACTCCACCCTGCTCTATACACACAGGCAGACATCCAGAGACACTACAATTAGTAGCTAAACCAGAGACTAAGCGCAATTAGAGCCAGCAGAAATCCTCTGAGCTCTGGTAGATTCATCTTGTGTGTGCATGTGAAAGTCTGTGCATGACAGTCTGTGGTTCCTGTGTAACCCACCCTAACATTTATTGGTGAAGATCACTAAGAAAAGCAGTTTACCAAAAATATGTTGATAACCAACAATGAAAGAAGACCACCAGAGTTCTGCTGCTGGTGGTGGCGGTATTCTTTTAAATCAAAAGACAAGTAAAATGTTCAACTGAAAGCACCGAAACTGCATTGGTCTCAGTGATGCTTTAAATAACATTGACAGTGACGCATCTAAGACTTCTGTAATGGATGTCAGGTCTGCATTTCTTACAGTTGATCATAAAATATTGACAGGCTGACTCAGAAAATGGGTAGGACATTCTGGTCCTCTGGTAAAAATGCACTTGGTGGATTTGGACAATTTAGAGCAATTCTTAATCTAAACAATTTTTCTGTGAGGTTCCTCAAGGTTCCAGTCTTGGATTATTATGTCCCCTGTGCTTAAGTCAGATTATGGACTACTATTACAGTATGCAGTCTCTTAGTGACAGCATACTTTATGTATGCTATCACACAGAGGTCACAGTTCATTCAGCCACTGTGTTTGTGTCCATAAAAGCCTGCAACGTAATGCAATAAAATGAGTTTTAAAGAGCAGGATCTTGCTAGAATAAATTAGGTTAAAAAACACAGAGCATCCACAATTTATCCAAAATACAACTAAAGAGACCTAATTAACACCATAGAAATCAATCATATCACAGCAGACTCAATAAACTGCCCCCCTGTGAGAAAGAGGATACAGACACAGCTCAATGAATTGGAATATATATTGTGAAAAGGCTAGTTTGTCTTGATTAAAAATACATTTTGAAAGTAGATTTTAACTTATCTTTTATTAACCTCGCATCTTTGTTTTGCAATATTTTTTTTCATTATTGTAATATTAAGATGTAACATTCTAATCTCCTAGAGATGTGTTCTCATTACAAAAGAAAAAAAAAACCCTCATCAATTCCACTTTTGAAGTGAGCCTAACATCAGTCTCTCAAAACATCAACGCATCTGTGTGTTTCACCAAAACACATTTAAGTGTTGCTTGTCGAGTACAAACCATAAAATACATCATCAGTTAGGTAATCAGAGATGTGTTTTGTGTTCAGAGGACCAGAGCTAAACAAGCGAAAGTCCTATGCATCTTACTTCTGTAAAAACTCCTTGAATACATGAGATGTGTTCGAATTTATATTGCTTCAGCTATTTGTTTTAAATTTGTGTTTCTTTACTTTTATTGTGATGCTTATTTTTTTCCTGTTTTTCATTTTCTTTAGTTTTATGTTTAGTTGTTACATTTGTTCCTTCACTTTACTGTAAAGAAACTACCATGTGTAAATTTGGTGTGGCAAATAAACGTGCCTTGTCTTTATTACTGTTTGAGTAGCAGTTTTGTTCATTCTGCTAGACAAAGGGAAATAAAGCCTTACCTGGCTGAAGGACATTGATGCCCAGAAGGTTGGAGGTGCGGTTAGCCACTCTGCTCCAGCTGTTGTCATAGTTCTTTCTCCACAGGATGGCAGTACACTGATACTTGCCGGCCTCTTGGCGCCCCGCGCGGGTCACAGACAATCGGAAGTTGGTATTGGAGTGTGAGCGGTCCACAGTGGTGCGAGTGCCCAAACCAAGCAGTTGTTCTCCCCACTGCAGGGTGCCTTCGCGAGTGAACGTCACCAGGTCCTTGAACTCTCCCTGATCGTCATCTTGAGCACCAGTTGGCATGAAACGCCAGGTGACCGATGTGGGGACTCTGGGGTTGTGGCGAGGCTTGACCAGACACAGGAGGTCAAAGGAATCTCCAAAGGAGATCGATGGTGTTCGCGATGACGCCGACACCATAAAGGAAGACTCTGGGTGATGGGAGAAGAAGGGTTCAGGAGGTTAAGATCACACATAGTCAAATTGCTTCTCTATTAGATTTATTGGTTCTGCTGAGTGGCTCTAATAGAGCGACGCTGGCTTGTGCATGTAATTAAGTCTGGTCTCTACTGATGCAGGGGGTACAATCTCCTGCAGGAAGCAAGAATGCTAAAAGGCATAAGTCCCATACTGGAGGAACACAGCAAGTATTGACGGAAAGGACATTGACTTATACTTAAAGAAGCTTTAAATCTTCTCAAGTACTTTCCTATATTTCCATAGTCAAAGATTTTAGAGGCCTATGTACAGTATAAGTGGTTTTTGTACTTGTTTCTTAGTGTGCTTGAAAATGAATGGTAATGAAACAAAAGAAACCCGAGGGAGAGATTTCCTCTAAGCACCAATGTTCGATGTACACGCAGCTCCTGCCAAGTCTAAACTGTCCTCATTAGGCAAAAACATTTGCCCGACTTGATGAAGCCAAAACATACCTTTGTTGGAGGCCAAGGTAGAGAGAAAATAAATCAAAAGATAAGGTACAATAATGATAACACTGCTCTTCTCTCACTAGTTTTGAGTGTGTTGATGGTTGCTCATTAGGACAAAGTAGATATATGGATGAGAAAAAGAATGGGAGCGGAGCCAACTTTGGTCCTGTCAATGTACTTCCTTGAAGCTTTGCAGATTCCTCCATTATGTTCTTGTCAACAGCCCTGTTGTTTCCTTTAGTGTGTCCTCACCCTGTGTCATCCTCTGACAGCCATCCTCCTTGGTGCCCTTCAGGGCGTCTAATCAATGGTTCTCTGTCCAAACTTGGTTGCTGCTGCTGGGACGACCGCCTGAGGCTATAATTCCCTAACAGACAATAACTCTCTGCTCTCGCTCTATCTCTCATCTCCTGACAAACTGCTCCCATCCATCTGTCCATCCATCCACTTCTTCTATAAATCACTGTTGTGTGGAATATTGTGTCTATGAGCACATATAATACAATAGGACATACCACGAGGTTGCCTGTTCACATAGGTTTTACAGTGTCTTTCTTCTATTCAGGGCACCTGAATTTTTCCATATTTTGTCATATTGCAAGCGCAAATTTTGATATATTTGATGAGGATTTAAAATAAAAATCCTAATAAAATCTGCCATTGGTGGTAACCAAGCACTGTGGTTGATCTTCCACATCGGTCCAATGTGGTGGACCAACACAAAGCAACACAACATGTTAACAAGCTGGCATTTAGCCTACTGAGTCATAACTTTGTAAAGCCAAATTTTTCACTGCTAGTCTATGGTCGTATATCTCGAACATTTTTTCATATTCCTGTTAGCAGAATAGTTCGAGCTCAGTCAAGTTGAATGGAAAGTGGATTTTCAAGCTGTGCTGCAGTTCCTTTTGGATCTTGGTCTGGATTTTGAGTGATTCATTTAGATAAGCTATTCTGTTGTAGCTGGGACTGCGTACTTTTTGTCGTGCTGGAAGGGGAACCTTATTACCAGTTTTTCTCCAGCTTCTTAAAGATTTCCTTCATTGTTTCCCCTGTATGTAGCTCAGTCCACCCTTCCATCAGCTCTAACCTGCATCCCATGCCTCATTATAAAAATGTACTCCATGCAATGATGCTGACGCTAACTTTTTTCAGAATTGGGATGGCCATATCTGACCAAAGCAACTTCTTTTATGTATTTTCTTGTGGTAGACTGCAAACATGACATATCTTCAACAATGTACACAACTACTAATTGTCCTCTGGGGAAAAAGCTCTCCAGCTCTTTCCAAGGTTACAAAAGGGCCTCTGGGCTGTTTCTTTGATCAATGTTCTCTTGGCTGTCAGTTCTGATGGCCTTGAAAGTTTTTGCAGTTGCACCTCACTATATATTTGTCAGTTTAATTGAATTTTGATTTGGGGAACCAAATTGAAAGAAATGCAAACACACTGTATAATTTTTAGATTTATATTTCTAAAAAAAAAAAAAAATGCCAAAAACAATATTTTACTTTTTTTTCTCTCTTTCCAATTATTCAGTGTATTGGTCTATTGCTTATTGAAGATTGGGAATTAAACAGGCAACCAGACAAATCCCCTTTAAGGAAGTCAGCTGAGGTCAAAAAGAAAACTTTATGCAAAGTCTCCAGAGGACATCCCTCTATTCACCACGAGCAATCAGATGGAGTCCATTAACGAAGGTGCAGCAGCCCTATATAAAATATGAAGATATATAGCCTTTAAGACTGGTTCACTGTGAGGACATGGTTAACATTGAGCCCAATCTGTGCTTAGACAGAAAACTTGGAGCAGAATTTTTTTTCCCCTTCTTTTAGTTAAAAAAAGAACAGGGACTTTTAAAAAAAAAAAAGCATGCCAACAGTTGTACAAGAACAGAAAGCTGGAAGAAAAATCAGACTTCTATTTGCATGGGAGGATTAGGTTCAATAAAGCTGCAGCTGGAGGAGTAAAGTGAGAAAAATGAGGGCCAAAGTAAAAAAAAACACATTGACCGTCACGCAACGGTGCGTATTCAGAAAATCCTTTGATCAACAAGCGTGGAGGAGAAGAAGAGGTGGCAACGTTGAGGAGTCTAACTCAAGAACGATGAGCAGCTTTGGACTTCTCTCTCATTTGCATAATGTGTCTCTTGTTCCTCAGACTAATGTTGTTCTTGTTGCTCCAACTTGACAAATGGCCACTTAAAAACTGACATCTACTCTCTGCAGCGCTGCTCCGTGCTGCTGCAGGGAGCTAATCCCTCGATCGTGCGAGTGTGGGAGCGCCTGGTGCTGTGGCCTGCCAGCTCCAAACTGCTCCGCTCCAGTGGCTTCCTCTGCCTGAACTGTGAATGTTAAGCTTAACTCAGCGGTGACAGAGGAAACTCGCAGACTGTGAAACATGTTGCTTCCGCATTTCCATTCTAATTATTCTAACTAATCCATATGTGTGTGGGTGTGCTTGTGTGTTGGCATGTATAGGTTTATCCCTGGCATCATGGGAAGAGCACTGCTCTTGACACGAGGCAGGTAGTGTTGGAGTGCGTGTCTCTCATAATTGCTCCTTCCCCTAAACGGTGCATGAATAAACCATGGGATGTTCAAATCTGAGGACTGCATGTGTTTTCTGAGCCATTCACCAAATCACAAACTACATGGCTCAGTGTGATTTGGTGTTGAAGTAGCAATTGTTGTGCTAGTCGGACTGTTTACATGCCTTACTGACTTCAAGACATTTTAAAAAAGAAGACTATATTTGAACTACATAAACAATGAATCCCAGTTAACCCCTTAACCCCCATTCCTGAAGCTGCACTTAGTATCAATCAGAAGGGAAAAAAGTATAAAACATATTAAAGGCAATAAATTCCCATGTAAAATTTTGATTCCAAATTATTACTTGCAATGTGTCTCACTTTAATAGGTAAAAGTTATGCATTGTATAGATTCATTGGATAAACATATGTCAAGTTTTAATTTATGTTATTCCAGGTTACTAATGCTGATATCAAATAAGAATTCAAAATTGTTACCCTATATATGTGCATTTATTAAATAGGACTAACAAATTGAAACTGGCAGCCTAATAAAAAGCACCAAACACTGATTATTGATCTTTCTTATTAATAACTGCATCAACGGAGCAGGATGGCTTGGAGTTTCACTTTTTGAATTGAATTACAGAAATAAATGTAACTTTTCCAATAATATTCAAGTTTTTAAGTGCACAAATACACTTTGGGGCAGGGAATCCAGGCTTATATTGTGCAACTTACCAACAGTCTTTACTGTGATTGTTTTGGTGGCTGATTGCTCGCCGAGCTTCTCCCAGTTTGGCTCCATTTCAGTGCCGATGTTAATCCATTGGGTAGCTGAGCAGCGGTACTGACCCTCATCTCCAGGTAAAGCATTGTAGAGGGCTAGGGAGAAAATGTCAGCACGCACCCTCTCAACACGAATTTCCCCATAGCCGGAGCGCTCCCTGTAGCTGGGTCCATGAGTAACAGTACCGTCCCGATCCACAGAGGCTACTTCCTGGATCGGTCCGGCTGATTGTTTGTCTGTCCACTCCCATACGACAGTCAACGGAGCAATAGCAGAGTTGACTGAGCACGCCAACTGGATCGGGTCTCCTTCTAGGACCTCAGAGGAGTCAGCAGATAGCAACACTGTGGTGTTGTTCTCTATATGGGAAGAAATAAAGAAAACACACAGACAAAAGGTTGAAGATGAGAATGAGTGCATTTCAGGATATGCATATATTGAAATGTTGCAAATTTACTAAAAATTATGAGAAGTACAACACATTTTCAGAAGCCTCTTTGTTTACATGTGCACCCATAGTCTCATGCTCCATCAGGCTTACATTTTGGGTTTTGCTTGTCAGCTCAAGTTTATTACAGAGATAATAAAAATTCACTGTAAGCTCCAAGTTATGACAAAATCAAGAAAAATCTTTAAGCTTTAGCAAAACCTGATTGTATTGGAGAGAACTAGAACATAATGAGGTTTTCTGAATGAATAAGGAATTAGATGTTTTCAGTTGAAGTTAGTAAAAGATGGTGGAATAGCTTAACAGGCAAAAAGAGAGAATGCATAAGATATGTATTTTTTTCCAAAATATCAGTCATTATTTCTGCATCCTATGACACCGTGCCCTCTTTTTTGGTAAAACCCTCACAGCCAAGAGTATTGTTGTCATGGAGCCTGAGTGTCACAAGCTGCTCTGGTCTTTTTGAATGCAATGCTATTTTCACTGGCTGATAACTTCCACATAACTAAATAAATATGGGTATATTTATTATAAATGTATCCATTGTACCTTACTTAAATGCAATGCAATCTTGTCTATGGAAGTCTTTCTTTGCAGTTTGAGAATTAAACTCCTATATGAATTTTTGGCTTAAATCACAACAAATTTATTTGTGTCTGTCATTCAGTCAGTATAACTCAATCAATTACATGAGTTACTTCCTGTACAATCTATTTATAACATACAACATTTGACTCTCAGTGGTGATTGCTATTTATGTGTGAATTGTCCATAGATTTCTGAATGTATAATGTGCTTTTAAAACTGTAACATTCCTGAGTGTTTAGACTT
This sequence comes from Poeciliopsis turneri, assembly GCA_922788865.1. NCBI lineage: Eukaryota > Metazoa > Chordata > Actinopteri > Cyprinodontiformes > Poeciliidae > Poeciliopsis > Poeciliopsis turneri. The sequence goes on along the minus strand of CAKLNU010000024.1, from coordinate 186,041 downwards.
CAAGGTCTGAGCTTCATATGACAACGGGAACAAACTATTTGCTTTTTAGAGGAAATAACAACAACAATCTCTAATGTAGATTTGTTAACAGAGTGCATTGTGCCTTAGAAAAAGAGGGTTTGTGTGCAGCAGAGGAAGTGATGGCAAACTTGTGTTCATGTCTACTTCAAAGTGTCTCAGGGTGGCAGAGAGGCAGGTGTGAGGTGAAAATGGGAAACTGCCAAAAGCGGAAAATCATTTTGTCGCTGGTAATTTTATTGTGTCTGACTTCCAAACTGCATTATTCAGAGGGAAATGCTACAATGCCTAAAATAAAACTGGCAGCTTTACTTCACTCTCTTCTAGGAAACATCACATTTTATTTTCTTTTACTGATAGATATATAAACAGAATTTATGATGGATTAATATAAAACGAATTAGTAGCAATTTCAGTAATAGTTAAAAAACAGTGCTAATGAAAGTTGAGTCTTCCATCTATCCCTATTATGACGCTGCTGCAGTCATGCTTCATTGAGATACAGCTTTGGGTTAAGCTGACAGAAGCAGACGCCCTTTACTGAACAGTAACGTTAGTCTGCTTCGGGCCAGCGGACAAATATGAGTTGATGGTTGTACTTTTCTTCAATTTTTTTGCCAACCAATGGGCGTGACAGCGCCTTAAATCTTTTAAAGTGCGTACAATTTTTTTGAATGGATCCTTAGAGTGGTCTGTGAGCTACAAGGCCTTTCTCATCCACATTTTTCACAGAATACATTTTCACCTGTTACACTTCAGAAAGCACAGTTAGCGGTAACAATGCTGTAGATTTTATGATACTTCTGCTGGCCCCATAGGCTTTATCAATGGAATCGTAGTCGATTTTCTGTTACCTGAACATTATTTTCCATGAAAAATGAAAAAAGCATTCCTTGAAATAGATCTGTTTTTAAACCTTGTATAAATACGTGTTGTTCATGATTAAATTCCCAAGTATCAGGTCTCAATACAGATGATGGACGTATTGTTTATATCTTTCTTTGTCAGCTGTCCTCAAAATAGGCAATGTACTGCAACCAATTTCAGACTTGAAAGCACACTTGCATATTACAAATAAAGAATTTGTGTTATATGAAGTCTTCTAACTCCTGCAGCTGTCTATGAACACGAGACCTGCACGAAAAGCAGTTAAAATGCTGTTTATCAAATATAGTGACATATAAAGCAAAGTTCTAAGATGTAGATGCAAGAGAACAACTTGTAGGTTTTGTCAGCACATTTAATGGAACCACAATAGATTATCAATATCAATAAGTCATATCAAAGAAGTCACTAAAAATGCTGCCATAAGTCTGGCATCTTAAACTGTTCTCAAGGTAAACATTGTGAGCTGAAGTGAGTGTTGTTTTGGGGGGGTTTTCGCAAGTGTTAAGTCAGATATATGTTTAAAAGCAAAAATGTGCCTTGGAAGCTCCGATGGGAACAAAATATTTTCACTAGTCCACCTGTCAGAATAGTGACCTGGTGTCTTTAGCTTTAGGTATTTTGAATTTTCTATGGTGATCCATACTCCACATTTGCTTTTGATAATGTGCTATTTTTGAGGTGGTAGGAAAATGGACTGTATATATATATTGCCATCCTGTGACATGTTGGAACCATATTGTTAACCACAAAGACAAGCCAAGGTGAACACAAACAACAACACTAATAACATTTTTCAGTTACAAAAACAAACACAAAAAACCCAAAAGAGTACCTGAGGCCATCGTCAATAAAAAGAACCGCATTTTTTCTTAAATGGACAACAAATGCACATAAAAGTGTGGCTCATGTCCATTATAATCCTTGTAAGTGAATATGGGAGCATGCATGTAGTACTAACTGGCCCCAGGCTTCTTACACTGGCAGCTTTGAACATGTGTACGTGAAAGTTGAGATTCTCTTTCTGAACCCCATGAAGCTTGTTCACCGAGTCCACATACACACAGGAAAGAAGACTCAGATCACAGGGCTCAGTGGCACTTCAGAGTGAAAGGATAAAAGTCTTCTCTTCAGCTCTGTTTTTTAAAAAATCCTTTTTCTGCTTTGCCGAAGCTCACGTCACTTCTACGTCCATCAAACAACCCGTACCTCTGGTTGGCGCATGACATCTCATCCCCCTGTGAGGAATCACTTCAGTCTTGTGAGCGTTTCTCAGTTTTTGCCTCCCCTCAGGCCAAGCTCTGCCTCATGCTTCTGCCATCCTCATTGCCCCTAATAAGCATGAGCCTTCACTGAAAAATGGAATAAAATTGCTTCTTGTTTCTATAACACTCTAATGGAAGAAGGGAAGCCCTTTTATCTCTCTCTTTCCCTCTGTCTTTAATTTTAATAACTTCATTGCTTTTTTCCACGGCTTTATTGTATCACTTTTCCTCACTGATTTATAAAGTAAAGCAGCAAGTGAAATATAGATGTATAATTTGCATCAGATGATCAAGTGTGCACTCTAGTGTTTGTTAAAAGTTTTAGAGCAAGTTTCTTCAATAAACATTATGGCTTCCAAAGGCAACTGTTCTGTGATATTTCTAAAAAGTACTAAATCAGCACTATTTCAGTTTGCTGTCACCATAAAAAACATACAAATTTCAAGCCGGATATATAAAGAAAATCTCCCGAAGTCCAAATGCAACATGGGAAAGTTGCAGGAACTTCCACCTCAAAATCCAGTTTGGTTGCTCCATCTTTAAAAACTTAGAGAAAACTGCAGTGATATACTTCTAATTTGTTCTTTTCGAAGTTTTAATTTCATCAAGTCATTTATAAACATCACTGCTAATGAGTGAAGCTGATTCTTTAGTATTTAATACATCAAATGGAAAATCCTTGCTCAATGTTAACATGGCTAATGTGACGCAAAGAAAGACAATGATCCATGTAACTAATTGCAACTGGAAAGTAGCAAAAGATTAAACTCAAATGAGTTTGTAGGTTTTTTAAAAAAAGTGACTGGGCACAACAAAAGCAGAAACATGTCTGGTTTTGTGTACAACACTAACGGCCTCATCAACAATATATAGGTACACATTGGTATATTTTGAAGCTCAAGCAAAAATGAAAGATGAAATGAGTCGTCTTGTTCTTAATTCGCTTTTTTTTTAAAGATAAAGAATGGTAGAAATCTGTGTAATGGGCACAAGCCAAGGATACTTATGTTTTTCTTCATTTACATATTCAAATCCCCTTTAAACCTTATATGTTTTAAATGTTCCTATTCTCTCAAATAACCTGTGTTCTCCACAACAGTGCAACTCTTCTAGTTTTCTCGAAACCTTGCTGTTCTATTAGTGTAAAACAGATTCAGTTTGGCAGGTGAACATGCTCTTGTGTTCCTATTGCAAACGTAAACTCATCCATCAGCTCTGATTTATCAGAGGTGTTTACAGCTGTTTTTTTTTTTTTCTGTGCTGTCACCTCTGTCTACATCCCACTCGTCAGCAGTAGCTCCTGCTGCAACCTAATACTAACTAGACACCTATTACACCAATTAGCGCAAGGAGGCACAAGCAAGATTGTACATGGGTTAGATAAATCAAGCGTTAAAAAAATATTTTTGTGTGTGTGAAAGAAGACCCTCCCTCAATAGCTATGGTTATTATCTTGAGTAAGCACAATAAACATTCTTTATAGGTCATTAGGGTCTTTTGTTGGAGAAGCTAAACCTCTCTTGTACATATATTCCCTCAGGAGCAACTGCAAGCTCCATACCATAATTTTTTTTCTCTGATTTAGCAGAAGGTGCAGCAGCAAAAGTAAGGTAACTGGCTGTTTTGTAGGGGATCCCACTCAGTTTTTATTATACTTGTAGCAGCTGGCTTCATACTCACTGTTCCTGTCCTAAAGGACATGAAAGTAGAGTAAAAAAATGAAGAAGGCAGCATATTCCCCCTCCAAGATTAAGAGAAGGAATAGTCTCAGGGGCAGTTAACAGAATTGTGACCGCAGTTTTAAAGGTTTTACTGTAACTTTGAATCAGTCAGCTGCAGCTCTTACACAACCCCAATGGGCAGCCCTGCTTGAGCCAGCTGAAGAGGTCTGCTCCAGCAGAACACATTAATTTAGCCAGGGGAACCACTTACATGGCCCTCGAGAGCCTCACGCCTTTCTCTGCTTCTTTTCTTTCTCCATACTTTCATTTCATGGCTGTTAGCTCTTTTTAGTCCAGACTCTATTGCTCTCCATTACCCACCTATAGTGTTACTCCCCTCCCATAAAGCCAAGCAAATGGGGAAGGACCACAGAGCAGCATAACCAACCCTAAACAATCCACTCAAGAAAACACATCAGAAATAAAAGCAGCATTATCTTTTCCCTCTTACTCGAAGCTGACAGTAGAGGCAATGAAGCAGTCTGGTATAGATCAGTTTTGAGAAGAGAAAGGAATCTTATGTCGTGGACTCAATACTTACTGAGTGGCTGAACTGTGATCTGGACGTTGCGCGACCTTTTGCTGCGGTCAATGAAGTCTCCCGTTGGTGTCTTTTCCCGCTCCGTAACGCGGCAGATGTACTTTCCGGAGTCTTTTATACTCAAGCGATGCAGCTTCAGCAGGTGAATATTGGGAGACTCTTTGCGCACAGTCACGAGTCCGGCTGCCTCACGGGCAACGTAATCAGGGCCCAGGACAGGCACGGCACTGGGGCCCACCACGGCCACCGGTGAGCTGCTGAAAACCCACGACACCGAGAAGAAACGCTCGGGGACGTTTTGCGCCTCTATGGTGCAGCGAAGCTCCAGCGACTCACCGGCCATGAAGGACCGCCGCTCCGTGCTCACCTGGATGCTGAAGTCTCGATCTAAGTAGAAGAAGGAGACATAGAGAAAAACAGTAGTCAGAAACAGCCCAATATGTTTTCAATTCTAATAAAGAAGCAAAATGTGAGGGCGAGGTGAAGGTTTATTCTCCAACATCGCAAACAATTTCCTCCTGATGTCTAAAACCAATTAAACATTTTATAACTGAACAACAGCTGAATAAACTTTTAAAGAAAAGAAACACAAGGAGGGAGGAGAGATGGGATGAAAAATGAAGCATTCGGTACCCTGCTCTGAAGACAAATCTTTGGAACCATTTTCCATATTTCACAACCAGAACTAATAATAAAAATGTCTAATTAAAATATAACTTAGCCCTTTAGCTTGGAGTTTTGCTCCAACCTCCTACACACACCAAATGAACAATTAGAGTTAACACTGATAGTTCCAACACTTCCACATGGCTAAATTAAGCTTGATCGTAGTTTTGTTTTTCTTTGTCTGCATATGTCCATCTGTTCTATTTAATTTGCTATAATATTTTACAGTTGAGAAGCTTGCATCCAACTGATGTGGCAGCTTTGTTATTTTAGCTATAATGAGTATAAACAGGGTTTCAAAAGAACACAATTAAATAGACAATTTCAAAGACTCCCCCGGTACAAGAGCAATAGATATGGTGATGAATAATATAATAAGAGAGCAATGATAAATATATTTTTTTCACTAACAACTAATGCATAAAAACCAACAGATGAGTGACTGACCAAACTAGCAGCATCTGAACGAAAAGTATTGGCCAACTGACCAATAGTAATTAATGTCTACAAAGCAATGGATGGAAAGCAATCAATATCTTATATTTATAGCTAATGTTTCCTGTTAATACTAATATGCTGATGTCAACATGTTTGCTTTCAATGACCTTTTACAAATTAAAGTCCAAGGTCAAATGATTCCCAATGCAGGTTCAGGATTCTCAATGGGTTTAATCAACGCCAAAGGTTCAGTGGGTGAATAAGTTTCCGGAGACAAATGTTCAGGATAGCATAATGGAGACATACCTTTAGTTGGTGCTTTACTATTTTATACATCATTGCTTTATATTAAATCAATAATACACATTATGTGGTGACCACACCCACAGTGTGATGGAACCTCATGTCCCCTGAGCCGAGTTTCCTCCCAATGTAGGTCACCATTAAGGAGACAGTGGATAAATGTGTGAATTAATAGCTTTAATGGCCTACTTAGATTTGCATAATGGAATAAAATGTTCAGTTCTTCACTCAAGTTCCAAAATTAAAACCAAATAATTGGAACAAAAAACATTGAAGCAACAAATAGTAGTAAGCACCCTGAAGGCATGCAAATGTATGAGAATCACACAATAAAATTAACATTTCACTCATTGATTGATAGCTTTTTGCTAACTTTACCTAACTAAAATAGATTCCAATAAGGTGATGTCAAGCTTTCACCTCTATTAATGTGAATTTAGACATTATTTATTGTAACAATTCAACTTGTTCTTTTTTCACTGGTGTGTTCTTCTTACCTAAAGTCTTGAAAAAAATAGGGTAAACTGACAGTGTGAAAGCACATACTTGGCTGTCTGTGTGTTGACTCTGTGACCCTCTGCAAGATGAGGTGGATAGCAGTAGCATCAAATATGCACACATATTTCCATGAAACAGGAAAGAGAAGAACAACCAATGGATTCAAAAATGAACTTCTATGAGGTCAGCGAAATATTTTGTTGGGATATTTGAAATAGATCGATGTCATTGATTGGCGGGTGACCCAAATCCGGTCATAACTCTGAAGAGTGCTTCAATATTAGGAGGAGTTTACAGTAATGGTGCAGAGGATAGGGTGCATTTGGGGTGAGGTATTGGACTTTGTGAAGCAAAAGAAACAAATATACACATTTATAAAATACAAAAACCAATATGAGAAGTGTTCATTTGAGGTGGCCAAAGAGCAGTGAAGGATGGTGAGAGACGGGAGAAGAAGAGATAAAGTGAAAGATGCATTAGGATTCTGTCTGTTACTTCTCTCCCTGACGGCGGCTGTGGGTGATTAGCTAGTGATGAGGCTGTCTTGAGATCCACTCCATCTTTTATAATAGAAGCCTAATGGAGGAGCTGCTGCCTCCCTTGTCTATGTTATCACACACACTGTCAAATATCCCCTTAAACAGGTGAAACATAAAACAGGCAACTTTACCCTGAAGGCATGCAAGCTGCACCCTCATAAAGCAATAGGCACACAAAAACAAGCTGAAAAAAAAAAAATGCACGTAACGAAGTTTAAGCACTCAGATGTACAGCTGTATACTGCAGAGCAGCTGCTTATTCTCTTTGTCGTGCAACAATAACTGCATCAATTATAGATTACAGGAAAGATGAAGCGAAGAAGTGTGTTGAGGGTTGAGCTTTTCGGTGTCTCTTCTCTGAAGTAGCATGAGCTGATCTGAAACTCGCGTTATGGAAGATCTCCACTCAACCCCTTGTTCTTATACATGTTGCACTAGCTGGGGCACCGTCGAGTTGCATCAGGCCACAGCGGATCAGCATTTAATGGACAAAGGCAAAACGATCTTCACTTTGAAGTGATTTGCTGGCATCAGACAGTCACAAAAGCAAAAGGCAAAGCAGTTTATCACACAAATCTTTGGCCTTTTCTTAGAAGCACATAGAGTCTCTTTATGTGCATGGAATACACTACAGTGGGTCTGAAGTGCTTGATAAGATCTATGGGCATGTGCAAAGCTATAAAGCAGCTTTTGTTACATGTCCTTCTGGTGTGTGAGGAGACCGATGGCCTTATTAGATGATTATCTAATGAGACATGCTACAATGCCAGCCACCCAAACACATTCTTTGGGCTTTTTCAGTTTTCCAGAACACCCCCAAAGACAAATCCCTCTTTATGTCATCTCAGCTTATCGTGCTTCCACCATATTGCCATGGTGTACGCCTTTGTGATGGTGCGGTAATCATAGAGTCTTAAAGAGCAATGGTCAGAACTTTGTCACAAGAAGGTGTGATACTCGTGCCTATTTATTTGATTGAGATGTCAACGGACTGCATGGTGGGGCAATTGTTAGTGCAATTGCTTTGCATATAGCAGGTCTTTTGTTTAACTAATGTTCTTTTGTATTTGGAGTTTGCATATGTGAGTTATCTCAGGGTACTCCTGGAGTTAAATTGGTCTTAGGTGTGATTCTCTCTGTGTTGACCTATATTGGGCGGACAACTTATTTGTCACCCCCTGACTTCTATAGATCAATTATTGCCTCATGACCATGCAAGATTAAGCAAGTACAGACAATAGATGGACTGATGGTCAGTGCGTTAACTATTGTTTCTGTATAGTTAAATCATTCCCATCCCAGTACCACCATTCACATTCCCACTCTGCCTTTATGTTATTTTCCTTCTCATTACTTAGAAGCTTATTCTCTGTATGTATTTGCTTTCAACAGATTTTATGATTTCTGTAATATTTCACATTAATATGCTACTATACGACTGCACAACTGAACAAAAAATATCCATTTTGGCTTCTGAACCCTGGGCCATGTGCTGCCTGGGGATGTTGTTTATGTGTAAACCATAAGTCTCCCATGTCAAACACCCACACTGTTTGAGACATTTAAATTTATTCTTGGAATTGGTTGTAATGTTGCCCATCAAACAGACACAAATACAAAAGTGGGAAATTTGTGGAGGTTTAGCTAAGCCCTTTTTAGTAAGCTAATGAGCTTAACGTGAGATACTGATCAGCAATCAGAGGAACCCAGCCCACATGCAGGCGTGTGTGCCTATCAAAAGGACAGAGGGGATCTAGACCAATGTGATTACCCATTTTTCTCATTGGTTCCCACAGAAACACTTGTTTGGTTGTGAATCAGAAAGTAGAGGGGGCAGAACTGTTTACTGATTGGAGTTGGTGGTTCAACGCCCAGATTCTTGTGTCCATGTGTCGGTTTGTTTGGTTAAAACTATGAACCACTAGTAGCTTCAGTAAGCAGGAGCTGCAAGGCAGTTCACATTATTCTCCTAATGTGTCCTATTAGGGGAATAGGTCACATTCCCCTAAAACAGCAAGCATAGTTTGGCAAAAGGCCAAACTATGAAGCACTTACCTATTGGGGCTACATCTGAACCAAACAGGAGCCTTTTAGAAATCCACAGAGGTTTAAGTGTTTTTTCCTTTAAATATGGCTACCCTTTCTTCCCAAGCATGCCTCTAACCCACTGAGCATCACTTGAAGTGCAGCAAGTAGAAAATACGAAGGCCAGACAGTACAGCAAAAGTGCACTGAAATTAAACTATGTTTAACTCTCTAGATAACCTTCTTAGACATGTGGCATTGTCAATTTAACTGTTGGTTCAAAGGATAAATAGTGCACATTATTTGAAGTACATCATGTCATTTAGAATGGGTCGATGCAGTTACTTGTCTGCAGCAAATATCAGTCTCAAAACTTACAGGAACATAACCTGTATCATTAAATTTCAACTATACTCATGTCCAGAGGAAAATGTAATTTGTGGGAACTTTTTGTAATCATGATTAATTGATAAAGATTTAGTAGAACGTGTTCTGCTAAATGTTGTTCTAAAATGTAAAAATATGAGGGGGAAGTGGGCCAGACTTTTTTCTCTTGACAATAAAAACACAACAAAATAATCACTAGTCACTGAAGTTTAAAGACAGTGACTACATAAACTACACAAACCCTAACAAACCTAGATCTGTGATGATAAACAGTGTTGGCCCAAATTTATACCTATATTGTTCTCACCAAATATTTAAAGTTAATTTGATTTAAAAGTAAGGTATTTGCAAGGTAAGCAGTGTAAAGACCTTGGGATCTTGAAGCCTTCCTTTACTGAATGTGCATGTTTTAAGTGTCTGCCTTCTTTTAAAACTGAACGGGGTCTTTTATTACTGCTTTTTAAGAATAAAGGCTTTCGTTTTTAGAAAGAGACCAACAAAACCTACTCCCACTACAATTTTAAATGCCTTTCAGGTGCTGCTATAATGTCAGGTCCCTCTTTAAAAAAGAAATTAGAGCTCAACAATGTTTTTGTCTAGTTAAATAAAGATCATCATTTGATTCAGGTCCTTTTTGATGAATGAAAAACTTGAATAAAAAATAAATAAATCTGTCTATTGTTTTGTCCAATAAATTGCTGCACTCTGCTTTAATGATTTTCAGTTCACACAGCCTGAGTCATGGTTAATGGTAATTGGTCTGCACTTATACAGCACTAAATCAAGTCTGAGGATTACAAAGCTCTTTACACTGTAATCAGTCATTCTTCCATTTGTACACATTCACACATTCACTGGGGCAGACTGAGAGAAGTTAGGCTTCCATTTAATCAGTGCCACCAGGACCTCTGACCCCTACTAGAAGGCAAAGGGGTCAAAAGTCTTGACCAAAGCCAAATCGCTAAAGTGGCTTAGACTGTCATATCAGGTGTTTGAACTTACAACCCATTAATCACAAGACATACCTTTACCTACTGAGCCACTGATGAAAACATTTTCGAAAAGGTATCAAACTCTCCTGTGTGACTTTGAAAAAGCTGCAATGGATTTGGTCTGCAAGAAGCCCTGAATCTCACATGAAGCCGGAGGATTCACTCACCAGTCGGTTGTATGCGGAGCTGTGTTTTTTCACTCTGCTTGCGTGTCATTGCAAACCAGCTTCCATCCGGATCCTGAATCCACTCGACTGCCTGACAGTACAGCAGCCCCTGGTCTACTGGCTGGAGCTTGTGAATGGTCAATCTATAGGATGTGGCACTGGTTTTATCCAGCCTGAGATCTCCCGCTGCCATCCTCTGTCGATAAGGTCCTCCAGAGCGTAGAACAAAGTCCCTGGACAGAGTGACCAGCTCCTGAGGTGGGGCAGTTGCATCCTCAGGGGATCTGAGGTACCAACCGACCGACAGATGTGTATGCTGCATTGTGGTTCGAGACACCTCACAGTTGAGCTGTAATGTGTCACCCTCCACTTTGGACAGAGTCTGGGGAGGAGCTGTCACTGTCAACGAGTCAGGGATCACTGAAAAAAAATGGAAAAGCAGGGAGAGAAAGTTATTATCATCATTATAAGGCATAAGATGTAGTAGTAACTTGCAGAAGTATTCATAAAAAATTTCACATTAATGCATGTGTGATCTTATGGGACAAACCAACAAAAAAACCCAAAGCTCATTTGTAAAGTGTGAGGAAAATGATATGTTCTTTAAATTTTTTTGTTATAATCAGGCTTGACAATAAAACATGCAAAACTTTTAATATCGCACAAGCATTATGTGATTCATAAATGCAGAGCATGGCACAACGGCAAACCTAACAAGGCAAAACCTTCCATCTGAACTGACAAGCTGAACAAGGAGATCCTTATTGGAGAAGCATGAAAGCCTGGGTAAGAGGAGCTACAGAGATACATAACTTAGATAAGAGAAACTTTAGATATGGTAGCTAATAGTCATGAACTCCACAAATATGGTTTTAGAGTGGAAAGTGCAAATCAGAAGAAGAACTGACTGAAAAAGATAAAGTCTTGTTTTCCTCAAGCAACGTGGTGGACACAGCAAATGTGGAAGACGATGCTTTGGTCATTTGAACCAAAATTAAACATTTTATCTTGCAAGGAAAATGTTACGTGTTGAACTTAATTAATGCTGCATGTTATTATGCAGCATTATTATAGCACACAATCCACCGTTATGAAACATGTGGGCAGCGTCATGCTGTGGGTAGGCTTTCTTTTTCTCATCAGTAACCGGGAAGATGGGCAGAGTTGATCGAAACAGGGATAGAGCAGAAATCACGGCTTCGTAAAAAGCCTTTTTATGTGTTAGAATGAGGCTGTCAAAATCCATATTTAAATTCAATAGCACATCATTAGTTGTAAAATGTAGATTATTAAAAGTGCATGGATACTTCTGGAAGACACTGTACTTACCATGTGTCATTTTTCAAATGCTGAATGCTTAAATAGCATTTTTGATTTATCATACCATTATAGGGGTGTAAAAATAAACACCCATGCAACTCTAAGTGCCAAATAATCTGATTCACTCGTAGAAGAAGGTGTGAGGAAAAGGCGTTAATGCAAATAGTCTTTGTTCAGAGGAGACCGCCCTCTATTTTCTCATCCATATATGACTTTCAAATGACACTGCGTGCTGATGGCTTATTCTCTATCTCTCACAGCCAGATACCTCTGGGGATGCTCTTAGCATTGCTTTCAGACTGATTACATACCACATTGATTGTTAAAGTAAACACAACACCTGATTACACCTCAAAACATCTCAGATATTTTATTCATATTGCATGAACTAAATATGCAAAGATGAAGTTAAAAATGACTGTAATACATTCCGCTTAGTTCTATCTACAGTATAAGTAAGGGGAGAAAAAATAGTACAGAAAACAAGCCAGATGGCTTGAAGAGAGGAGATGAGAGAGTGGGACACTCAGGTGCGAGGAAGGAAGAGAGACATCAAGACGTGAGAATTTCAGAAGGCTGGAAACGCTCAGCAGAGCGACAGAAATAAACATGTAAAGCTTTTTAAAGAAACACGTTTAGCTGAGCGAGTATTTTTGGACCGGTATCAGGGAGCCACAGTATTGTATATTAATGTGTGTGTGGAAGATGGAAAGGGAGGATTTCAGACAGGATTTAACTTCTTGCACTCCAGGGCTTAATGTATTATTGAGAGCTAAATGCTAGCAAGGCAAGAAGGTCAGCAGGTCACAAGGCCTTGTATAAATATCAAGAATAAGATGTTCAAGGTCTGAAATTGACTAAATTTGGAAAATATAAGAAGGCGGAACTCAACATGACATTGATTTGACAATTCTGAGTGAATTTTTAAAGCCTGAAAACTAAAGCTCATTTTTTCAACAAGTTGAGTTTTCTTTTTGACAGGTATATGGCTACTGGCACAATGACAGTGTGAAAAATCAGCATGTTCTGAATTCAGTATTTTTTTATGCTTGACCGAAGCCAGTTCAAGACATAAGCAACTGCTTGGGGCCCCTTTTGACCTGATGCCTCCAGCGGTCTTTAAATAACACATACAGGCTTAAAAATGTGCTAATTTAAAGACACAATGCAAATATGACGATGGATTAAAGTAAATGTGCAGACAGAAATCCAATATTAATCAGAATTGGCAGATTTTCAGACTGATCAGACTCTGATCCGTAACCCAGTTGGAAGAAATAAAAAACTCTGATATTTTTCTGATCAACAAAAAAGATCAGAAAAAGATTAATCACCATATCACAAGTGGTAAAAGGACATGCTGCAGGAAATAAGAAGGATGAACAGAGTACAACAAAAGTTCTCTGGTTTTGTTTTATTCTGTGTTGAACTTTCAATTTTTGCTCATCATTAAAGAAACTGGATTTAGAAATATTGTCTGCCTTTTGGAAATTGCTGAAGAGGATTTATGTTCTATGATATATATACATGGAAATGATTGGTTTTGTCAAGTTAACTTTGCTGACAATGCTAATGGATAATTTAATGTAATGTGCATCAGCACATTTCTTGGTAAGAAATCTGCTGATGCTCAGCTGGTCAAATGACTATCAGAAATAAACAAAAAGGCAAAATACTTTTAGTTGCATCCCTAGCTTATATTTTTATTAAATAGTGCTAGCATAAATATTCAAGAAATTTTAGAGAATATTTGTTTTATGGTGAAAGTCATTTTGCTCTAGTCCACCTGTGAATGGCTAATATGTATGCATATATGATAATATGTATGCATATATGATAATATGTATGCATATATGATAATATGTATGCATATATGAAAAAAAACAATATTTATCGATGGCAGGTTATTACTAAACAGAGTCCCTTTTGAAAAAAAAAAAGTCCTTTAAAATATGGCCCTTATTTGTTTAAAATAAGTGGTGGAGAATGATGAATTATTATATTATACTACCTCAGTAATAAGATGGTAATAATGGGGAAATATTTAGTTAAATAAAATGTAACAACATACTAATATAATGTAATTAGTATTATTGTTAGCATTACCTCTTACTTTGCATTGTAGTTTGCAATAATAAAGTAAAAATCAAATCATCAATTGTGAAAATGTAGCTCTTACAACTTACCTTACTCAGTTCTAAATGCACATATTACACTAATTTAGATGAGAAAACCTTGAATTTTCTTAACTGTGTCTGATTCTTAAAACACAGCGAGGTTTAATGACAGACAGATCAGGGATCGGTCACTGCTAATTAAACAATCGGAGGAACAAAGACAAGATGAAAGAAAACTCTGCAGCATCTCGAGTGAAGAGGCTTGACATTTGGTTGCTCGAGCTTAACAAGCCACTCTGAGACAAACAACATAAAGAAAAAGCAGCAGGAAATGAGTGTAAAAAAGAATCAAGTGGGTCAGATATAGTTGCACTCTAATAAGGTGTTGCACTCAAGAGATATATAAACTAAGTCAAGACAAGAGCAAACTGCTTTCTGCAATAGTTTACCACATTCTTGAAAACACAGATATGCTCTGACTGAACACAATCCTTAAATTGCTCAAATTGAGTGTTTCAGAACCCATCTAGCTGCAAGGGATACAAATGAAAGTTGTAGGTAGCAATAAAAAACTCATAAAACTGTCCTGCTGGTTCATTTATTTGTGGGCTATGAGATAAAAATGACTAACATGTGAATCACACGGAGATTGTGTTTGTGCTGTTTGAAAAGCTTTACATTTTCTACCGATTTGGGCTGAGTATTTGTTAGTAATGGCTGTGACATCTGGGTGATAACAGCTCAATGCAATCTGCTCTTAAACTTGTTTCCTCCAGCAGATTGATTTTAAAAAAGACAGTTCAAGCTTTTGGTGGTGTCAGAGCTGAAATTGAGCTACTCCCAAGCCCATTGTTCAGCTCTTCTGAACCACAGCCGACTTTGGGTGTTCTGTGCTGCACTGGTGGTTTGCTGATGGCCTCTCTTTCAAAGCAATCCTTCAATGCCCAGTATGGTGAAGGCAAAGTTGAGTTGTGTGGCCTCAAGCCCTCTGCATCTTACCTCCAGTGGCAATCAATCTGCACCTCTAACACATTGTCTGCAATGGGTGACTAATCTTTAATACTTGGGAGTATTTCTTTTCGAATGCCTTTTAAAGGCCTTTCAGGAGTGGTAAAGCACAGTCAGCTCCAAAATTAAGTTGTGCTATTTGAAGCCTGACTGACACAGCACTTCATTTAGCTTCAGACGAGCTGCCACAATGTGTTGTGGGATGAATTTTTCAAGGCTTGATTATGTTGTCAACTGTAATTTCCAACTACTGACACATAATGATATCTGTTGTTATGTTTCTCCACAACTTTAGAACAGTAATCTTCCATTTCTGGAAATAGTGTCAAATTCTACCTGATAAAGTGTAAAAACAGCCAGTGTGTTTTTGTCAAGTTTTGTGCAATTTGATAGAGATACACAAGAATCTCTGTCAGATTTTTGTGCATCTCTATCACCAGTTCTTACAACTGGTGATAGATTTATGCATGAGGCAGCCATGGATTTAAAAGTGACATGTGGTATTATGGTTCAATGATGTTGTCAGTAGTTCTACATACACTTATTGGAGACAGTGCACTGCGCAATAATGAAGAGAGCAGCTCAAAACAGCATTATAGGGATTTTAGTTGTGCTATTTGCAAAATAAATTATAGTAGTTACTTCATTCAGCTCCAGAAACACTTATAAATGTCAACGTGTTCAGATAATTCACCATTATCAAATCTTTTAATCATCTGGTAAATAAAACCATTTGGATTAATCATTTCTTAGCTATGTTTGGCATATGTGTCTTAAGCTGCTTTAAGTGAACAATTTCTCATAGAAAGATTAGTGTTAAGTCAGCTAAACTGATGACAATTCAAGAGTCCAAATACATTATATACATTGCATTTAGCTTTATCAATGTAAGATGGTGATCTTGGTAAGGTTACTAACTTCTCTCACTCAAGTCAACAACGAGTGAATGGCAGCCTCAAATAGACCTACAGTTACCACAATGACGCACCTACATTACAACCTGCCTTTGCCATAGCAACCCTCCCACATGATGCTTTGTGGCCGCTGAGAATAGTCCAGAGTTACTATAACAACTATTCCCACCAACACCAACCTGATAACCAAACTGACTCACATGCCCCTCTCACATACACCTGTGCAAAGCTAAAAAAAAAAACTAAAGAAGCGACATCACGATCATTTGCTGCACTTCTTCAAAGGATGTTTAACACTTTTGCTCTGCATCTTTGCATCTTTGCATCTTTGCGACAGAGCACTGCAAGAGTCAGACCAAATCAGTCGGTCTCTGCCTTTTTCTGACAGGCTAAGATGGTAAACAAACCAAGATCCTCCAGCAGCCCTGCTGACCTCAATCTGTAAAGGGATTAGGAACAGCAAGAGATGACAATCTTGGGCACTAACACTCATGTTTACCACTTGCGAGGACAATGTCGTGACTTATTCTACCTGCTGGGTGCTAAACTGTTACCATCAGAACAACCTTAAAATATTACTTTGGATACATTTTGTCTTTGGCTTTGAGATGCTAAAAGCTTAATGTTGTGAACATTTTGCCATTTCAAAGAAAGTGCATGAGTGAATTCAATCTCGTCTGAAGTCTTTATTTACGCAACTTAAATGTGACTTAAGTTCACCTGGCATACTGGAATCTGCATCCTCATAAGTTAAAAGAACTTGACATAATTTCAAACAGGTCAAAAGCTCCTTTTTTATGTTTATTTAAAATCAGGATTTTTTCAGATTTTTTTTTCAGGGTTTTTTTTTGGGGGGTGGGGAAAAAAACCTGGAAATATTCCACTGAAGAAGTCCTGTCAAATAATGATGAAAGCTGTTTTGATTTGCACATTTACAAATATATAATGCATGACATTAAGGCTATAAGAAAATTAAAGAAGTTTGTGATGTATTTTAGTGTCTTAACAGGAGAAACAGTTTCATTTGGAACGATGAACAGAAAAGCCTGTAAAAACCAGATTGACACTGACATGTCAGGGGATTTGTTAACTTTGTGTGACAGATTGTAGAGTCTATTGGACATATGGAAAAACAACAGAATTTATGAGAGAAAAAAAAACTTTCAATAATTTAAAAAAGGTGAATGACTGAATTAGTCTGTACAGGCTGGCTTCAATCAAACATATCGACAAAGCAGAACCAGGAGAAAAAAAAAACAATAAAACAACAAAAAAAAAAATTAACTCACATTTCTATTTAGTTAAAAGGCATTTCTGTTTTTCACAAAAAAATGTTTTATAAAACTCATGCTGTTGTCTTAAGTTATGTCAGTTTCACATGAGATCTTGATTTTTTTAAGTCTTTCCTCTGAAATGTAAAAGTTGCTCCAACAAAAAGATGCTGATTGTTATGCGAAAACTATCCTTCTGCCTCTCAAAAGACTCCAGCTCTCTGAATATTTAAAATCTGCTGACAGTATCCAAGCTTTTGAAGGTCCCAAAAGTCATCTTTTAAATATTGTTTACTTATGACTTTAATGCACATAAAGAAATGTACTGAAACCATTGTCTGTAAAATGTATTTCAATGTGATAACTAAAACACAAACGACGCAAATTAAAAATTGGGAATTGCACTTTTTTGTTCACCGAGTTAGTTCACCAATAAATCAGATGAAATATGAAACTTGCACTAAAAACTCTCCATATTTATCAGTTATTTTGATTGGCACTGACACCATCAGTTCACTGTAAGTCTTTTAACCTCTCTCTCTGCTCTACCCCGTCTTCAGCATTAGTTTTCATCTCCCCATATTCCTGATCTTCCCTTACATTTTTTAGCTTTTTGAAGTGACTGACGCTTGTCAACCCTCCAGCTGGCCTTTTAAGTCTAAACACGCGAGGTGAGAAGTGTGAGGGGGCTAAAGGACGGCAAGACGGGAGGGGGGATTTTGCAAAAGATGACACGAAGAGGAAAAGATGATTATTCATGAAGTCTCATCCGTGCACTCGGCATGCATGCAGCTCTAAGCATCTTTTCACACCGTGGCGTTACAAAAGCAGAAAAGATGAAGTAAAGTCAATGGAAAAATCACATGGTTGTGTTGTGATTTTAAGTATTAATGCTTGCGGAAACGTTGTATTATCGTTAAGGATCGAGCATCTGAGAGTCAAGATTAATCCCTTCTGTCTTTTCATAAGAGAGGTTGATTAGTAGAGAAAATGCTGTGATTTATGATGCTGAAAATGTTCAGCTTTAGTTGTGTTGGTTGAAAAAAACCTACCTGTTTTTATGTATTAAGTAATAAATTTTCACAATCCTCCCATAGCATAGACTAATGTTATGAGTGGGAGTATTGCCACAATTATTCATCATAAAATTACTTTTCAAAACTTGGTAAGAGATGACGGTGCAAAAAATCAGCATATGCAGGCCTTGTTCAGACTTTCCGGTCTGGTCATAAGGTTTCAGGCAAACATCTATTGTCAGAAAAAAACAACGATAGAGCTCCTTGGTCTTGATAAAACAACAATAATGTGTGGAGGAGTTAAGGTGAGACTTTCATGTCTAAGAATATGGGGCCAGCTGTCATGCACGATTGTGCTGAAACTTTGCAGAGATTCTGTTTTACTGTCAGTGATTCGAGTGAGTAGCAAAAGTAAATGGTACAGAGAAAGAAAAAGGACTGCCTCTTTCATTCTTTATTTGCTGAGAGCAGTTCCACCTCATAAATACCTCATACATTTAAACAGGTGCAACCAATTCTTGAATTTCAACTTCTTGCAGTTTTTGGTTGGACAGTTATATCAGAATAAAACAACATATTTAAAATAAATTATTACCAAAAAATTAGCAAATTCCTTTGACATTCACATTTGAGTATTTCAAAAATTCCAAAGTGACAAATATTCATATCTATTTTCTTTTAACCAGTTTTACAGACAACCACTCCAACTGTTCAGCGATGGTCAGACTGGGTTAAGTCTTGACTGTCTGTTTGTGTGCATCTGTGTTGCTACAAAGCAAATAGCCACTTGGCAGAGCCAGCAGCGTAATTATCGTTAATTACTCTGTGAAAGTAAGAGCACTATTGAGAGGAAAACAGAGTGAGTGGGTGAGATCCTCAGCTTCGACTTCATGTGAGTCCAGCCCCAAGACACAGCAGACGTCACTCCGTGACCCAGAATGCCTGCAGCCAATGCAGATGTGCTAGGTCGGAAGGTAAAACATAGAAAACTAGGTGCGGAAGCTCTGCCTACACCTGACTTTTGTAATCCAACATCATAGCCATTCACATCCTCCGTGGCTTTGTTATTTTCTGCAATGATGAGTCAGAGTGAAGTTGAAGTGGTTCAACTGGGATATTGGAAGAGAGAGGGAGGATGAAAAAAGAAAGAGGAGGGAGACAAAGAGGAAGAAAATAACTAAGATGAACAAAAGGCCAATGTTCGTTTAGTTGATGCATCCGGCACACACAACTCTGATTTCATTCCAGGTAAATGGAGAAAAAAAATTACACAAAGATTTTTTGTCACCTACATACAGACAACGTCCCTCACATTGTTTTCAGCTTCCTGAATACGCTACAAATCAGTTCAATAACTTTTTTTTTCTCAAACCATAAGAAAAACTGTTTCAAACATCTGAGAGCAAACTCTTGTAAGCTGAGGTCTATACGCTCTATGTTCCCAAGGGTGCCAGCTTAAAGCAAGGATAAGGAGTGACACAAGAAAAAAAAGGAGGCAATATCTGGATAACGACTTGGAGCCACAAATAAGAGACATGTGGTAGCCTTCTGTAAAAGAGAACAAAGGAAAGAGTGGGAGAAAAAAAGGACAAGACTTGAACGGTTTCACTTGGGATGGGTGTCCACAGCATGGGGTACATCCATAATAGAACATATGCATGTGATCAAATGCAGTCTTTCCTTTAATTTCAGTTAAAACACAAAACAGTTCTTTTCAAGTATTACCCATCCAATTGTATGACTCGTGTGTTTTAATATGCAAAATACGTGCACAAATGGTGATGTATGTGGGCCTAGAAAAACCACTTAAGCTGAAAGGAGAGGCAAAATGTTTCTTGTTTTAAGATGGTAACTGCCAGCTTGTTTGCTAAAATGAGGACTAATGTCAGCAGGTCTTATCAGTTGCAGGCAAACAACAGCTAACAAGGCTCTATTAAAGCAGTAGAGCCCAGAAAAACAATGCCACTGACCACTGATTACTGGGTAAAACTAAAGCTTCCCTTTCAAACACTGATGTCTACTCTCTCCAAGTTTGGCCCTCCACTAAATGTGCTCATGGGCATTTTTCGAATCACATCTTCTTCTACGTGATTAAAAAAACAATTGATTGTCATGTGTTGGTTTTCAATTTTATGGAATATCACAAGAATATATCACCCACTTTCGGTTCCGGGGCTTAACTAGAGCCTGTGCTGAAGCAAGTTTTAACGGATTCTTTCATCAGCTTGGCACAACTGATTACATGGAAGGAAACATCCTCTTTTCCAAACGTATTCAAGGAGAAAATTTACTTGACAATTATTGAGTGAAGGGGGATTTAAAAAGCTATTACGAGGAAGACAGAAATAAAAAATATAAAAAAAAACAAAAAAAAAACAATAGCACTGAGTCAGAAGAACCATCGGTAGGGGCGAGAATCACATCTGGAGCAACATATTGATCAACTTAAACTAATATTCAGACAAGAAACTGGAACAATGGAGACGAACATGTGTACAGGTGGAATTAATTTATTTAATCAATGTGGTTTATCTGTTTGAATGACCTACCATCTTTTCAAGTCATAAGGCATCCTGCACATATATGCCATTTAATTTAATTAACTATTTGTTTAAGCTCAATATACGGACAAATATGGATAGGCACTTTTTAGAAAAGAAAACCTTTGCGAGTAATTTTATTAGAACATATTTTCTTCTACTTGTGGAAGTAGTGCTGCTCTTCCCATAAAATATTTGGGAACTCGGACTCACCTCTGTGTATGAATAATTGCTTTCTTAATAACTCCCTTACAAAAAACACCAACATAAAAAATAAGCCTTTAAACTGCTTTGGGCACCTCATCCTGTAGACTCAGACAATTTGGGCCATGATAACCATGGTGGGCGTCCCTTATTTTCAATTCTAAAAAATGGCAACCCTACCAGTCAATCAGGTGTCTATATAAAATCAAACAGTATTTCCACTAAATGTTTCTCTTGATTAAAAGAGGTTAGTTGTTTGAAATAAAAATAAAAACAAAGTCATAGCATTTTCAAAGTTGTAATTGTCACCATCAGAGTGGCATTTGTAATCAGGTTTGACTGAGAAACAGCAAAGGTCATAATCAGAGTCTATTCAGGAGTACAACACAAAGACCACGCTTCCTAAATTGTGCTGTTAGAATTTATAGCAATATATGACTGAGGAATGTCCCGCATTGTTGTCAGTAGACTGACATGCTGAGAAATTTTTCTCAGTAAATGGTGATAATTTTCATTTCACAATTATCTTGTGATAAACTGCAGTAAAATACAACGTAGAATATGCAATCAAAAAGAGGGCAGAAATAATCTTTAAGTTTATATAAACCATAGCAATCAAAACATTATCAATCTGAAAAAAAAAACAATAGCCATTGTATATTTTGTTGAATTAAAACGTAATTATACATATCAAGCTAACCGTTCCCTCTTCTAAAGTTTGACACAGACACAGCTGAAGGGTTTGTCAGAGTCAAGAGTAATTTTCACATTGCTGAATATAAGCTTTAAAATGTAATTAAAACACAAGAGCCTTGCATTTGCATAAAATCTTAGCTCTTTGGCATCTACAAAATTTATTTCACTAATGTAAGGTTCCAAAATATGTCAGTCTTCTTATCTAATATATTCCATTTGCTTATTAAATCATCCAAGCAGAGGCCTGAGCTGAAAACTGAAGGTATTAATTATGTCTCTTTCGTTGCATATTAAGCATTGCATTTTCCGTATGCAACTGTCAAATGAAGGTAAGACCACCGGTCCATCGGCAAAAGATTCTACTGTCTGAAAGCAAATCATTATCAGAAAAAGCCAATGGATGGATGGATAAATGGAAAAATATTAAAAATACTTTTTATTTCTCTGTTCACAATTTTCTTTGTCCACACTTTCCAAGAAAAACATGCCTGCAAATTTCTAAAGCCTGAAGTAAAAAGCACCTCTTTATTTCTTGAATACACTTCATGTCTCAACCAAAAGTTTTTTTCGGCTCTAAACACGAATTGGATTTATTGGGCTTATAAATTTTAGTCAAAACAACCCAACTACTAGGGCTGTTAAGGTCAATATTGTGGTCAATCGGGTCCCTCGATTCACTGGTGCTATCAACAGTTTGGTTCAGAGTATAGGTCTTTGTCATTTGAATATCCAAACATGTCTTCTTACAACAGCAACAGTCAAGCTGCTTTGGTCAAATGTCTCAAGGTGTAAATAGCTGTAAAACACACCTAGCAAGACAAATCAGGATCAGAGCTGCCCTTTATGTGTTAGAAACCTGAAGATGCCCCCGCCTCAGTTTATCATTGGGTTTTCATGCTGATTGTTGATGGCTTCACTCCAGTGTTAAAACCCAAATTGAGCTCACTACAGTTCTATTTGTGACCCAAGAATCTGCCAGTTTTATGTTTGGCCATTCTTTATGTGGTTGTTAAAGAAATCTAGAATACAGCTCTGAACATTCCTCTCAGTTCTGGACTCCAAACGCCACACTGTTGAACTTCTATTTTGTTGTTTTATCCCTGGAGTGAATGTGTTTCTGTCAGAGAATGGTGTGATGTTGAAACTGTACTGGAATATTCCACTTGGAAACTATCCTTCTGGTTCCCTTCTATTTAAAAACTTAGGACTGTCATATCCTGCATGACTGAGTATATATAATGCATCCAAAACAATTGTTTTTCTCAGTGGAAAATTGCAGAAATCCAGTCTCTGTAAATGATTGTTTTCAAAACACTGTTTGGAAATGGATTAAGAATGCATTTTAACGGCACAGCTAAAAAACAAATTGCTCAAACACTAGTGTTTTAAATGTGAAACTATAAAGTGAATGTCTGACACTACGTTCAAATGATCAAGCAGAACTCAACACTGTAATGCCACATGACTCCCAATCAAATCAAAAACTGAAAAAGAAATGAAACAGAAGAAGTAGGTGAAGAGAGGAGGTTATAGCTGAAAGGGTGAGAGGATATGAGAGGTCTCAAAGTTGCTGTTATGAGATTTTAGCGTGGAGATGTGAAGTCTTCTGCCAACGAAACAACACTGCCAGTGGGTGTGAGAGTGTGTGTGTATGTGTGTCCTGTACTCCAACATGAAAGGTCACACCAGCTGAAAGGGAAACTGGCCCCCACATTTAATAAAGGGATCTCCAAGTATTCTTTCATCTCTCGTTACACTGTCATTCTTGCCCGGCCTGCTTTTCTCCTCTCGTCAAGAAGTCCTTCCATCAGTCCGCCACCACTTAATGCAGTTCTTGGTTAGTGTTTTTACTGCGAGTGATCTGACTTATCAGCTCCTAATTATCACTTCTTCTGTTTTTCATCACTTTCCTCCTCCAGTTCATCATTCTCCTCCCGATGGCTTTGCAACACACGATTCCATAAACACAGTGCGTGTTAAGGGAAAATATGGGATACAATTCTCAATCTTGCTCTGCGAAGATAGACTGTTATAAAATCAGTCCATAGATTTTGTAACAAATCTGATGGTCTGATTGACACTGATTGATACTTTGGATTTTACGTGGCAGACCAGCACAATGTAGAATGCCACCATAAGGGTCGCAATTCCTTGAGCCAATTCCAAGTGCAGATAAATGCAGAGGGTTGTGTCATCTGTTGTAAAACCTAAGACAAATCAAACATGTAAATCACAAATTTATCCTGGTGTGCAAGAGAGTAGTGAGACCAGCGATGTGGTAGGGTTTAGAGTCAGTCCCATTGAGGAAAAGACGGGAAACAGAACTGAAGGTTGCAGAGCTCAAGATTTTAAGGTTGTCTTTAGGAGCTCACAGCTCACAAGCCGTCCCTGATGAGGGACAAGTTTGTCAAGTTTGACATTTTAGAGGTAAAGTCAGCAAGGCCAAAGTGAGATAGCTTGGATATGCTCATAGGAGAGACAATGATTACATCAATAAAAGAATACAAAGGTTAACCTGAACCACCATGCAGGAGACTGAGAGGGAGACCAAAAAGGAGATTTTTGAGTGTGTAGAAAGAGGACATGAAATCGTTTAGTGTAAGAGTAGTGGAAGCAGTGGATGTGACCAAGTGGAAGCAGACGCTTCACTGTGGCAACCCCTGAAGGGAATCGTCAAAAGAGAAATAGAAGAAGACCAGAACATCATAGAACACAAGTGTGAAGTCAAAGAAAAATTATATGATTTTCAGTTACTGTTCTTTTATAACAAATAATCTGAGTAGAGTGTCAAGAGTCAATACTTACTATAAATACCTTTTTCTGCAAATATGGCAGAAAACAGCACCAACATTTTGCCTGTTCTTTGAAAAAATAGATTACGCTCAGTATACAGATTGGATTGAGAACATTCATAAATATACATTTTTACAATAGAGATAAACAGCCAACCTGGGTGGCTTGTAAATCCAGCCAAACACACAGGTAGTTAAGCCTGAAGGAATGACAGCTCTCTGACCCACTCAGATTAGTCGAGTAGGCATTTCCCCTGTGGTGCAGAGGTATTCCCCCTTTTGCGCACACACACACACAAACAAACTCTCACTGAATCAGCTACACTGTGCCCCACAGTTTCAAAGGATGTGCTGCTCATTAGCACAGAAATTTGGAGGAACACACAGGAGGTTAATAACAGAACAAACTGGAACTAAACAGGATCTACTGCCATGTATTCCACTATAAAATGCTGTCCAGTGTTTTTTTATAAGTCTCTCCTTCAGTTGGAAGAATAAAAATGCAAGATCTCAGCATCACACATGTTGCAAAGTGTTTAATCTTAATCAACCTATATTTTCTGAGTGCAATCTTAGCAACGACACAACCTCCTATACGCCTCTCCGACATAGATGCAAATGATATAAAGTTGTCTTTCAAGAAAAATGCTACAATGATGCAGTATCTAAAAGTAAAAAGCTGTCTAAGAGCACAGATTAAATCACACACACACACAGACACACACTGAGCTCGAGAGGCCCGGGGGGGACCTTGAGGTATTGACCCGGTCTTTAAACTCCACAGAGTTCCATCTGATCGTGAAAATATGTGAAGTCCCAGAACAAGCTTGACCTAGACCAGTGCCAAATGATCCTTTGAGTGCTGTAGGAAACCTCCAGAGGCACTACTTTCTTTCCAGCCATGGATTACAGATTTTGTTGGCAGGTTGTTGGTTTATATTAACATGGCATTATAAGAGTTAGAAAAAACTTGAAATATACAGGAGGGATCTTCAATTCCAGACTTTGAAGGCTGATGTCCTGCAGCTTTTAGATGTGTCTCTGCTTCAAAACACCTGAGTCAAATAATTAGGTCATTCGCATGATTCTGGAGAACTTCCCTGCACACTGAGGAGGTAATTCACCCCTGTCATTCAGGTGTCTGAAAGTGCCTTGAGGACTACAGTTGAAGACCCCCCAGGTATAAAAAGCGAGTTTAGCAATTTTAAAGTCATTTCTCTTAAATATATTATCAGTACCTTCCAAAGAGAGGTGCCAGATCAGAGAAAAATGTAGAAGATTAAAGAAGTTCTTGCAGTGATGGGAAGCAAACCAGCAAAATGATCTGTCCATTAAACCAAATTTTTTTCACTTAAAAACAACTCAAACTGAAAAAGTTATTTCCACGAGACTGTTCACTGCATCGTTCTGCCTGTTTGGCTGATTGTCAGCCCAGCTGGATAGTTTCCAAACAACTAGCAGACCAGAAAAAGCAACAAAAAATAAATAAATAAATACATATATAGCGAACATCCAAAAGTTTACTTCACTTTGGTCATGCGTCTCAGGCAGCTTTATACAGCTGGCTGGATCAACCAGCTTAATTTACATGATAATAGGAATGTTGTTTGGCTTACAAAATGGCATGAAACTAATAGAGGGAGTGTATATGATATTGTGTTGTCTTCCATAGACATAGCATTTTTAGCTCCAGATGTTTGAAATTACAAAAATACGCTAAGACGGAGGGTCAGGTAGGCTAGCTGTTAGCCTCCGAGAAGCTCTTTATTTCTTTACAAACTCACTTGCATTTAACACATTTTTTACTACAGTTCTGATTTTACAGAACCTTATTAAAAACAGTCAACTTAAAATGGTCTAGCAAATAAGCAAAATAGTTCTGGGGTTCATGTTTTTCTTGGACACAATGTGCCTATGAAAAGGCCACGCAGCTGCTGTTTACAGTATGTCCTCGATTGTTTTGGTGAAACAATCATACCAAACTACAGAGATGTGAAAGGAGCAAACTGTCCAGTGTTTTTTTATAAGTCTCTCCTTCAGTTGGAAGAATAAAAATGCAAGAAAACATTTAACCTCTCCTCGGGCTGCCACCTTATCGTGGTGGAGGGGTTTGAGTGCCCCAATGATCCTAAGAGCTATGCTGTCGGGGGCTTCATGCCCCTGGTAGGGTCACCCAAGGCAGACAGGTCTTAGGGGAGGGACCAGACAAAGTGCAGCCCGAAGACCCCTATGATGCATACAAACTTTGGTTCTCGTGTTCCCTCGCCCGGACGCGGGTCACCGGGGCCCCACTCTGGAGCCAGGCCTGGAGGTTGGGCACGTTGGGGAGCGCCTGGTGGCCGGGTTTTAACCTATGGAGCCCGGCCGGGCTCAGCCCGAAGAAGAAACATGGGACCCTCTTCCAATAGGCTCACCACCTATGGGAAGGGCCGCAGGGGTCGGGTGCATTGTGTGATGGGTGGTGGCCGAGGGAGGGGGTCCTGGCGGTCCGATCCTCGGTTGCAGAAACTGGCTCTTGGGACGTGGAATGTCACCTCTCTGGTGGGGAAGGAGCCGGAGCTGGTGTGTGAGGCTGAGAGGTTCCGGCTAGAAAAAGTCGGTCTCACCTCCACACATGGCTCTGGTTCTGGAACCAGTCTCCTTGAGAGGGGCTGGACGTACTTCCACTCTGGAGTTGCCCACGGTGAGAGGCATCGAGCAGGGGTGGGCATACTTGTTGCTCCCCATCTCGGCGCCTGTACGTTGGGGTTCACCCCGGTGAACGAGAGGGTAGCCTCCCTCCGCCTACGGGTGGGGGGACGGGTTCTGACTGTTGTTTGTGCTTACGGGCCAAATGACAGTTCAGCTTACCCACCCTTTTTGGAGTTCTTAGAGGGGGTACTGGAGAGTGCCCCTCCTGGGGACTCCCTCGTTCTGCTGGGAGACTTCAACGTTCACGTGGGCAATGACAGTGAGACCTGGAGGGGCGTGGTTGGGAGGAACGCTCCCTCCGATCTGAACTCGAGTGGTGTTCTGTTGCTGGACTTCTGTGCTCGTCACGGATTGTCCATAACGAACACCATGTTCAGGCATAAGGGTGTCCACATGTGCACTTGGCACCAGGATACCCTAGGCCGCAGTTCGATGATCGATTTTGTTATCGTTTCGTCGGATCTGCGGCCGTATGTCTTGGACACTCGGGTGAAGAGAGGTGCGGAGTTGTCCACTGACCACTACCTGGTGGTGAGTTGGCTCCGGTGGTGGGGGGAGGATGCCGGTCAGACCTGGCAGGCCCAAACGTGTTGTGAGGGTCTGCTGGGAACGTCTGGCGGAGTCCCCCGTGAGACGGAGCTTTAACTCCCATCTCCGGCAGAACTTCGAACACGTCCCGGGGGAGGCGGGGGACATTGAGTCTGAGTGGACCATGTTCCGTGCCTCCATTGTCGAGGTGGCTTATCGGAGCTGTGGTCGCAAGGTTGTCGGTGCCTGTCGTGGTGGCAACCCTCGAACCCGTTGGTGGACACCTTCGGTGAGGGAAGACCCAGGACACGCTGGAGGGACTACGTCTCTCGGCTGGCTTGGGAACGCCTCGGGATTCCCCCGGAGGAGTTGGAGGAAGTGGCTGGGGAAAGGGAAGTCTGGGCCTCCCTTCTTAAGCTGCTACCCCCGCGACCCGACCCCGGATAAGCGGCAGAAGATGGATGGATGGATGGAAAACATTTAAATTCCTTGTCTAAGACAAAATTCAACGCAATCCTGTACAAATGATAAAATAGTCTCTGTGTTCTTGGCTGGAAGCAGGCGGCTCCAACTCCCCATTAACTGCTTACATAAAAACAATACTTTTCCTGGTATCCTTACTGCTGCTTTCGCCCTGGGCAACTGCCCATATGACCCATATGTAAAAAGAAAAAAAAAAAGGTGATGTCATAGTCTTTCTTGTACAAGTTTTTAATTGTACATTTTTCCCATCGAGCCGTAGACTTAATAAATCCTAAGATTTATAAATTCTAAACTAAAGAGAAATTAGAAATGATCCAATTGCAGTGAAAGTCTCTCCTTGGAAAGTCAAGATCAAGAGTTGCCATCATGTCTCACCTCTCCAGCATCAGCAGAACTGACTCTGCTCCCCAGGCAGTTTCACAGCTATTCAGTTGTGACAAAAAACAACCTGCATGTTGCTCGGTAAACAACTCAGTAATGACAACAGAAACGACTCACATTTTTGACAGGTGAGACGGTGATGCACAGGTTACTTCAATGACTCAGAGGCAAATGTCCTTAACACTGCTTTGAACACCTAACTTTCTAAACCACTAATGTAGAACTGAAGAAGTTCTTTGAGATGAGATAGAACATAATTTCCATGTTTGCCTTTTATTCATATCCTGGAGAGGTATGTCCTCAGCTTTTCTCAGAAATAAATTATTCCAATTGACTCGTATACAGAAGCAACTTCCTTCCTTTCTTACACTGCGAATGGAGCTTGTTTCCATGAAACTCTACTGATAAATTTAAATCATTTTAAAGTAATCTTGATCCTTGTTCTTTATTGAGCTCTTCACTGAACAACAAAATATTTTATTGTGTTTTTTTTATCCACCGCACATGAGCCACTAACCGTGTAGAGTATGACGCTTCCCAAATTGCATCAACTGTTCTCCGTGTCCCAATCCTTCTTGTAAAACAGTTTTAAAAGTGAAATTGCTGGGAAAGTAAACCATTTTTAATTCAGCCTTTAAAGAACATATTGTATTAAAATGAAGACAGATATTCGCAATAAACACAGTGATTGTAAAGGTTTGTTTTTGCTCTAAGTGGAAATAGCATTTATGGAGCCAGTGTAGCATGCCAGTGATAAAAGGGAATAAGTCTTTCTCATGTGCCTCCAGAAATAACCTAAAACATAAAAGTAAATACACTTTACTCATAACAAAACCACTGCATTTACTCTTGCTTTAATATTCTAGCGGTATTATCTACTGAGCAAAACGGCTGAGATTAATCATGAAAATAAAGCAATTCAAAGCGGAAAAATCTTCTGTGAGGATGATCCCCAACGACGAGACAGTGTTTAGTTTACTTAATGGCAAGGGCAAGTTAATTATGGTAACTTGAATGGATATCCTGGATATGTTAAGCTTGTATCTTTGTACTTACTCCTTATGTATGTACAAAATATAGTCAAATGCAGATAATAACTTTGTGCTTGTGAAGCATTGATTGTCCTTGGTTTTATTAAAAGAAAAGTCAAGTAACATGATGTGTTTTTCTTCCTCTGGAAACAGCTTTACATTTGGTTACCCTGCCCTAGTTGGACAATCCTTCACATTTTCTTCTACTGTTAACAAGTTATTTACTATCAGCATAAACTACAAGGGATGCAAGATACCCTGACATCCTGGTATTTTCTATCTTATTCTGACTAACAGCCTGTAGAGCTAAATGGCAAACATTAAGTATATCTTTTATAAAATTCTATGCTTTTATGACTTTGGATGCTTTCATTTTTTCTTTTTTTTTAAATTTATTTATTTTTTTTTAGTCTTCATCTTCACTCAAATAATGAAATAGAGGAATCTGTGAATTGCGACTCTCTATGTGCTTGAGGGTTAGATTTAGAACCTGGAAAAGGCCAAATTATTTATAAGTTAAAATGCTAGGATTGAGAGATGAAGACTGTAACTCATAAACGCCTTTAATATTATACAGGTAACCTTGTAAATTTCGTCTTGTTTCCTGCAGCAGCAAGCATCTATTTTATACTAAAACCTCTAACTGTCCAAAAAAAGGTTGCAACTACACAGCATCAAAATGAGACTTTATATATATATATATATATGTATATAGAAATGAAAAAAATAATAACAATAAAAAAGTATTTTCAGAAGATTATCTCCAGAGGCAGAATAATCTAAATGAGTACAATATCTTGGCTGACTGTGCTTATTGAGCAAAGTGTTGTAATGGGTTTCACCATATTCTCACTAATGCAGAAATATAAAATTGCACAGAAATGTAAAAAGTAAAATCCAAGAGCTTTTGGGATTTTACGTAATGTTTCAGAAATCTTTTTATTTAACCTTCATCTTGATCTAATTAATAATAATAATAGTGGATTCTAGTCTAAATAATTTCATAACCTGGTAGAGTTATGAAATATAGCTCTACCAGGTTATAACTAGTTAGACAATATAACTAGTGACCTAGTTATATTGGTCACGACCTGTCCAGGTCACGAGCTGGTGACCTGTCCAGGGTGCACTCTGCCTTTTACCCAGTGCCATATAGTCTGCTAATCCTCTCTGTAAAGACTGGCATCATCAACAAACTCATTTTGTTTAGATAAAATTTGTTTAGATCCAACAAATAAATGTAACAAATGTAGACCACATTATAAGGAAACATTGCTGCTGGTTCCCTGATAACAGATACTTTGAACCTGAAAGTAAAGGAATTACAAGATTATGAACCAAAGCACATGCCCTAAACCTTTATCTGTTTTTATTAATCTCAAAACAAAGTACATCAAAGAGAATGATGTCAGCTGTCTATGTGGGTTTTCAGCTCTGATGTCTACAATGAAGTGAAACAAATTTAAACACTTAAGTATTCAACCTGCCAAATACTGGGATCAAGGTAAACTGTCGATTTTCATCACCTATTAAACAATAAATGACTAACAGTGGCAAAACAAGTAAAAACGTCCACAGTTTTCACAGTGTCTTTACAGATCTTTATTTTGCATATGTCCATTCTTTCTCACTGTAGAAAACAATTCAACAATAGATTCAACAAAAGGAAAAAGGTGGGAGAGCAAAAGAAAAGAAAGGTAGGCAGTGAGTGAAGGCTTTGAGCTTTGTTACTGGAGGATGGTGACGCGCAGTTAAAAGGCTGAATGTTGTGATAAGAGAGGAATCCGTGGTGAGGAGCGTCTTTCTAAATGAGACGCTGTTTACACAAAGGCAGAAGAGGAGGAATTAGCTCTAAGTAACACACAAACACTTAAGAGCTCACATTCATATCTATACGGTATATACACACTCACTGCTTCTCATTGAGGCCCAGCCAGGAAAAAGAGCTTGACTGAGTGTGCTGCGAAGATGGAGATTAAAAAGGCAAAGTGTGAGAGGAGGGGTAGTCTGAAGAGAGGTGGGAGTATGAAAGACAAATCTTCCTAAGAGCGGTTGAGGAGTGCTGTGTGCCAAGCTATCGTTGACAGAAATCCTTTCGACTATCAAAGATGTACTCATCATACCTAAACACATCAAATATTCTTCCTGCCCCTCCATTCAGAATTGCACTCCTCCTCTTCCCCTCCTTCGTTTCTCTTCATCGTCTTTTCAACTTTTCCATCATTTTTGATTTCCATCGTTGAAGTTTGGATTTTTCACATCCAAGCTACGAAGTTTTCTAGGCAATACTTTTTTGAGTTTGTATTTTGACCATTTTTACTGAAAAAGTTCACAGTGAATTTTTATGTTTGTATTTCAGTTATTTATGCTTCAAATGTGCGTAAACAGCTGCAGCTTTGACTTCCTGGACGGAATAACCTTTTAGACATTAAAATACAGACTACAGTCTGCAAAATGCAAAGATTTTTAGAGTTTCTATTTCCATAGTGCTCAGTTCTTGAATAAACAAATACAGTTGCAGACATTCACAGAATTCAAGATCTCTGGATATCCAATCTGCCCATGTCTTTAACAAACACAAACTTCAACAAACACTGTTTACTCATAAAGACAGAGAAACAAACAGAGAGCTTCCAAGACACGGTTTATGTGTTTTCTCCATAGCTGCGGTCCTGGAAGTTCTTATTACATGTGGTGAATTCTGCTCAGGCAGCCAATAACAGCGTGTATGCTCGCACAGAAGCACACAGATGAGGCCACGCAATACTTTGTCTACCTACAGGCACCGACACCACAGCCCAACGATCGTTCATGCAGCCTCCCACTTGTATTATATAAACTGATTTTATCAGGTATACAATGGTCCAAATAATTCTTAGGTTATCACTGCCAAGCTGTGCATGCTGGTTTTTCCTCTCATTTTTTCCCTTCTACCCCGCCTTCCAGGAGCTCTCACTGGTTACCTTCATCTCTCCTCCATTGTTGCTACAGCCCCAGATGGTAAAGCACTGTGACCAATTAAGACCTCCCTGAGGACAGGACCAGTTATAGCCCCAGCCATCTGACCATTTTTATCTTCTAGTGAGTGTGTGTGTGTGTGTGTGTGTGTGTGTGTGTGTGTGTGTGTAGGTGGGTGGGTGTGTGTCTATGTAAAACCTTTCATAGAAAATCACTGCATTTTAATCAGAGTACAAAGCCCTTGGTTTTAGGCAAGTTCCACACACCTGCCTCCCTAAAAAGCGGCACATTGCCATGTAGATCCCAGGGCAGTTGCAGTAATGATTATAAACCCAAAGCCAAGAGGATCTAGGCTATCATTTTGTGTAAAGCAGAGGTCGAGTGTGATGCCAGCCAGAGGTGGGGAAGCTAAGCGGCAGCACATGTGTTGTATCACTGTGAGAAACGGTGTCACTGAGGGACCGCGGCTAAGCGAGGGTGGCAGTGCTCTGTCACCAGGCATCCATCCAGCAGTATCCAGCAGATGAGGGAGCAACTATCTGTCTGAATTGCCAGCACTGTGGGGAATTAGGCATATGCCTCTTCAGCTCCTCCCCTCTTACATGCAAACACCTCGCTTTGTCCACATAGCCCCTTGTTACCTCTGTGGCATGAGAGCACAGGTGCCAGCATATGTTTGCTCTCCCCCCGTGGTCGGTTGCCAAAAGGTTAGAAGTGGTTTTGCATCTGTCTGTGTGAATGAGCACAAGTGATGTAACTATGGATCCCGGCCACAGAAGCAAAATTAAAATGTAAAGGTTTCACTGACATAATGATAGTTTCACAAATGTGTGCTCTTGAGATTCTCTGTCTAGTTGACCTATCCAGTTCAGGTTCAAACAGTTCAGTGTTCTAGATTTTGAACTAAAGATGAGCAAAGGCATAGCTTTCAAATTGAGAACCAGTGAGAAGGTGGAAAACAGATTTTAACTTTGGCATCACTCGGGGCCATCACAGAATAAGTTGCAGTATTTTCACAGTGTTTTCACGGTATTTATATCTTGCCTGTCACTATATTTTCTTAGCAAACACCCAAAACACTGATAAATTATTTAAAACATATGGGAGCTTGTTAAAACCTGTATATGAATGGCAAATAGACTGAAGTTGGATTTTAACAGGTCCTTTTCTAACCATACTGACCCCTGAAACAACTTTTACACTGCAGTATATTAACATTAACCTAAATGAAGTCACAACACTCACATTCATTGACAATATACAGATCAATATACAGATCTTGGTGCCTTTCCCAAGAACACATTGATGTGGTTGTGGAGGCTGAAAGCATATTCACAATCTTCAATTGGGTAGATGACTGTTATTCCCACTATCCCATAACCACCCATCTTTAACCAGATGTATACTAAATTTCAAAAAACAGAGTAAAATAAAAACATGTTTTATTTATCATGAATGAAACAAGGTGTCAAGCTTAAAGCACTCTTTCATCTCTGATGCTCTAAATAACAGCTTTGATTTATTTGACCTGGTAAAGTTACATGCTGATATATATTGAATAACACTTTAAGGCGAGAAATATCCCAGTAAATGTGTCCCTTCCTCAGTTCTTACCCCATTTCAACCTATCTGTCTTCAATTTCATTCCCGTAAACAAACTATTTTCAGTGTAGCTAAAATATTTTTTGTAAATGTATTATTTATGTAGTTAAGTGTTTCTTAAAATCAGTGAATAACAGACCCGTAAACCCTTGAACGTTATATGAAAGTCACATGTATTGTAATAGTGTTTGATTTTACTTTCTGCAAACTTTGTGGTATGCCACATTCCACATATAGTGATTCTTGTCCAACATGTGAGAAATTATGCACCCCTGCTCAAACCTTATAATTGTGAGCAGCTGCTAAATTGTAGATATTGTTTTTGAGTACAGAAAATACCAAGCATGATGTAAAACATTACTTTAGATCACTGAATGTCCCAAAAGATCACCTAATCAGCAGAGACAAAGGTAATTCTTACTTTGGATTTTGTTATTTATTTGCAGCAGGACCAGAATTACTGATCCAGACTTTAGACATATGGAAATATGGCTCGCTTTATCAGAACAACTTACCTTCCCAGGCATTATGTTTTATTTTTTTAAAAACAGCTTTCAGTTAAGCTCTACAGCCCACACTTAAATCCTATACATCAGACATGTTAACTTAATCTCAGTAAACAGTGAGGCTGCATGTGTTTACTATGCAAATACGCTACGTTTGATTCTAATCTCTGAAGCTCAATCAGTGGAACTCTCTCCTATTTGTGCTTTTCCCTTCCACAAAGCTACCACTGAAGACAGAATGTGAAGACAACAGGGTGCAGTTGCAGGAAACTGGTGAGTGTGCAGATGTCCAC
This sequence comes from Poeciliopsis turneri, assembly GCA_922788865.1. Classification (NCBI taxonomy): domain Eukaryota; kingdom Metazoa; phylum Chordata; class Actinopteri; order Cyprinodontiformes; family Poeciliidae; genus Poeciliopsis; species Poeciliopsis turneri. The sequence continues at coordinate 151,245 of CAKLNU010000024.1, read as the reverse complement.
ACAGAGCTTTACAAAAACACTCCAGTGACATTTATGTCATGCACATACTTGCTGACACTGGCATGCTGGCAAATGCAAAGTCAAACACAAAGTAAGAGAAACTCCAGACCCTCAGTGAAATAATGAAAATGGTGCTGGACTTAACTACAGATATCCATGAAATAGAAAGTGCTTCATTGAAAGCCCTTCCCACACTAAAGATCACGGTTATACATAAGCCAGTGATTTTTACCTAGAAACCTTGTGAATAAGGTGAAATAATTGTAACAGAAGCTATCAGCGCATCTCTGGTGCTTGAAGGCATCTCCAGAATACCCAATCTCCTCCTCTTTGATGTGCTGGAAGTGCATAACACCAACAGGCATGAGTGCCAATATCTTTGCATTTTTTACAAACAAATACAAGCACATGGATTTTTTGTGGATTTATGAAATACCCAATTTAGAAAAAAAATAAAAAATCATGTCGCCTTTTGCCAAAATGAAGCTTCAGATAACTAAAATCACACAACGTAGCCAGATATCCAGACTCTCTGATCACTCACCATATGGCTAGTAAAGGCCATTATCAGGCAATTTCAAGTCTTTACCAAGACCATTAACACAAACACTCATTAATATGTCCATTCACATCCATATTCATATTGAATTCTCTATAACTGTGGCTCTGCTCTGCTAATCCCAAGAGGCAGCAGGTCCCTTTGCTACACTAGGCAACAATAGGTGCACCTATCTTAAGTCCATATAAGCACTGCAGCAAAACAACCTCTGCCATATGATATTTTGAAATGAATTAAAACAGAAAATAATTTAGTTGATTATCCGGTATTAAATCTCAGATCAAAATGGTACAGTAGTTTTTTTCAAAGTTATGCCTATTGACCAAATCAGAATCCAGATTATGTGATTATGACTGGAGAAATAAATCTAAGCTACAACTTTGAATCCCAGAGGAGAAGGTGGGTGCTTTAAGCTTGGTACCTTTGTCTCGGACTCTTAATTGAAACTATAATACAAAGCTATTTTTGAGTTTTTGGCCTGTTATATATACAGAGTCGCCTATTAAAAATATTAATGATGGCATCCGGTCTCCATAAGGAAAATAGAAGAATTGTTTAATGTCCATCACTGGGTGAACTCGGGAATATCAGCAGCAAAGTGAAAGTAGACGGACACACAAAGTATGAATGAAAAATGTATGGAAAACAGCATACAAAATAAAACTATTTATTAAAAAAAAAATGTTATGCAAATAATATATTGTTGAAAGCACTGATGGTGATAGAGGCTCACATCTGCTGAGCAGAAGGACCTGAAATGATTCTCCTCAACTATATGAGGTCCAGTAAAAGCCAGACTACAATATTGTTCGCTGATTCGATCGGTGATATATATACTCTATTTGTGAAAACAAACACCCCACCTCCATATAATCATATTGTTTATCATCTTGTCTCATGACCCAGATATATTGTTACACCCTTACTTCACAGTAAAGTAGATTTTTCTGTAGCCTGAAGCCAACAAGAGAATTTGATTTATGTTTAATAACTGGCCCATCCACTTCACAGAAGTTCTTTTGCCTGAGGACCCAAATTATTGAGCTTTGTATTTAGTGTTGCTGAGCTTAACTAGCTCAGACTCAGGCTGACCAAGGTTAGTGTAGGGCTTTACCAGCAACACTGGAAAACAAGTAAATATTTCCACAAAAGACAATCCAAGTTAAAGCAGCAAAAATCTGGCATTGGAAGCCGTCACTTTTAATAATAATATCTGCAGTCAATATTCCTTAGCAAAAATTACTTATATTGCTTTTTAAAAGCTTCTGATTATTTCTGCATATTTAACTCAGTCAAACTAGTCCCGAGATGGACTTGTAAATACATAGAAGTAAACATTTTCATAATGAAAGTTTAAATACAAAAACTGTACTCTATTAAACAGATTTGTATTTGTTTATAACAAGACATCATATCCTTGTTACACAACAAAAACAAGCAAACTGGCCAACACAAATTGGTAGGATAAATAGCTGAATGTTCTTCAGGATACTTTTTACTTAATAAGAAATATCTTGCCTAACTTCATAGCATGACTGATAAGGTCAATAAAGCTAGTTTTCTTTTTTTTCCAAGAATTCTGCTGAAGTTAAACTAGATTTGCTTAATAAGATCTTAGCTTAGGAGAAGAAACAATTACAAAAATCACCAAAGGTCCAACTAATTAAGTAAGACATCATCTGAGCCTCAAAATGTACCAAATCATGTTTGGTCCATTCTGGTGTGTTAAACTGAAACACTTCTGTTAAAATAAAAGGACAACCACTTTGTTTTGAGATGACTGTAAAAGAAAGAAAAGAGTATTCATGAAGGCGTTCTTTTTGATAAGGTTGTTTCTTTGCTTGTCTTTACTGTTGGCAGCATTAATGTCCTGACTGCTTAAAAACCCAGCGTGATGGATTAGATTTAATTATCTCTAAGCGTGTTACAATTGCGTGATTTTTAAAATCTCTTTTTAAAAAAAAGCATTTACTGATGCCAGGCTCTTAAGGGTTATCAGAGGGTCACATTTTTGTATCTCTGTATTAAATTATTAAAGTTTTGTAGCCTCATCACTTTGGTCCCCCATGATCTTTGGGGTTTATGAACATCATTTGTTCAGTAACTAAGCTTCCTATTCCAGTGTTGTTTGGTGCTTCCAAGTCCCAAAGATGAACCACAGGAAGTAGTTTTACTGGAATAAAGGGGTGCGTATTTATCTAGCCATTTAAATGCATGTGATCAACACTGAATCTGTGCACTGTACCCTAAGGAGCAGCATAAAAATTCAAGTTACCTTTACTGGTCATTACTGTGGCTTGGTGACTAACCCTGAAAGTGTTTCCATTTGGATAATTTAATAAAATTACTGAACTACCAAGATAAATAAACTGGTATTTAAACTGACATACAATGGTTTAGAGTACTTTTTCAAAGGAGTTTTGTCCAGTCAGTATGGGGTAAAAAGGTGTAGTCTATGACCTGGACATTAGTTCAAATCGCTGCAGATGACATAAATAAAGACTACAGGCACCTTGATGTATCAGCAAGATAATCTACTCTAAGAGAACCACTTTAGACTTTAAATCTCTGAAAAGGGAAACCACGTCTCAGAGAGTTCAACCGTAGCTGCCAGTTACAAATTTGCCATAACATAACAAGAAAAAATATTTCAATTTATAGAGTATTTTTAACTTCTGCCACCTTTTGGGTTATTTTTAAACGTCTCCCAGTGAATTTGGGCCACCGGTGAAGGACAAAACTTGCACACAGCATTTAGGGCAGCTTGTTCCGTGGCAGTGAAGACATTAGGTGTCTAGTTTTCATTGTTCAGCACTCCTTTCTTCACAGCGCTACATGCTCTACCCAGGCGTTACATTGTCAACTACAGTGATCCACGGTTGTTAAACCTCTCGTCACTGCTGTTCCTTTGAAAGCATGTCCTCCAATGGGAACACTTCAGCACCATCCCTCTTAGACTCAATTACGGGTGCGACATAGTTCCTGACTGACAGCTCACTACTGTGTGTGACTGCGTTTGTGTTTTCCATCGAGGATAATTCATATATATGTGTGCATCTGTGTCCAGTAGGTTGAGTTGCAGTAATGCTATTGGCAGGAAGCCCTTTTCTGCTAAAGTAGATGAGATGTGCAAGGGAACGGCAAGCTAGACATGGCGATAAAAATCTCTTTCCATTTGGAGAGCTGCCTGGTCTGCAGCTTACAGCCAGTTCGAGCAATCACACGCACACACAAATCGAGGAAAAGAAAATGTAATTATAAAAGAAACTGAGAGGCGATTGTAAGGCCAGAGTGAAAGGTGGGAGAGGAAAATGTAAGTGTCACTGTAAGGAAAGATGAAAAAGATAAAGATGCTTCAGTCACACATAGACCTGTGCTGTCGATCAATAAGAAATACAAAAATGTCTTGACTCCTCGTTTTTCCATTCTCTCTCACACGGTCTCCTCTAGTAAAAACATCCGGTACATCTTTCTTGCTAACACAAGGCATCATTGAAGATTTCTCTATTTCTTTGTCTTATTTAATCACTGCTTGGAGTTCAATCACACTCATGTCTTTCTATTTCATTGATTAAGCCATAAAACAGCATGAGCAATGCCGACTTGGAGCGGATGTAAGGACCAAGGAATCAAATCCTGAGCAATAGGCTTAGGAAAGGCAGTGGGAATTAGATGGAAATGCAGAAATGAAGAGGAAAACGGGAGGTGGGCTCCGTGTGCCACTTGGTGTAACAGACAGAATGCAAGATGACATCTCTTCGTTCGGCCCATCTCATTAAGAGTAGAGGAAGGCAACTTTAACTCTCATGGGAGAAAAAAAAGCAGGGGGGACACACAAATCAGACATGAACACGCACACGATGCTGAGCTCAGCAGAAGATTGGTCCAGCCTCTCTTGCTGCATGTTGAGTAGAGCAAAGTATCCATGCTAAGTAAAAAAACCCAAAAAAATCGCTTGCGTTAATTATCATGTTCAGACAAACTCGCAGCGATGTTAGCCTGTGTTCTACAACATTTCAATAAACAAGAAGATGATTGAAAATTTAATTCACTTCAGTTATTTAGTTCCAACCAAACTTGTACCAACTTATTCCATACATGAAGTGATTTCAAGTGATTTTTTTCTGGTCATGTTGATGGTTATGGGTTACAACTAAAATAACCTAAAATGGAAAACTTAAGACTATTTTTAAGACAAAAATGTTATGAGCACAACAATGGGGAAATCTACCAACATTGAGGTGGTTAAGCAGACAGTGACTACCATCCCCCAGATGCATGGCAAATTACCAAAGCTCAGTGCAAAAGAAGTTGGCAGGTACAAGAACTGTATACAAGAATAATAATGGCAAGTTGAGTGATTTCAGAATTTGAACAAAATGACCAACCAGAATGGACACACATGTCTAGAAGAGACATAAGACTCTCCCATTCCTTATGTTAAGCCACTTCAAGAACTGTCTTCCCTGGGTAAAGAACAAATACAACAGGGCTGCTAGTCAGTGGTTCAAAATATTATTTTCTGTTGTTGTTTTGAAACAACAACAGAAAGTAGTTTTTGTATTTCATCTGGAAGTCAGAGTTCAGAAAAGATTGGAGACACAGAACTGAAGTTATGTGAGTTGCAGTGTGAGGTTTTCATTATCGGAGATGATTTCAAAAACCTTCTTATCTGCTGGTGTTGGTCACACAGTTTTCTTTATCAAGTCCAAAGTCAGCATAGTCATCAAGCAGGAAGTTTTAAGCTTCTCTCTGCTGACAAGCTTGACAGAGATGCTGATTTAATTTTCCACCAGCACTTTGTGCTTTCCCACACTGCCAACAGTATCAACACCTGATTTAACGAGAAGGGGATCAGTGTTCTTGATTGGCCAGCATTATAAGATTTAGGTAAAGAGAAAAATAAAAGACATCAAACTAAACCAATGAGTAGCTTACCATCAGCAGCATGCGTATGAATGGGTGAATGACTGAATGTAGTATGAATCGCTACATTCGATAGCGTTTTAAGTAGCGTTCTTTGGACTTGATGAAGTCCAGAGATTTTATCAAGTCTTTGGACTTGATGAATTGCTATCCATGTAAAAGCCATTTACCATACGAATAATGCAGAAGAGCCGAAGGCCACTTCCTCTTTAATCCCTCAGCAGAGTCACAAGCTGATCACTTCCTTGCACAACACAGTGCTGCATTAAATCATGCAAAAGTACCCCAAGCCAAGTACTAAGTGTGTATACTCCAAAGTACATCAATATACTATTCAGTAAGGTGGCATATCTGTATTAAAAATTCTTTTTAAATAGTCTTGAGTTTGAAATACTTTTTGTTCAGATTTTAGCATATTTAGATACTTATGCTAAAGTACCTGTTCAGAGTGAGGACATTTCACCAGTAAATTAAAACCCTTTTTCTCTTCTTTTAGCAGAAGAAAGAAATATGTAGGTCTTAAATGGGGAGACGATGAAAACTGAGAGATGTGGTAATTTCCTGTGGCTTTTTCTAAAAGAAGATTTAAGTAACATTATTTCAGTGTTAATTGAAACTCCTCTGTCTCATCTCAAGCCTTTTTACTCTGTTTCTTTCACCATTCCCTCAGTTTATGCCCACTAATTGCATTTTAAAACATGCAAGGCAGCGTGCAGCTACATTAACCCCGAGAGCCACATCAGGGAGAGAGCTTTTTAAAATGCACACCAATGGTGGTAGCTGTCATGTGGGCAATGTACCTGGGGGAGGTGTAACCAACCACAGTGGAGTGAGACCCCATCTTGTCATTTATTGGTCACAGACTCTATCTCACATCATTCGCCCTGCTCATCTCCAACGCTGTCACTTTTGTCCCCATTTTTCTCCTTTCCAATTTTCTCATCTCTGCCTCCTAATACCATCCATCTCACTTTCTTTCTTCCACATCACTTTAAACCAAAGTTCTTTTTCCCCCTCATGTCTGACACCTGGAAATAGGGTTTCTCTCACTCGTCAGCAGTGAATAAGGACGAGGACCAAGAATGCCATAATTGAAATTTCACCATTGTTGTCAGTTCTTTAATGATTATATGTTTTAAAAAATCATTATCGTACAGGATACAGATAACCTTAAAATGCTTTTTATTTTCCATTGGAGTCATTTTTATGATGCATTCTTCTTTAGTGGGGGTTCATAAAAACGTCATGGTGTCTGTAGGCCAGGGCTTGTTGTTCTGCTAGCTGTTGGATAAGCTCAAACACAGGCTGGTGCGTAGGATAAGAACAACCATGATGGCCATGTCATGCTGTTGTCCTTTTTTTCTTGCAATCTGATGTGTAGGAGGAAGTCAAACACTCAACCATGCACACAAACGTGCAAACATTACACAGAGAAACATACACTCAGATGAAGCAGATGGGATCTCAGTCATATTTTAGCGTAACCCTCTGATGCATGAGTGACTGACAATATAGTCTTTGACTCGGGTTACAATCAATGTGTTTTTATTCTATTTTTGTCATTTTTATTCAAAATAATGTTTTGTATAATGCTTTCTACTGTGTTTGATTTCACAAGAATTATTTCATGTTTGTTTCATGTTTGAAATATTTTCATTTTCACTTTTTAAAATGTTTTTAGAACAATTTGTAGAACATTTTTAACATGACAACAACAGCAATTTTACAACACCAATGATATAATGTCAATAATGGACGATGTCAACATCCATAATGTGTGTGTGGTTGTGTGTGTGTGTGGGGGCATGGGGATGGGGTGCAAAAGAGCATGTTTCTTGAAACCAGCTAGCTAACTAAGCTAGCTAATATTACTGTCTGTATTCTATTATGCTATGTGTATCACGCATGTGAGTATATGTATGTGTGTGCATTTATTTATCCATCCATCCATCCATCCATGGTCGGGTCACGGGATCAGCAGCGACCTAAGCCTAAGTAGTTCATTTTGGCTGCTTGTATCTGTGACCTCGTTCTTTTGGACATGACCCAAAGCCCATGACCGTAGATGATGGTAGGAACGTAGATCGACCGGTAAATCAAGAGCTTTGTTCTTTACTCTTTCACTCAGCTCTCTCTTCACCTCGACAGACCGGTACAGCAGACGCTGCATCAATCCGCCTTTCTCTTGCTCCATTTTTCCCTCATTCGTGATTAAGATCCCAAGATACTTGAACTCCTCCACTTGGAGCAGAACATCCTCCCCGACCAGGAGGGAGAAGGCACTCTATTCTTTTCCAGGTCATTTATTTATGCATTTATTTATATAGCTATAATTTTTTATTTTATTTATTGAGATGATAAGAAGGAACCTTGAACACATTGATCAACAGTTTTTGCATGTCATTCAACACACTCTCTCTCTTGGTTTTCTTATCCAGGGTGTCACAAACACACAGACACACACACACACACACGCACACACAAATAATGCACATATTATACACACAGTACAGGTCTACGGTAATGTTAGCTAGTTGGTTAGATAACTAGTGTTGGCTAAGACTAATATGTTGATTCGTTACAATAACTCTGTCACAGTACTCAGGATTGACACACACACACACACCACACACGCACACACGCACGCACACAAATTTGTGAGATAAAAAATAAAGATAATACTTAAATGTAAGAGTTCTTGCTATATAAAATATTATTACTCAGGAAAATTGATGTATGGACGCTGTAACTACAATAAGGCTTAAAAAGCTGCAACACTCCAATGTTAAATGCAGACCTTGTATAGGACCTAACCACTTACACTGGACAACTAATAAATATTGCAGCGCAAGGACAATGCAACTTATGGCAAGAAATGTCTGGCAGACATGCATCCTTCATAGGGATGTCGTCGTTATTGGTCTGAGTCTGGGGATTGTAAAAACTCTAAATATTGTTTTATTGTTGTTTGCAAGAAATGAAAGGTTTGCTCATTCATCCACTCTCTCAATGGGTTGCTAAGGTAACAGGTCCAAGACAAAGAGACACTACATAAATGTATGCCAGTATTTCATACATGCAACTTTAACATCTAATTGAGCTTCTAAATGTTTTCATTTGAAGAACCACACAGCCTGAAGTAGTCTCCATCTTTTCTTCTTAATTTGGCCTTGATATGCAGACTAGAACATATGTACTAGTAAAACCTTTGAAAGACTAAAAGAAATTCCAAAGATGTTTTTTACACATTCATACTTTAGAGCACTGAATCCAATTTTTTGCACCTGCTAATGTTCTCATATTTGAAATATTTCTGTTTTTTTCCCAAAGGCACTAAGTAGGCTGAACCAAACTTCAACTAGTTTCAACTTTGCAACTTCATAGAGGGTAAGATACAGGGTGGATTCTGACTGCTGACTTTCTTTGAAAAGTATCACCGAGATACAAAAACAGGCGTCTGGCATGTGTGTGTGTAACTTCATGTAAATGGCATTACAACACATGACAGACAGACAGAAAGGTGTCCAGGTGTGCTGCTAAAACAGTTTTTCTCCTCGGGCATCAGGTACTAGATTCCATGAGAAGAACACCATAATTACAATACAGAGAAAATGCAACAGAGCAGGAACCAGATCACATGCTGAATCATCAATACAAACAGAGACTTGAGCTAACCTAACCACACACAAACCTCTGGAAAAGTGAAATATGCATATGCTAATATATAATCTAAAGATGACTTTGTACCATTGAATGAGAAATCGGTCCTTTTTAGCCAAAGAAAGACACTTCTAATATTGTCTATATGCCTAAAAAATGTATGCATGTGTTGCAGTCCATGTCCTAGGCAGGCCTGTGTGGTCACTCTTAAAACCTTAATCCAGCATCAGTCCACATTTTGTGAACTCTTCCAAACTTTAAATAGATTTGCTTCACAATCCTCTTTAGAGAGTGGTAATCCCCATATTTTGTTTAACCTTTTCTACCTTACTTTTTCTTTCCACTCAACTTTCCAGTCACATTCTTCCTAATTTTGCTCCAAATTTTGCCAATTCACTCAACTTACTAATAGCATACAGAGATACAGCATTCTGTAAGGGGTCAACCTTTTTTGTAGAGTGTGTAACCCAATTCTGACACCTCTTATTGACAACTGAAGGGAAACTGTCAAGACATATGACTTTTGTGGCCACAGTATGGTCATGGAACAACATTTCTGTCATGATAATGTTTTATTGATCCTACGTAACATTTTAATTATGAGAGAAACTGGAAATCAAAACAAGAGATTGCTTGATATAAATCTGTGTGTATGTAATGAAACGTGTTAAAGTATTCAAATAAATTAAGTTTTTGATGGTTATGAAGATAGCTGCAGAACAGTCCTCTGACATTATCCTTGAAGGACTTTTTCTTTTTTCAAAAGTATACCTTTGCTAAAAGGGTCTACTGGGATGAAATAAGTAAGAGTCTTCACAATAGAAAACACAAGATGAGTGGGAAAAAGAAGAACAGGGACAAGAGTGTATGGAGGACAAGCTATTGTTTGCTCACACCATGAGCCACGGTTTCATGCAGCCATTTGAGGACTCACAGGGGGTTTGTGTCACGGTAGGGAGAAAAATATGGGAGAGACCCTGCAGTGGACCCCTGACCCTCGAAACTGGGTTAAGAGGTTAGAGACACAGAAAGAAGCTTGGATAACAGTCCCTCAATACCTCTGTTCACACACTCTGTCTAGCTCCCTCTGTCTCACACACACACCCGCGCACACACGCAAATCTATAAATACTGTGTGTTATCAGCAGCACTGTTTCACAGCGTCCTGCAACTGAGCCCTGCCCTACATTCAGATCCCACTGAACATACTAGAAATTATAACAGCTGAAGTCCAGGATCACTCATTCAAAGAGATATAAAAAAATTAATAAATAAATGAACCATATCATTTAATCACCTTTCAGACAGCAAGGACAGCTGGACGTGACGCTTGCCTAAAAAGAAAAGCAATGCAAATACTCATGTTTCATACTACTCCACAGATTTTTGTAATTCCCATTTTCAGAATGAGGCATTTGGTCTGAGCCTTGGCCTCAAGAACAGGGTCAAATATGTGACGGATAAAGCCATGAAGTTACGAAGGGAATGGAATCCACCACTGTGGCAGCTGTGATTTCAGAGCTGCCTTTTGTGGAGGGGGATTAGATCTAAGTATGTATCTGAAAATGAAGGAGTTGAAGGGGAAACTTGTGCTGGCTGTTTTAAGCAGTCACTCATCCTGCCAACACAGTGGGTATGCTACAGAAACAGCCCAAGGCAAGAAACGAATAGGTGGGAAGAAAGTCCGTGTTTGCTTGGGTATGGATGTGTGTAAGATTATGAGATCAGCTTTCTCTAGGCAGGCAGGCGGGACTGGGTGAAACTAGAGTAATAATTACAGATACTTCAGAGAGACTTTCTTCTTTGTGTATTTCCACAGAATTAAGAATCAAGGACCAAACAGTTCCAGGACAAAGTTTTGAAAACAACCTCATTATTCAGAGTTTTGTCCAACATTTGCTCTTAAGCTTGGAAATACTAAAAATCACCCCAGAGAATCCTAAGTCCTCAAAGCACTTTTATTACAATTGAAAATAAAACAAAAGAAAAACTTAATATTTTCAAGATGAGTAAGGATAAGACACTTTGAAAAATGAGTGTTTTATTATTTTATAATAAAACTGATGAAAACTAGAAAACGTTCTCAGCCATTGACAATGCTAAGGTGAGAATCAGAAACAGATTTAACCGAATTAAAAATAATTAACATAATTAACGTTTTTATTAACAAATTTGGAATGCATTTGATCATTTCAGAATCTTAAATAATTGTGTCTGAAACCTAAACTGAATAATTGTACACCAAACAGAGATTTCAAGCTTATGTGAATCCAGGTTTGTGTCGTTTCATCTTATGTGCTGGGTGTTTGACTTGTCCTTTGTCTCACAACAACTAAATCCAAATTTGAGGCAACGTAGATTAAAATCCTAAGCTTTTTATTGCAAGCAGGTTCTCTGATAGCCTGACTCTCAAGCCTGTTCCCGATCGTCCACCTCAGTTTCCAAAGCGAGTCCAAAATATTCTCCTCTGTATTTCTTTTGCTGAAATCAGAATGTGCCTGCTCTACTCCTATTGGATAATTTGTTCTCATTAGCTTAAACATTTTCACCACTCCATGGTTTATTAACTTGGTATTTAGTTGGAAAATAGATGGGCACTAGGTCAGTTCACCACTTCCCTTCTCCCATTTTACGGGGATTGTTATTTCACCCCTTCTTAGGTCCATTTCATACCTGTAAACAAACCATTTAACGTCCTTGTCTTTACACTCTGCCAAAATTAGTTTAAGAAATTCTAGAGATATATTAGCATAAAAATGTCTCAGTCTCATATCAGATTCTCCTTCCATTTGTCATCTGAAAACATTATATTGCACACCATTTTCATTCTGATACCCGATAATAGACATTTGCTAACTGAAGAAGATGATAAAATACTGTTTTTTTTTTAAAATCTCCAACAATATTTACTGACAAAACAAGAACTTATTGTGTACAAATAAAATAAACAAAAACTTTGTAATAGATACTTTGCCAAGTTGTCTTTTTTATGTCAAATGCTCTCAGTTTAACTAAAGGTTTGAAAAACACTTTCTTTGCTAAAAGAAGTGCTAACAAATATCTCCCTGAAAATGCTCCAAAACAACAACTGGGGGAAAATTACGTTAAAAGCAACAAGTTTTCAGAAAGCCTTTAAGAAAGCGTAGTCTGAAGAGTCCAATATTATTTGTTTAAATCGTGACTTTATTCTCAAGAATGTGTTCAATTACTGTAATCTTTTTTTATACGAGTAAACTCTACTCACAGAGTAGAGCTTACTCTACAAATAGGCTTTGCAAAAAGGCTTTGCAAAAAGAATCTAATTTATAATTTATAATTCCAAATTCAGTGTGTAATAAATCAAAGTAATGCTAAAATTAAAATGGTTGCATGGCGCCACTAGAAGCCCAAACGTCCACAAGCTGCATATGAAAAAAAGCCATTTCTAATAGTAGGTTTGTCATCACCTTAACAGTTGTGGGTTCATTTCAGATTTCCTGTTTTGTCACTTTGATGACAAATGACAGTGTGTGTGTTCAGAGACTCACCGGTGAGGTTGGTGCGCGCGCTGTAGGATCCCAGGTACCGCCCGTCCGTGTTGGGGGTGTAACACTCAAACACGCCTTGGTCCCTGGCCTGCACTTTGGTGATGTGAAGAACTGCTGAGTCATCACTCAGCCTCTCCACAAAAATCTCTTTGCTGTTCACCCTCTGGGCATACACAGCATAAGCATAGTCTGACTGGGCTGTGCTTACAATCCGGATCTCCCGTTCTGGTACTGAGGGTAGGTACACGGACCAGTCAAAGTCCTGTTTCACACCATCTTTGTAGCCTGTCACGTTGCACCAGATGGTCACATGGGAGCCTTCTGTCCGGACCAGGGGTCCACTCTGGACTGTCACAACCCTCTGAGCAACTGCAACGCCTGCTGCATGAAACAATAGGAAGAGAAGGAAGCAAAAAAGAAGAAAGAAAGATGTGAAGGTGGGGAGAAAAGAAAGGAAAACACGAGTGAAAATGCTGCAATTTAAATATTTAACACTGACACAGTTTAGACACCGAACATCTCCCAGGAAATGCAGAAAAAGACTGACACGAGTGCAGCTCAGCCTTGTGGGAGCAGTTCTAGCTGAGGTAGAAATGCCCACAGACAATCACACAAACATGGCTTTTTTAAACGGCACTCGAAAAGATCGCCGTAACTGTTGTCGTTCACTGCTATTACATGCACTCAGACGTTAGCTCTTCACCTTACGCACAGCAATAAGGCTACACTACACCAAGGTTAGAGGAAGCCATCTGGGAGTAACGTGAGAGCTCAGCGTGAGCAGGTAAAACACAAGCCCGTGAGACGCATTAAGGCTGTCAAGCTGCAAAGAGAACAGGTGCTATTGAAGTGGATAATAAACAGTGTTTACCCTGATGCATCCCTAATCTTTTTGTCATGCCATGATTCCCGAGCATGGATGAGAACAAACCGTGGATTTGAGTCAAACTGAAACATCAGCCAGGCTGACACAAACAAGCCAACACACTTGGCACAAACATGCAAGGAATAAACATAATAGTGAAATTCCCTCACACAGTTCACTTTTATGGTCATTTTGAAATGTATTTTACCAGGCAGACAGTACTGCTTCTTAAAACATGTTATAAAAACTGTCTTTTCTACATTTCAGTATGATATTTGTAGTCTAAATCCTCAATTGCAGAAGAATTAACCTAAAGAGTCAATTTAAAATGTGTTTTTTTAATCCAGTAATTTCAAAACTTCTTTTCTGACACAAAAACAGCCTTTCTTTCGAAACAAAAAAAGTAATTTATTTTATTCTTGAAATAATATTTTGACAATGTAAATAGTAAATGGATGGAACTTATTTAATACTTTTCTAGAAATAATGACCACTAAAAACACTTTTTCACCTGAGCAGCATTCACCTGGATCTTTAAACAAACTGGGGTTAAGTGCCTTACTTGAGGGCATGTTGACATGTTGCTGGAAAGTTTACATAAACCAATAATTAAAAAAAAAACAATCAATAACCAATTTTAAGACAATTAGACTTCCCATTCAGCCCCAGTTGTCCCAAGTTAAAAGCTGCTGAGTAAAATGCGAGATGATTATTTGTAGAAAAGTGAAACCTGTAAAAGCATTACATAGTCTTCCAAGAAGCAAATGTTCCTCAATCGTCAAAGCCCAGACTCTCTGTCAAGTGCAAGTGGCTGGTTTTAACCAGACTAGTGATAAAAAAACAAGAGTGTACTTGTTCACATCAGAAGTTTTTGAAATCTTTTGTTTTTCAAATTATATATTTTTTCAAATCAATATTTTTACTGAGGTCAATTACAGGAAGGGTAGGGTACCAGTCTGTTAGGTCTCCAACGTATTGGTTCTAACACAATACATTTCCTTACTTTCACAATACATTTACTTTCTTTCTTCTGGACAAATTGGTACATAAAGAGTCTCATCATCATGTTTCACAGTTAAAAGAGAAAACTTTGAATACATAATCTTTTAAAAATTGCTGATATTGGAGCTTACAATTCTTTAAACTGTAAATGGAATAAAGCCTGGGCTCATCCTGAGAACAGACACAGACTGCTGTGTAAAAGCCCCTTTGTACAGTGATCATTACCCATCTTTGTAACCTATATTTAGGGATACAGCATATGTGAATGTTGACTCAATCTTTTTCAAACACACACACTCGCGCATGCACACACACATGCACACAAAAAAATCCCCCTTTAGGGAACAACTACAAACAACCCTCTGACTGAGGCCGGAGACAACAGAACACTTACACATACCCCGAATCTAGACAGAGGGACAAGCGTGCTGTTTCCTTTCTGGACAAGCAACTGGGGATTGCAGCTGTTTAACTGCGTGTGCAGACATGTGTGTGTGTTTTAGAGAAAGAAGGTCTGTTTAAATCTAAGCCTAAGTCTGTGGGCACAATGCTCAGTATTAATAATTCACCACAACAGCTTTTTAACGTTAACATCCTTGTCTCTCTCACACTTCTGCCTAAACCTGCTTTGTTTCATTCAGCGTTTTTTTTTTTTTAACTTGAGTCTAACTTGAGTCTTTTTCCATGTAATGCGTGTCCATGTGAGAGATGTCTCCATTTGCATTGAGAAATACTTATGTTGTTTTAAGATTAAATATGCACACACACTTTATTTTCCCAGTGTCAACAAAAATCTGGAATTTGTGAAGAAGATGCATAATTATTTTGTACTTCTGCATATATTTATGAGCAAATAATGTATCGGTGAGTATACATATGTTGCTCTAACACTTTTTATTCTTTGCTTTTGAGATTCATGCAACACAGATAAAATGGGGGCTGCCCATGTCAACCATATCAGAAATAGCTACTGATTGACATTTCTTGCTTTTGTTTCAAGTTGCTCCCTATCTGAGGTCTTTGTTTACTATGAACCAAATTTAGAAAGATATCAACCCCTTTTCATAAGTCATATCACTGTCACCAGATTCACCAATATTATTGCAGGTTTTCCTAACATCACACAGCCTTACTTGAGATATTATTAAACTCAGTTGACTTGAGCTGCAAATGCATTTGATGATATTTCTGCCCACATGCACATTTCTTCTATCTTCCATGAGGAAAATGCTGTTTCGTGCAACGGCACAAAGCAATTTTATTTTCATTTTTTGTTGTTCCATAGAAAAGAAGCTAAAAACAGATTCCCCTGTGGGACATGTAAAAGAAGAATATATCAAACTGGGGAAACAAAATTAATTGCAATTATTCATAGAATATTTATTCTACTTTCTTTTAACATGTATTCACTCTAAGGAAGACTTTTTTTCAAATTTCAGTCATGAATGTCTCCCATGTCGAGAGTTCTCTGGATCCTCTGGCTTCCTTCCACAGGATAATTCTTGTTTAGATGATAAATGACCCGCATATCTCTTTTTACACTGTGTTTTCAAAGAAGAGATTATTTGCTAAATACGTCAACAATAAGAAATTCATTTGGAATGAAAACGTCTTCCAAAAGGCGCAAATCTCGAACATTATTTATTGGTACTAAACATGCCTGAAAGGAATCTGGCTGTAAATGTTCTGGGATGAAGTTAAAAAGGAGCCTGACTCTATCGCCTCTTTCCCTTTGCTGTTTTGGCACTTTGCTGATCTGGCAGCACCACAGCTACCAATTTCCAGCTCAGATCATCTTATAACTGTACTGCTACATCACCGCTTCTCATGTTTCAGTCCATCTTCAAGACCTGCTGGAAGCATATTACTCATACACCTCCAAAAAAAAAAAAAGAAAAAACTAATATTACTCATCTCTCACGGTGTTGGTGCATTAAGAGCTTTCCCTTCGCTTGCCTGTCTCCTGTCATCCCTCTTAAAACGAGCCTCCTTACTTCTGATTACTCTCACTTTCCTTCCTCTGTGTTTCACCCATCATCAATCCTTTCCCTTGTCCTGCCCCGGCAGTTTCTTTCTCTCCACATTCCTGTCTCTTTTCCCTGCCTCGCGGTTCTCTGCATCTTTTCAGGCGGGATTTAGGCAGCTCTGTGGAACTTCAAAGTGCCCATGGTTCTGCGGGCTGTTTAGAAAAGATGACAATGACAGACCGAACCCCGCAGACCTTCAACTGATCTCTCTATTCCGCCACTCTTCCACAATAATCCTGCGCTCACAAGCCCCCCACAGCTTCCTCACCTCTGCCTGTGCTGGCTTGATCTCCAGGTGCCTGGGTTTGCTCAACAAGGCCTAAGTATTTTTTTTTTCTATTATTAATGCTCATCTCCATTTCTGCAAACCGCTGATGTTGTATGTTTGTGCCCTTCTCTTGCACCCCACCTCACTTTTTTCCAGTTTCCCCTTGCCCCATGTCTCATCTCTCTCTTGTAGCTGCCAGTTGCTTCCCACACACCTTCACTGGATGCAATGGAAGATGATGCTGAGTGACCACAAACAAGCTGTCCTTGATGTTCATCAGTTGGAACAAACAGAAATGGGAGCAAATGATTTCAAACTCACAAACACAAACACACACACGCACACACGCACACACAAAGCTGCAAAGCGGATTAAGCTAAGTGGAAGTGGGGGTTAAACACTAATCCAATCATTTGTGGCCAGTGTCTTATTCTCAGTGGAAAAAGCAGCGAAACATGCCTGCTCCACAGACATCATCTCTATGCTGTGACACGTGATAATTATACACCTCGAAAGGTGTATAATAAAAACGCAGCAGGGGTGAAAGTAACATAGAAGATACTCACAGCAGTGGCGAAACGTGCTAACGTGGAGATTCAAAGTATTCATCAACTAAGCTCGCTCATTCACTCACACACATACACACACTGCTGGTTTTCAGATAGCTTTGTGCAGATTTCTATTAACTTAATGCATTCTGTGGTCCTTCATGATAAGTTTGACAAATGCAAATGGCAGCTAAAATCCAAAACCTAAAAACAAACAATGACCTCATTGAAAGAGCTCACTTTTTGAACTCGAAGTCACAAAACTGACGGCACTCACATATATAATGTCCCAAATTTAAGGCTTGGTGAAACAAATCTGAAATGTGTTACCTTCAGTTGTAAAAAAAAATGCAGTTCATTAACTGATATGTAAGAAATTTGACTTTGCAATTAAAATTGGGACTACTCTTCCTGACTCTTTTTAACACTGTTATCACAACAATGCTCCTCCATGATGGTGTTTACAACCATTCTTAGGAACACTAGACACTGTTGTCACTAATGTCACAGCCTGAAATATCAAATAGACAACAAATTCCTATATAAGTAAAAGTGGCCACATATTGGTACTTAAAAGCAATTGAACAGATACATCTAGGTGACTGGAAGATGCTCATTACCTAAACGGATGACTCTGCCTTTGGACAAAAACATGCAGTAGCACTAAGATGAATGTACTTAAAGCAACATTTACCTTTAGCTTTAAAGCTATCTGTTTACATTACATGAAAACCTGAATCAGATTTGCTTGTGTTGTTCAAAACAATTAAGAGAAATCTCTAAAATGTCAATTTTATTCTTATACTACGCTCACAAACAGACTGAGAAAATGAACCAGTGGCTTAATTATAATGAACTCATGTTACATTAAGTAAACAGTCAATTTTTCAAGCACTAAGTCTTTTTCACTAATCATCTCATTGATGAGTGCAATTAACTCTGATAGAATACGACGTTTTATTTCAGTTTTTTAGCAAAATACCGGTAACAAATATGTTTTCTTAGTGATTAACTTTTTTTTTTTTTTTTGTTTAACCATGAATATTTGATCATGTTACTTAATATTAATATGCAAGCTCAGCTGAGTTGTAGATTTTTTTAGTTTTGATGAGGTTCAATCCTAGTAAACACTAATCCAGCATGAACTTCAGCAGTCTTCTTGAGCAGAAGGCATACTCAATAATCTATCAACTAACTACTTACATGTCAAAGAAACATCACCGAAAGAACATCTGTTATTAAAACATGAACCAATTATGAAAGGGATGAAATCTAAGCTCTATCTGCCCCAAGAGAAGTTCAAACTGATGCCATGGTTCCTGTGAAGATTCCTAAAACTCAAGGAAACAATAAAAAGAGCAGAGAAAGAAATTGCTTGGTTGGGGGGGGAGGAAAGCGAAAACAGCAGGAGGCCGACAGTTACCTCCAGGGTCCCAACCACTCCTAAAAAGCACTGAGTTAAGTGAACATATGAGTGTGACACTCACTTACACTTTGCACATATGTGTATCAGAGAGAAATAAATGGCACATCAGAGTATAACCCCGCTCCCACTCCTCCAGTACTGGTTCAAAATTCTCTTGTACCACCCCTTGATCTTTCTGCCCTCAGGCCACCAAAAGCATTTGACCCCATTACCATCATTACCAGAAAGAGAAGGAAAAAAAGTCCAAAAAAGAGACAAATTCTGGGATGAACAGAAAAAGATGAGACATAAAATATGGGAACGTTAACATTCAATGATTGACTAAGGTCATATGAAACACATTTTCAAGTACTTTCGTATTGACATGACAAGTGATTTTGTACTTGTGCCAACATATAAGTGACAGGAAATGAGATCTCGGAGGCTGACAATGCCCATATTGTCTTTGAGGAAGAAATGAGTCAGTAGATAACTCTGGGAAATCATGTCATCCTAATGGTTTGATGAGAATCCCCAGCATTTCTCTTTCACAGTGTTTTGGCTCTTTGAGTGGCTCTGGACAGCGTCAAACATTACAATTCAGGCAGCATCCTCCTTCTCTCTCTCTCTCTCTTTCTCTCTCCCTCTCTCCTTTTCCAGCCCTTGTCCTTCCTGCAGTGATAATCACCATCTGCGTCAGAATGTAAAAATCATTGTAACAGGCATGTTATTAACAACCCCTGACCCTGCTCCCGGCGTCAGACTCCTCAACAAATCCCTTACTGCCTGACTAATTTATTAAATAGAATCTTTTAAATCCACGTTTTGCAGACAAATATCTTTCTTAAGAGAGAGAGAGAGAAAAAGAAACTGAAGTATTAGCAGCCAACAGAAAACACTTGTCACTGAAAGCTCTGTCAGTTGAAAAACAGGTGTGACAGTGAGTGCAACTTGAAGAAGAGTTGGTACAAAGGGAGACTTAAGAGTTGACTTCCATTAGCGGCCGGTAAGACAGGCCGTCTGGTCACTTCAACAGCTGACAAACACTTAGAACAACTGCCCATTACACCCACACAGCATTAATCGGAGCAAAAGCAACCGAGCACAAGAAGCACAGGCAGCAAGTATAACAGTATGTGTATGTCAGAATACTGTGTCTTCATATCAATGGAGCATACAGAGCTAAGGCTGGTCACGTGTCTGTCATATAAATATTAGATGTTTAGGCAACAATGTAGAGGATTTTCAATTTTTAGTGTTTTTTTTTTTTGTTTGTTTGTTTTTTTTGCCAGCAGAATGATTCATCGTTGTACTTTTCAAAGCTTTCGAAAGCCAAAAACATCAGAAGGCATGAGATGAATCACTACATGTAAGACTGCTTTAATGTACTTTCTGTTTGCATCAAGATAGAGGGAAATGAACAGTTTTTCTTGTAAATACCTGAAGCATTCTTTTCAACAATCAGACCTTGGTTTAGTTAGTCTTTCTGCAGCTTTGCAGCAAATGGTCATGTAATACTGGCTAATACTGGCCATTTTATAAGAAAATATCTTTCCAATAGTTATTTGAGCCAAAAACAACTTTTTGGGAGTGGGTATTATTAACATTTCCACAATGAAGTAACTATGTCACCTTCAGGTATTATAAAAAAAATACTCTAAACAATCTAAAATAAATTTGACTTACTACCCTTTTTGACACTCGCTCTTCATCACTTCATCACAGCAGTGCTCCAACCTGCCACCCATCGTGTCCATTTCTTAAGAATATGGCTTATTTCTTTAATTATATGCATTAATAATAATTCCTTTTTTTAAGGAATACCTAAAGTGCACTGTTCTTAGTAGTTAGAAAACTGTGCTAGACTTCAACAAGAGAATAAAAAATGTCATCAAAATGTTACCAACACAGAAAATTACAAGAAAAGAAAATTCCATGCAATGCATACCTTCTCTGTTTGAGTTTTTGATTCATTTTCGTGTGTGTAACACATTCTGCTCTGCGAGACTTCAGAATTCATTCTCAAGTATAATTAACTATTTTAAACAGCATGGACTCTGATTATTAAATATCAGCCTGACTAGCTGCTGGAATATAAAAAAATGAGAAACCTGAAAGCAAACTCTAAATACGCCTGCCATGCATACTTTCTACCTCTCATCTTTATCTCTGATTTGACACAAAGATCTGGTGCAGAAGGACTCCTAATATGGACACAAATATCCATCTTTGGGGCCTAATAGCTTTATCTTTTTTAGCCAGTGACTTCAGAGAGAAACTATTGATTTAGTACTTCATGAGAAAAGTTAATACTCCTTGAATGTATTTCAGACAGATATGCTAGATTTGACCTCCCCTTATACTTTGCACTTCAAAAGGGTCTTCACTTTAATTTCACAAATTGCACTCACACATAATCAACAGGCCTGGCACACAAAAATCCCTGTTTCTCAAACTATTAAAAATGCTACCAAATTGTCTCTGCAATAATTGTAGTATGTGATCCCATATTGGTCAGATAGATCCGACACGAGATCAGTTTGAATACCCAAAATCTCTGCTCAATTTGAATTTCTGCTTAAACCAGTCCTTTGCACTCAGATATAGTGAATTTAGCAATAAAAACAAAACAACATAAAAAATAAATATAAGAATACATCAATGCCCACGTAAGAATAAAGTCTAGTGTGCTGTTTGTGGAGACAAGTTCAGGAGCGGTACCGCATCAGAAGAGAAGCTGCTCTTTAGTTCTAATGTATGAGTTGTGACGCTGTGCAAACTTCTGTCTGGTTTCCCATTATTCTGCATTTGCTGTCACCTGTAGAAGTATTAGAAAACCTTCGACAAGGCCTTAAAGTGTAAGGAGAGCTCACAGTAGTCTGCAGAATGTCCAACTAAATGTCCAAGCCTAAGATGTGTTAGTGGAGCAATGTTAGATTTTTAAACTCCTCCACATGTCAAACATAACCTCCATGTTAAGTCAGTTTATCTTTTCTTTCCCTGCGTTGCTCACTGCTGGAGAATCTTTTTATAAAATCAGATTGCCAAACTAACTTTTATTCCAGACGTTGTTTACCTTATCTGACCTTGTTCCCTCGGCTCAGATAACTGTGAGCTTTCACACTGAGGATCTCCCCTAAGATGTGCATTAGGAGCACAGAGAAGGGAGCAAGAATTGCAACATTTTATTTCTATGAATCACAAGAGGATGTGGATGAATGCTTTCCTTCCTTAATTGGTGCCCTCATTTTACCACTTCCTACTTCAATTGTGTTCACATAAAGCAGTTTTGCACCTATGGATCAACTTTTCAATTTTTTTGTCCCCCTTTTAGTTATGGAGATTAATCCTCATACAAAGGATCAAATAAAACCATGATTTCACTTAGTTGTATGGCGCTTTGAAAAACTTTGTGTAACATTTATTTCAAATTGACCAGGTTCTCATTTCAACTTCAACCAGTTGGCTCATACAATGTAACTGATTAAGATCCCGAATCAAAATAACTCTGAGTGACCCCCAGCTAGTGTACAATATTTCTCACAAAACAGTTTGAGAATCTCACTTTCTTTAGATCGATAGATCATCACTTGTCAAAGCAGACACAAAACATGTCCCTGGTGGGAAATAATTGATGTCTGGTTGACATGCCATGACAACTAGCTCAATTTTTGTATCTAAAAATAATAAATAAATAATAATAATGAAGGGTCCAAAAAGATGAATCAGTGAAGGAACCCATTGCAGGTTTTTTCCAATATCTAATTGCTTTTGTCTTACATTTGTGGTGACCCTTAACCACTGTCACATGTGTTTTTTCACTGTTAAAAGTAGACTTTCTTCGGTATTAGCTGGTGCTACTGACCTTCCAAAAACTAGCTACGCCTTTGCCGCTCCCATGTTTAACAGATATGTCTCTTAAAAGCTTTACGAAATACGCAGATGAACTAGAGCTGTTTTTTGAAAGCCTAGTTCATGACTTCCAGTCAACTTATTGTAAAGGCGAAAAGACATACAATTCACTATACATTTTTTACCCACTTGCTAGTGTCCACTGCAATTTTCTACAGATATCTGTGTGCATCTCAGATTTTTGAGACTGGGCCAATTATGCACATTGAGAGTAAAATTATTAGTTCAACTCGAAGGAAGACTCCAAGCATACATTACTAGTGAAATCATGAGTAGAGAAAAACCGATGATGTCCAACTTTTAGGAAAAGTCAAGTGGACGGATTTTCTGTTTTCTCTACTTTAAGGTGCATTTCATTTCATTTCATTTAAGCTGCAGTTATATTCTAGTGAAAATTCCCTTTATTCTATTCCATTAAAGTTCACTGTGAGACTGAAGTTTACTACCGTATATCTGTAAATCAGTGTGACTATGGGGCATATCTCTGGGTGATGTCCATGCATCTCAAGCCCATGGACAGAGAGATATCTAAAGACCTTAAATTTTTAAAAACCAGGAGGCACATTTCTCTGTAAGCAGAGTCTCACTGCAAACAGGTCTATGCCGAATGCTTACAGTCTGTCAGTCAAATCCAGGCCTCAAAAGTTAGCCTGAAATTGAACTCCCGCTGTGACTTCTACCTCGGTCATACTCTCTTCTGCTCTCACTATGCTAACTAGTTCTGATTTATGGCTCCCCTGGGCCACAGCAGTCATGACCCCACCTGTAGTGTTGCTCATAACAGCTGGTGCACCCAGGACGGAAGCAAGGGGGAGTTTTCAGTGCTAAGTTATATGAATGTGTTTGGGTTTTACTAAACACTATCCATTAGTAGTTATTGCCATAAAAGGCCACTTACTATAATGTCTTTTTATTTCCAGTTTGGGACAATTCATATTCACTCCTTTTTTATTCTTATGCTTTTTATCATTTTTCTATTGTGTTAATTGCTTAGGCCAGATCACATCTATCCTCCTCTGTTCAACAGCTGTCTCTTTATCCTCCCTCCCACACCCTCAGCTGCTTTGCCTTCCTGTTTGACCACAGAAAAACAGCAGCCTTTGGAATCAGATTTAATAAGCACGCAATGATTCCTCTGATCCATTCAAATAACATCCTGAGCACAATCTCTATCAACATTCATTAGTTTTCCTCTTGCTCATCCTGCAAAGCAACCATTTATCAAATGCCACATGTTGCTTTATTAATCTGCCCTTCAACATGGAAATATTACAAAGTATGCAAGCTTACTCTGGAACGCAGTTGGAAATACTGTGCACGGCTGTGCCATTTAGCTTTGGAGCACTGCAGCAAAAGTCAACAGGGAGAGTCTGGGCAGAGCTAAAACTCGTCTGCTGCACCACAGTCAAATGTGGCACAGCAAGAGAAACATCTTGTCATATAAATTCATTAAAATCTAAAAAGTATGTGTCAAGTCAGCTCCTTACTAACCATATTGTCAATGAATAATTTAAAAAAAGAGTGAGTGGCTATAAGAAGCAGCAGCTTGGTAGTTAAGAAGAGCACCTCTCTGGCGCCAACAGAAATTTATTCAATGAATGTGAATCTTAGATAAAATAGACAGGCTTTCTGGGAGCTTGGTACTCAAGAACATAAGAGAGTTGTACATTTAATACGGGATGTGATGAACCGAAGGACTGTTTATGCAACATGGATTTGTTAATATCAGTTATGTCAGGAGCCAAGGGTCAACTTCAAGTAGTAAGGTAAAGCAAATTCTTCAACTGCTTCAAAAATTGCATTTATGTAACAAGGCAAATGTGGGTGTTTGGAAATGTTTTCAGTTGTGAAAAACGAAAATATATTTGAAAGTAAACATCAATGAATCGCAGTCTGTCTTACCACTGTTTATCAAACAGAAAACATTTTTTTTATTTTATTTGGATGGCTGATTTTTTATGGGAAAATCGTCTTGCCTTAGGATTTGATATTGATGCACGAACATCCATAAAACTCCGGGTGTTAGTTATTAGCATACATTTGATCAGGTCAGAAAATGTAGCGATGTCTCTCTGTATCTGAGCCAAATTAGGCTGAGACACCTGTGGGAAACATTTGACTATCCATCCTGTTTTGGTAGTCTGAGTTTCCTCTGAACCACAGTGTGTGCAGCATAAGCTTGAAGTGACTTTTTATGGCTGAACAACATCTTGCTGTGACGAAACTGTGGACAGCCTTAAAAAGTTGGAGAGGTTTGACAGACTGTGTCCGATGAGTGCCATTTTGACAGCTACACCGCTGTAGGGCTGTTAAACCCCCACGAGTAAAACACATACTGATTCCACGGAGAAAAGTGACACCTGCATAAAAGTATTCTGGCATATGGAAAAAATGGGAGGGTTGATGTCCATGAGCGATAGCTTAACAGTGGAAGAGAGAGCCATAGAACAAACAATGTTATCTAATTACAATCAGAATTTTTGCGTTTTAAACTACAGCTTTAGTCACAGCAGTCATTGGCTATGGTAGTAAATTACATGCAGACTGGGCTCACAGCAGAGCTCTTTTAAATCCCTCCGTAGGGTGCTCTTTTGTTGCATCTCTAAGCTACCGCATTCAGAGAGCACCTGGACACGGTTGAAAAGAAAAAGTTGTAAAATGGTGACATATGCCTGTCAAGGCAACATTTTACACTCAGCGTGTCTGTCAGGCTACTTCAGAACAAACTTCATCTAATTACCTATCTAGTATCAGTTTAATTAAATAAACAGGTTTTCTTAAAAATACTAACTTTAGCAAGTAATTATTTCCTACTTTTGTTTAACTCCATTAAATAAAATCAAGCTGTACATATTTATTTTTTTATTTTTTTAAGTAGAAGCACTTAGCATCCTTTTTTAAATTTAAATGTAAATGCTGTAATATCACAATTTTATCATTTGTTAGCATCAAATACTGACTGAGATTAGATATATATATACTGTTAGAACTGGTAAGATAAAACAGTTATAATGATTCACTAATAGCTAGGCAGGCAACACCAGTTTTGGTTTTATGAAGGGCTGATCCATTCATATCAGCCCTTTTACACATACACACACTGAAACACACAGGCACACACACACTCTTCATGTACATTAACAGCCTCCGGTTATACTCCCAGCACTTAGTGCATTAACTCTTTGT
Organism: Poeciliopsis turneri; assembly: GCA_922788865.1. NCBI lineage: Eukaryota > Metazoa > Chordata > Actinopteri > Cyprinodontiformes > Poeciliidae > Poeciliopsis > Poeciliopsis turneri. Next base: position 125,360 of record CAKLNU010000024.1, on the reverse strand, counting down.
GGACACCTGCTACCCTACTAACCTCCAATCACCCCTTCCCCCAATAATCATCCTGACCTCAAACACTTCCCCCTATTTGGTCTGCTTGAATACTCACACAGTCCCAAATCTATGCTAAACAAAAGTTTTAAGCCAAAGAATTAACCACATCGCAACGCCAAAATTAATCCATGTGAATAAATTATTCTAATAAAGGCAAACAAGACAAAGCTGAGATGCTGCTATGTTTAGTCATTATCCGTCTCAGACTTGTGTGCAATTATGTCAGACAGCTGTATCTACTTAATGTACAGTTGCTAGTTTTTGCATGATTGGCAACCCGCTTTCAGCCATGGCGTCTGTACATAAAGCTTAAGATTGGAAGACAAAAGTAATTAAGTATTAATTAGTGTACTTCAAACAGACTTTTTCTGCGTTTGTCTGTCAATTGCCTCCCCGGCTGTCAAAGACATTAGCTGGGTAAAAAAATGCATTCATGAATGCAAAATAAGGATGCACACACAAATGCATCCACCTTTTTAGGTTGGAGGAGTGAAGCAGAAAAAGGGATAGTTTTGGAAAACACAAAGAGAGCCAAGAGGTTTTTGTTATTGACAGAAAGTTAGGTGCACAGTCTGAATGGGAAACGCCAGGCTGAGCGTTTGTCACCTCTCCTGGATTGGCAGTGTGTGTGCTGGGAGCCGTAGCCATAGTTACGGCGTTTGGTGTGCATCCCACCAGCGTGGGATCTGCTTGGGTGTAGGATCAAGCAGGGAGCAGAGAGTGTAGCTGCATGCAGGGACGGTAGCTCACAGAGCTCTGTGTTTGTGTGTTGGTGTGGAGGAGTGAAGCGGAGTCCTCTCTCCAGCCAGCCACCATCATTGCTCCCACCACATAAAGGTAGAGAGAAAAAAAAGGGAGGAGGAGCAGACAAATTCCCAAAGGAGAAGAAAGGGGCTTTGTTTTAGTCTTTAAATCTTGAGAAAGCTGGAGACAAACATGACTATTAAACACAAAAGCTCCCTTTAAGGTGGATAAACCATCTAGTTTGCATCCCACTTACTATCAGTTTCTAATTAGTGCTCTTTGAAGAATGGGTGGGATGGGCCCTGCATTGTTTCAAAAAACAGTGGGGGAGGGAGGTCAGGGGTTATTCACTGCAGAGGAGGCAGCTGGAGTGCCTTTAACATGCACAAGGCAGAGAACCATGAAAATCAGCCCAAAAAGAACAAACCAGTTCACTAATAGCTTGAAGGCTGTTTTGGGGTTTGTTATCAGAAACACGCGAGATATAATCTGAAGAGATGAGCCGGCTCAGCGACGAGATTCTGTGAATCTGTGGAGGAGTGTAAAGACCAGACGGTTAAACAGACGTCAGGGAGTAGATTCAAATGAGATACAAAGCAGAAGCTGCCCCTGTTCTGTGTCCAGCAGTAGCTTCTTACTAAACTGCAGCAGGCAGGATGTCTCTCCAAAACTTAGGTCAGCCTGTATTTCCACTTCATCCATCAGAATAAAACACCCCTCAAGCGAAGGTGGTTCTTTTTATTTACAATCAGCTCTTGGGCAGGAGTTCATGGAGGAAGGGACTTTTGAATATTTTACTTCACCCCACAAATATAATGATAAATTGTGAAATAATGTTCATAGTATCCTCATGAACCAAATGAGGGGGATCATTCCCTGTTGACTTGATATGTTTATCCACACATACTAAATTAAACAGTCACTTTTTTTAACAGGTGTGATGTAAGTGTAACAACCTTATTATGCCAACTCAAGGCATGCGCAACAAAAATAAAAAAAATAAAATAAAAAAGTGAGAGAGTGAGAAATTTGTTCCTTCACTTGATTTCCCAAGAACATAAACAAAGTTATTTATGGAGCAGCAAATATCACTCTTCACAAGAACTCGAATGTAGAACATTTGGAAAGTCCTTGTAAGACCCCATTGGAAAATTGTGTTTGCAACAACCACACGTCCAGTCATGCAATAGTTGTGTTATACTACACAGGGAAATGGTCTACCTTTAATATTTATTAAAAAGTTGTCAGAACTTCCAGAATAGAATGCTGTCATTTTGTTCTTGTAGCTCTGAAAGTGAAAACACATTTATCTGTCCCTGTGAAGCAGGTATAGGTCTTTAGAGGTGATTTCAATTCTGTTTCACAGTGTAAACGTGTCAAACATGTACAAGTTATGACTGTGAATCATGAGGCTGTAGTGTCAGCCTCTCTTGTTGTCTAATTTCAAGTGAGGAGACAATAAGTCTACCGCAGCAAAAACCATTTAAAGTGTATTTGTAGCAAGTTTCCATGAAGATTGTAGTCATTTCATGACAGCTATGAAGTGTAAAAGTCACGACAAAATGTCATAACAATTAAGTCCAAATCTTTGCCATATTTAAGCATGTGGCTTTGTTACAGACACTCAATAAAGCCACACACAAGAAACAACCAGGGTAAAATCCAAGGTTCTGGGAATATATGTTCCTAAAGGAAAAACAGTGGAGGCCTCATGGTTAAAACCAGCCTTTTGTTTCTCGTCAGTCAATCATCTTCTCCATTTGAGGGAGAGAGAGAGAGAGAGAGAGACACCATCTCAAATCTGGGTCACAGGGGAGGATCATCATTTAAAAAGCAGACACTGTATGCTTGAGAAGACGCTGTGATTACTCATAGCTAACTTCATTCATTCAGTTCCAACTAAAGAAGAACAAATGGCTTTATCTCTTCTGAAGCGACAGTGGAGCAACAGGTTACTGGGCTTTTGGCTTGAAAAGGAGGCAGTGAGACGTTGGACCTGGATTGGAGAATTCACTGTAGCAGTAAAACTAGTAACTCGGTGTGAGTTTCAGTAACAAACTGTGAAGCCTGTAGTACAGGCCAGTTACTCGCCCTGTGGCTATTTGACACTAACTAGTATGTGCTTCAGGTGTACCTGAAGCAAAATAAATCCCCCTACACAAAACAAAACCCCCCATTACTGCAATCAAACCCAACTTATAAAGTCCTACTGATGTGTACATGATTGGCATGGATAGATATTGACAAAGAGAGTCGTGCTTTTCATATGCACCAACACTAACAGCTGTTTATTAAAAACTTTTTTTATGAGCTGACAGCCTTGTTTCTACATTCCTATTGTTTCGTCCTTTGTCACTTGAGTCAACAGTGTTATGATATGATAAAAAAAAAACAATAGCACAAAGGGGATGTTGTCATGAGGGTATACAAAGACGTGGCGCTGGTGTTCACTTTGCAAACCAGCATGTGTGCAACTACGACATATAGAAGACAGAAAAATAACAAGGAAAGCACACACAGCAATAATCAGAGAGCAAGCTACAGGAGGCCATGATTCCCCTGACAGCCAGAAGGACTGCCTTGGATTCTCATGACAACAACAAGCAAATCTCAGCGAACACGCGCCAAAGATTTCCCGAGCCATACACAGAACATAGAACAGACGCAAACACCTAGACGCTGACTTATTATATTCTGATATTGTCTAGACTGCAATATCTCATGCAAATGAGATATTTTGTTCTTGTAGCTCTGAAAGTGACAACACACGTTCAGTGTCTTGTCATAGTAAAATTGAAAAAAAAAAACAAAAAAAAAAAAACAACAACAAATAAACAAGGAACACATTGGAAGAGTTTTAAAAGCTGACCCAATAATCGGGCACACTGGCTTGACCAGTGTGTCAAACCAATTACACACAAAAATGTGTGTAATTTATGGGTGGGACGCCTCCAGCTGTCCCTCTCATTTGGGACAGAGTAACGTCAGGGGGTGGCATCAGGGAGTGGCACCTCGGATGTTGAACCTTAAAAGCAGGTTTAAATAATTCAGCAACTACCAACAAATGGTCAGTAGAAGGCTGAACAAAACCTGAGACTAAACTATATGTTATGTTTAGTCTCAGTTTTCTTTAATCTGAAAAGAGTGACAAACAACCTTATGAGTCCCCTTACAAAAACAAAAAAATCACATGAAAATCACATGTGAAATTACATGTGACTTTCACATAAAAATCATATGTGCCACATGAAAACCACACATATGCTTCACACAACTTTCCACATGTGCATGATGGGAATCACGTGAAACCATGTGATTTTTTTTTTGTAAGGGTCACATTACTAAATAAGAGCAGAGTTTACCTATGTGTAATTTAATCTCAGAGTAAACACAGCTGGTCTATGAAGTCCTCAGCAGTTTGTTAGAGAACATTAGTGATGAAAAGGTATCATACAAACCGAGGAACAAAGCAGCAGGAAATGGATAAAGTGCTAAGAAATCTTTGTAAGGTAGAAGGGTTATCTCATAAAACAAAAGCTCAACGTTCAAATATCTTGGAGCACCGACCTGCCATAGTGTTTCCACTTTCAAATGCTGTACATATTCCATTGATAATGGAAAGGACATGGCAAAGACCCAGGCCTAGTCATCCAACTAAACTGACAAGCTGAGGAAGGAGGGTGTCAATTAGAGAAGAAAGCCAATGTTGAAAGAAAGCCATGGGGGAAAGAAGCCCTGTTTTCAGTTTCTACAAGCAGTGGAAACGGAAACAGGAAATATTTAGAAGAAGATGCTCAAAAGAGATCATATTTGAACATTTTGGCCAACGTGCAACTTATAATCTATGTCAAAAAAAACCCTTAAATTGCTAATCCCCATACAGAAACTTAGCATACATGCTAATGGGATGGTATTGTTCAGACAGAGAATTATAAACAACTCAGTGTTGATGGAAACTGCAGTGCCACAAAATAAGTTTTGATAAAAGCATTTCTATATGTAACAATAGACAGTTAAAGTCCAGAACTTAATCTAATCTACTTGAGAATATAGCTCAGCAATTTTGAAAAAAAGTTGAGCAGTGTTGTATAGTAACGAAGTAAAAATACTTCACTACTTTACTTAAGTATATTTTGGAGTACTTCATACTTTCCTCGAGTAAGAAAATTTTTGATAACTTTCACTTTTACTTCACTATATTTCCGAACTTAATTGCATACTTTTACTCCGATACATTTTCAATGTGTGGTTTAGTTACTCGTTACTGTGACGGAGGAGCGTCACGAGTTACCTCACGCAAACACACGCCAACACACGCAAACATACACAATCGCTAACTTACGTTTTGTTGCAGTTTAAACTGGCGCGGTTCATCGTGGGTCACACGCGGTGTTCCCGCTTCAGTTCACATTAATCCTTATCTGTCATTTTCAAACATTTTCCCGGCTTTATTTTCAAATAGCTTTATTGTTTCCGGATCGTGACGCACCGAGAGAGAGTTGCGCGATGTGGTGACGTCATCATAACGTACTGAGTGTTGGCTGTTTCATGGATTATTGTATTTTTTGGATTACAAGTTTATTTATTTTTTTCTCTTATTAATTATTTAAACCTTGTGGTTTAGGTAAAGCACCTAATTTTCTTAACTAAATGATGCTGCAGGTTTATCTATTAGCAGGTTTCATTTTGCCTGCACTTGGCTGTGTTCATTATTTTAAGTGTATTTGACAAGTTTACCAAAATATAAAAAATGTCATTCAAACTGCATTTGCCTTGTTTTACTTTTTACTTGTACTTTTCATTACATTACTTGAGTACATCCATTTTTACAGTACTTTCTGTACTTAAGTACAAGACGTTTCAGATACTTTAATACTTTAACTCAAGTAACATTTCAATCAGTGACTTTTACTTTTACCAAAGTCATATTTTGGAGCTGTACCTATACTTTTACTTGACTCAGAGATTTCAGTACTTTATACAACACTGTAGTTCAGTCTTTAGAATTATAAAGCTGACAGATTTTCCATCAAAAGCCAGCAACTGTAATTGCACTTAAAAGTGGTTCTGCAAAGTATCGATTTAGTGGGGCTGATGCCCGTCAGACCTTTAAGTTGTCGTTCTGTAGAAATATGCACAATTATGCACCACTTTAGGTTGGTTCATCGTATATAAATTACATTCTGGTTGTAACATGACAAAAAGTGAAATGTTCACAGGGTTTGAATTCTTTTTTTTTTTAAAGAACTGTTCATGTCAGAACTTGTTTTTATGCCATCTCTTTTAACATAGAACTCCTGCCATCCGTTTTTTCTCTGTCTAAAACTAACGCTCACAGTACCAGTTCTGTGCAGCAGATAATTAAACCAAATGCGACTGGTTTTTATTCACTTTCAGCTTTAATTATAAACCTGCTTCGCATTAGGAAATGTACTAATTTAATGAGTTTCTCTGACAAGAAGAAATGTTATTGTTCAAACAAAAGCCCTCTTAAACATTTGTGGCATTTGCCAGAGAGAGACATAAAAAAATGTATGCTTGAGTGGCTTTGAGTGTCATAACTTACTACACAGTAAAATGTTTAGGAGGAGTACACACAAACAGAGCAATAGACAGCAGCAAGTTATGCCTAAGTTGAAAACGAGCTTTTAACCACCTCCATTTTTTTAATTGCGCCAATTATGCAGCACTGGCTTTATACCTTGCTGATTTGCTCAAAGTTTGCTGGCATTACAACTGCTCATAACTTTCCATTTTAACAGTCACTCAATAGCCCTGTAATAAAGCAACTTAATAGCCCTGTAATAAAGCAACTTCTCTGACTTGAAACCATCTACTAAATACAGCAAAAGAAGCCGCTCACATCCTGATCAATTCAGACTAATAAGATGCATAATGTTTTCGAATAAAAGAAAGAATCCTATTGCTTTTCTGGAGTTTGTATGAATCCAATTTGTTTTCAAACAGTACCCAAAGTCATGAGGCAAATTTCATTTCAAAATACACAATTCAGATTATTATAATTTTTTTTTTGTTAAATATGTGGAAAAAATATGCCAGACTGCAAGGTCTTTCTGATCTAATATGAAAGCCAATACACACGCCACAAGAACAGAGAAACTGTTCTCTCTATCTCAGGGCAGCAGACATTCTTCTTTTCCTGCAGCCCTGGTTTGGGAGTTCTTGCAGCTTGTTATTCCGGGCAGAGTTTTCTTATGGTCTCCAAGAAATATGAGGTGGGTGTGCTGCAGTGAGAAAGTCCTATGAAAACTGTCTGAAAGTTCTGCATTTCAGTTCTCGTGACATATAGGATATCAACAAGAAAATTTCTTGCTGACAAGGACATGTTAGGATTAATGTGGATAAAGTTAGCTAACTGTCTAAATGTGTTTAAATGTGCCAACCATAAGCTCACAGTGATTCACATCTTAAAAGTTAAAACTATTTCAAATCTGGCAATCAGAGTAGTATCTGTACAGTCTCCAATGCAAAGGTTTGTTTTTCTATCATGGGTGGAAAGTTGTTTGTCTAACCATAGGGAAGGCTTAGGAGGAGAATATTCACATTTTACTGAGGATTCACTTGGTTAGTCATCCCTGCTACTAAAACATAGATAATTCCAATGTCATGTCCTTGTGTATTATCTGAAAATTTTATTTGTTTGATAAAACTGAATCCACATTGAATATTCTACAGTACATCCAGCTTAGAAAGAATCCTCATAATAATGCCCTAAGGTGTTGTGTTAGAAGGAGAAGTATAATTTAAGAACAGTTTCTCTATGCAATACATTGCTTTACTTATATATACAGGATGTAATTTGATCGCAGTTCTGCTAATGTTGGATCAGACATATATTTTTGGTGAAACAGCATAACAAATCAAATACCCTCCAATAATAACCTTGCTGCTCTAAAGCATTGCAACCAAATGCAACACCTACCAAACAGCCCAAGTCACTTCCACAGCGCAGCTGAATGTGCCAACATTTTGCCTTAATCTGCCCAACTGTCTTGGCTAGCACACGATCCAACACTATAGGTGTGTTTTGACTGCAGAAACACTTTTCCAGGAACCAAGGTTATTCTAAGGTCTTTTACTCAGCTGCCAGAAATCATGACAGAAGATACCATGAAACAAACAGTTTTGTGGAAGAAGTGAAACAATTAAAAATGATCTTGGTATGCAGGAAGTCTTGTTGAAGTTTCTCAGAACTTGTGGGTGAATCTTGAATGCTAAACATTCATCTGGCTGAGCAACACTATTGTTTAAAAGTGTGTCTTTCTTGCTGCATTGGGTAGCAAGAAAGACACAAGCTGACGAAATGTTATAAAACATACACCACAGGAATGAGTATTTATGCATACAGTTTCTCCATATTGTGTTTTGGTTCAGGGTGTGTGCAGCCTGGCCTTTGCCTTCCTCTCGCTTCTAGCACAGTCTGGCTTTCTCCCCTTGACTTGGATTGTCTCTGGCAGATTTTTTACAGGGCCAATCAGCAAACAGAATGGGAAATTGTGAAAGATGACATTGATTTTCTGTGTTCTTTCAGAATTGCAGTTTGTTAATAGTTTTAGCAATGGCAGTTTTAGCAAAAACAATCCCAGATTCAAAGACACTTATATGCAACATTGTTTTTTATTTTGAATTTCATGATACTCGCTTTGAACTTCTGCAAGTCATCTTCACAACATCTACAAGGCTAGATACATTGGGTTGCCGCCATGGCATTGGATTATTTATTGACATAAATAAGATACTCCTTATTCGTGTCAACAAGTAGCTGTACTTAATGAAGATAAGATCAAAATAAAACAGACCCATAGCTCACAGGCTATTCCATCTCCCTCTGAGTTCAGGAGAGGCACTTCACTTCAAATGTATCCTGGCTTGAATAATTTCAGGCCCCATATCCATGTTTTATAAACAATCCATCTCCCTGACTGCCTGAAAATTGAGATGTAAATACGATGCTGTCTGCAAGATTTTTTTGCTGCACAGAAATACTGTGCTTACGCTTCTCTTGCGTATTACCACCTTCACCAGCAGTGTGAAAAATGTTTTATTCTCTTATATATATCCACAACCAACCTACTCAATCCGGACCAGTAAGTAAATCTTGTCCGAGAAGCTGGCATATCTGGGCTGGCACACCACTATAGTGCCAGTCAGAGAAAAAGTGCATGTTGTCAGACACAATCAGCGAAATCCTTAATCTGTAGAAGGTGAAGCTGTTCTCAGACCAGCTGATATTCAGAACCAACAGCGCTCTACCAGAACCTAGAGAACTTCTGGCTGCTCTTTTGTCAGCCAAGTAAATGGAAAGCATTGGTGCCTTTAACAGTTAAAGCAGTCAGCCACACACATCTTAAACTTTCAATTTAGTTAAATAAACTGGGACTTTGGGTTTGGCTTCCCATTTCAAGCCCCACTCTCACACAAAACACACAGTTACAGCATAGAGAAAGCGTGACATCTCTCTCACTCTCTGTGGGGGGAAAGGGAAGACATCCTGTTTGTAAAGCTAATAACCATTCGTTCCTTTAGGCAACTCTTTTTTATGTGCCTTATACCACAAGCCCCTCTGCCACAAATAAACAGAAACACATGCACACGCTCTCACTTGCTCGCACCTGGTTGCAAGCTCAGCAGCACAAATAACGCAAAATAAGATTTACCTGCAAAAAAAAAATAAATACATAAAAAATTGCAGGTGACACCTCCAGGTCTAACTATGATGGATACTGTTTTCGACGAACGCAGCCGTCAGGAGCCTTTATTTTATTCATTTTGAACAAACAAAATTGAAGCGCAAACATTTGGGCTGCCTGACGGGTGGCAGAAGAACAGGCAGCTGATCACACACATAAAGACTTCAGTACATATCTCTTAGAATCGTGTGCATGCAGTGTTTGGAAAATAATAAAAAATGACATGGCAATTTATTGCAAAAAATTGTTTATATATTTAGAGGAGGAAAAACAGCGGTGCTACATCCAGACTGCAGCAAGACTACGACCCTGATCATCTCTAGCTGGAACATGCATCTCTTGCCAATAAGCCAAACCCAGGAACTACTTTAAAGCTATTTATCCCAGTTCTTTCCATCTATTTTAATATACCATAAGCAATCATTAGTGAAATCACTTTGACTTCTGGAGATCATTTTAATACCCCATGCTTGGTGTTTTATGACCCACAAGTCGATCTCAACCCCAGCAACAATCTATAAGGCAAGTAGCATTAGTGCTTCTTTTCTACAGGAGAGGAGTAATTATGGAAATGATCAAATTCTCTGATTAAGTGTACACTACTAGTGTAAGTAGTGTACTTACACTACTAAAAACTTAGTAGTGTAAGTACATTTATTTGGGGTATTGGGCCAGTTGATTTTTATTAAATGATCCCTGTATAAACCAAAGCGACTTTCTGCTGGCAGAAGGCTGTGAGTAGAATATAGAAAATTTCTTACATCAATGGTTGTCAAAGCAGATGTGAACTTTGTGGGTACAAATTGAAGCATCGTCTATTAGAAAATATTCTACGACTCAATTTGGTACAAAAGCTGGAAAGGAAACACCCAAAACCAGGCAGGTTACAGCGAAGTTGGCAAAATGACCAGAGGTCGGTTTACCAAGAATGGTGTTCCTGCCATTCAATCGGTTGATGACAGCTTAAAGGTTCATAAAGTAGTGTTCACATAAACCCCTCTGACGTTTTTGAGACTGGAGTTGTTTTAAGACAAGAAAGGTCCGCTTTGGTCCTGGCCACTCTCTGAGTAGTCGTTAGCCTCTGCCTTTGGGACCAACAAATCTGGATTTGCACTAAATGAGAACACTGAGTTATCCACTGCAGGTGAGACATAAACTGCATATAACCTTTTTACACACCTTCACTTTAAACATCTGACACAGTCCTTTAGTGTTTAATGTAAAAGAGAGATGCATCTCTATTAGGACCCACAGATATTTACATTTAAACAAAAGAAAACAAGTTTCTCTCGCTCCCCCTTCTCCACTCCACCCCAGTGAAAGTGACTTGACAGGCTAAAAGGGAGACTTGAGGCGAGGTACAGACTGGTAATCCTCTTGGCTGAGTGGGGGCCTCCAGAGGGCCAGCTTCCACTCCCATCCCCAATCTCTGTCCACCCCCCCAGCAGCGCTGACAGGCCACCCCATCCAGGAACAGAAAAGCCATCTGGTGTTTGTTTGGGACAGCTCACACACAGGATGTACGGCAAGAAGGGAGGCTGTGTGTGTGCATGCGTGAGTGTGTGAGTGTGTCGGGAGTCACGCCTGTGTGACTGTCACTGCTTCTGTGGGTGCTTCTGGGTGTGTGTCACCGGAATGCTCACGCTTCAACCCTGTATTTGTCCATGAAATTCAATAAATTACAGAAAAATGGTAATTAGAAACAGAACACATGGGAACTGTGTACAATGCCTTGCAAAATATTGATTGGACTTCACAATCCCCAAACTTCAACATAATTTTGGGGGGATTTTATGCCATAGATCACCACAGAAAAGAGCATAATGTTTTAGTTAAATTAAAGTATTGATTGTTTTTATTTATTTTTTTATGAAAAATAATTAGAAGTGTAAATTGTGTTTGTATTCAGCCTCTCAACTTTGCAAAACTACATTTCGCATCAAAAACAGCCGCCATTCTTTTGGGGCATGTCTCAACTAGCTTTGCACATCTAAAGACCAAATTACAATTTTATCTGCAAAACAGCAAAATCAAAGTCGGATTGGACGGGGAACACCTGATCTGCCAAACTTACCTTTTAACTTTTGAGTATCTCAAATTGGATTTAGGACTTGACTTTGACTGGACTGCTTTCATCTCCACCAGTCCTTTGAGGTTCTGACTGCATGTTCAGACTGTCTTAAGTCTTTTGAAGACTGAGAGGTTTTCAGCCAGGGCTATCCTATATTTACCAACTCCCATATTACCATCCCCCTGAAGAAAAGAATCCTCTAATAACCTTATCATGATTCTCCCACTACCATGTTTCATTGGCTATTTGCCCATGCTGTCTCAGTCCCAGTCTCTAACAAGTTTCTTTAGGATTGTGCATTTCGCCCCATTCATCCTCAAACTAACTATGACCAGCTTTCCAGTCTTTGGTAAAGAAAGACATCCCTATATCTTGATGCTGCCACTACAGTGTTCCAGCATAAAGATTCTGCTTACAGGGGATAGTTTTTTTTTTTTTTCAAAATCCCAATAAAATAGAGTTGCATTTGGGGTTGTAACAAAACCTTCACAAGGCACTACATCTGTAAACATTTTCTCAGACCCACAGAGAGATTTCACCAAACAGATCATGACGTTTATCCAGGTGTATCAATGATGTAATTGTGTGTCTACCTTAGAAAAAAAAAAAAAAAAAAAGAAGCAGTATTTTCTCTAAATGACCGGTCTTTTAAATGAGCGATCAAAGACTATACCGGCTTAATGTGTGACTAAAGTCCACATGGCATTAACCTACTTCACACACAGACACAGCTGTTCTGAGACATATGTTATTAATGCGGTGATCATAGATGTGATCTCTGTTGGTACCTGATTCATCATGACTCCAGTCACCCTTTATCGTGTCTCATACAGGTGTCGTAAAAAGGATACAAAAAAAATCACAGAATAGAAACAAGATCAAAGCTTTTCCTTATTTCTTCTTCTTCTTTCTTTAGCGATCGGACTTACCAAGCAGCGCACAGGCAAGCAGAAGCGCACCGGTTGCCATTGTATGTGTTGGTCCGCGGAATCACCACCAATTCGGCCCCCCCCTTTTTTTTTTTCTTCTTCTTTTTTTTTTAGATGAGTATGCAACGGTCGAGGCAGCGCAGCCACTATCGCTGATGCTGGATCCTGGATCAGAGAGATGAAGAAAAGATGTACGGATCCAACAAGGACCTGCCGAGGGGAGGGTTCGTCTGGACGGCAGAGTCTATAATCCAGAGCCGGCGAGTCCTGTGTGCGACTTTCTCCCCCCCAACAGCACACAAGCTTCTGATGACGCGTATCCACCTCGCCCTCACCCTCACCTATACGCTTTTCATCGCTGACGACGTGTGCGTGTGCCTGGCTCCGAGGCGACCCAACCCACTCTCCCGCTTACTACGCATCCGAGACTGCGGAGGCGACCCCCTCATACACACACTCACACACACATATACATGCGCGTACACTTGCAGCTTCCTTAGAATAATAATAATGATAATAATAATAATAAAAAAAGAAGTCCGGCGCGACTTGTGCGTATTTTGGATACCTGATCCAAAACATAAAAAAAAAAAAAAAAGACTGTAAGAGCGTCTTGAGGGATGCAGGGAGTGCGATGGAGTCTGGGATAAGTCCTCTTCGCTGGTCGGAGAGCAGCTCTTTCCTCCGGCTTTTTTTTTCCACCGTAAATCCCGGAGACTATAATCAATCTCTCACCATCGCTCCGCAGAAAGCCTCAATGGGGCGGGCGCTGCTGATGAAGCAGATGCGCGGCTTTGTGCTCTGCCGTAACCTATCAGATTTATAAAATTGTAAAGCGGACTCAAAACACTCCAACTATTCGAGCTGACAAAGACTCCTAATTTATCCATCTAATTCCTGGCAACGATTCCAAGAAAATGTGCGCGTCCGTTCAAATAAACTCGTTCCGTTATGTCTAATAAATCACTGCATCCCGTTGTTGTTCCAGAAGACGTTCTTCCGATCCTGTTTTTTTTTTTTTTTTTTTTTTCCCCTCTTCCAAGGTTATTTCCTTGTTTTTACTTTGGCCAGTTTGAAAACTTACGAGCGTGGCGTTTGCTCCCACCCACTGGCAGAAACCACGCCCCGGCAGCGGGGGGTCTGCCACTGCATGGAAGAAGTTAGATCTGCATTTCTCATTTGCAATTCTGGAGCACGCTGTTTAAGGGTTGAATAAGTCACTGGTTCGAGTACCATCTCGGTGGAGTCGCAAGTCCTCCAAGTGTACCACCAGAAAGATTTAAAGAGCAGTATACAGAATAAAACTATTATGGAAGTATATCTATCTATCTATCTATCTATCTATCTATCTATCTATCTATCTATCTATCTATCTATCTATCTATATATATATATATATATATATATATATATATAATAATTTTTATTATTATTTTTATTTTTTTTAATAGAGAAATGTTATTCTAAGATCATGTTATGGCCAACAATTACCACAAAAGAATTATGACTTTTCTTGGCTGTTAACGGAGCTGTATATATATAAGCATACACTGTAAAATGTAATAGTATATCTTACTCAAAAAGAAAAGTGACCTTAACTCATTCCAGCTTAATTTGTTGACTATACTAACTTAAACTTAGTAAAGACAACTTTCTACTGAGGCAAGTAATTAAACTCATCAGCAGCAAGTAACCTCAACTTGGAGTTATGAGTGAGCAAGACGCATCTGCATAACCAGCAGAAAACTCGGCATCATTGGGCAGCGCTCGTTGAACGCACATGCGCAGTTGGCCACTGACGAGTGACGACGTGTTTGACAGAAGCGCCAAACTGTCAACAATATGGCGGTTGCTGCAGCTAAGTTTTGACACGGTAAGTTCCACTGGTTTTTAGCAAACTTATATTCATGATCTCGGCCGTATAATTTATTCGTAAGTCCAGGTTTTGAGGTTAACTTTATGTGTAATGATTTAGCGACTAACGTTAATCGAAAATATCATGTTTATTTAGTAGCAACAAGATGGAGCGGCAGAGAAAACAGCTGTCCGGGATGCAAAACAAAAAAAGGAAAAGGGATAAAGATGTTGGCGGGATAAAAAAAAACCTTTCAGGCTTTTTTCTTTCTTTCTTGTCAAGTTCACTACAAGTGGTAGTCTTAATATTAAAAAAAAGGGAGTGCGTCTTTTATGGGCGAGTGCCCAACCGAGATAACAAAATATAAGTGAATCAGCGTTGGAATATCTCTCGTCTCTTGTTAACTTACAGAATTAGTTTCAGTGTCCTTCTAGTGAAAAGTAGTCATGAGAGGTCCAATATCTCTATGTGTTAAATATTAATTTTTCATACTTTTCTTTCAGATTCTGGCAGAGTTCTGTCGCTTGTCGAGCAAAAACCTGGATTCAAAATTTTTCACAGAACTTGACAAATACAGCCCTCGCTTCTTTGAGATTTTCAAGAGCAAGGAGGGAAGTGTTGGCCAGAAACTTCAGACTTATCTGCAACAAGTCAGACCCGAGGTGAGTTTCTCAGATCCAAAGTCATTATTTTATTATCATGTTGGGAACAAAATACACAACCCCACTGTGCATACAAAGCTGTTAATTGATTATTCTTTACCACAGGAGTGATGTGTGTTTGATATGATTTTTCGGAGTACAGATATTACTGTGAAGTGAACGGCAGTTCTCCGTGGCCTTCCTGTGATCCTTGGAGATGAGAACACAGACTTCAAGACATGCTTTGTAGGTCATCTTTATTACATTTTTATAATTTTTTTATGTCCCACTTAATTCTGCTCCTTATGTGACTTTGATAGCTTTAGTTTTAGTTGCTGTTCTTTCACTCAGCCTGAATCAGTGCTACTTTACTTCTTACATGATGCACTGATGAAATATCCCCAATCAGAACACTTTTAGTGGTTCTCTGCTGTGTTTCGAAAGGTTTCAGTTGCAGTTCTCTAGTGTCACACCATGTGAAACCCAAATGTCATCAAGAACTAAAAAGTAAAATGAATTTCACTTAGCTGATGAAGTGCAACATGTGAAAATGTTATGAACTTTCCCTTCCAACATCATTAACACTTATTTATCACTGACACTCTTGGGAAATGTGCTCGCTGTACTGTCATAGAAGGCTGATGATGAGTGGACTGTCATAGGTGGGACAGCTGTAAAGTGTTATGTTGATATGTAATTGTGGTGTTGCTTCTATTGTTGTTAGGACTGCGAAGACCCAGACGTGTCTCATGCCCCCATTGGGATCCTGACCATCATTCCTGAGGACAGGCAGGCCTCCCCTGACTCCCTGCATCTTGAGTCTTCACGTACTGCCATCATTTTGGAAGGAAGTCTTGTCATGAATGACCTTGGAAATCTTCCACATGCCATGTGCTTGCTCTTTGGACTTATTTATGCTCTGAATTTGGAGTACACCTTTGACTTCATCCAAAGGGTGCTTCTCTCACTTGGACATAATCCCTAAAACCAAAAATACAATCACTCAAAAATCCTCTGATGCAATGAGTGAATGTGATGTGACATTACGGATCAACGTTGATACCTTTACCCTTATTGGGAAAGTGATTTTTATTTCTTGTTTGATTATTTTTTGTTGGAGGGAGCCTCATTGCACTTGAAGACTACTTAATGGTTTTATGTTAATGAGGAGAAACATTACTTCACTTCACTATTCACTTTATCGATGTTATAATAAATGTTAGGCTCTATTATTGAGAATTGAGTTTTTGTTTCACACCAGTCAACAAAGACATTTAAGCAAGGATTCTCAAAGTTTTAAAGACTGAGGGACATTTGAAGGATTCAATATTAGACTGAAGACTGCCCTAGAAAAAAAGTCATGTCATTTTTTTTGTCCAAAAAAGTATATGGAAAACTTTGTTTCCAGGTTAGTGTGTATGCAACCACACTTGCGAACCCTGTATTTAAGGTAAACTTGTTTAATTATTGAACACTTTTTTCCATTCAAACTGTTGTCTGTTGGCTCTTTGTTTCAGTAACTTAACACTTTAGGTTCATCTTACTTGAACATATCAAGGCAATCGGTTTCCTGATATTTTGCAAGTAATGTGAACGCTTAAATGTGTAAGCATAACTTATTTTTATGAGTTGACATAACTCACAAATTGAAGTAGTCATAATTGACATTCTATAGTCAACCTTACTAATGATTTTGAGTTAACAGCACTCAGGTTTACTCCATTATCTGAGTGGTCTAAACAGTTATTTATAGCTATAATACCTTAAAATGAATTAGCTACTTTATTTGGAGATTTTGAGGCAATCGGTTTCCTAACTTTTTTTAAGTAAAGTGAACTTTTTACATTTTACAGTGTACTAATGGAAAGTTGAGTGGAAGGAAAAATATGTTTCTAAAAGGTACACAGCCACCATGGATAACTTCATCCTGAGAGCATTGTGAAGGAAAGTTCAATAGTTTGGGGGAGATTTGAAAGCCATGACCTGCAGCTGGAGTCAGTGCTCTAAAAAAAAGATCTGTCCCTATGTTTCATCTCTTGGGTCAAGCCACTTCTAAACTAGACATGACATAAATGTTTGGTGTCCACTCTGCTATTTGATGTGTGCGGTGCACTGCTGCCTTCCTTTTGTACATTTGAGTTTGTCTTTGTTTTTGCACCTCAACACTTCCTTCGCACACATACATCACATTCAAGCATTTACATTACATCTGTGACACTGACTTTCACAATCTGTTGTAGTTTTTGTGAATAAAATATACATTTTTTGCATCTTAGCCACTGCGTGGTCTCCCATATATGTTATGACTTTGAACCTGTTGTAACAGTCCTCCAACGATTTTTTTTTTCTTTCGTGAGGAAAAGTGCAGAAACACAGAAAAGTATTTAATGTATAGATCATACAGTTGCAAAAATGTGTACATTTTGCATTTGAAGTTGGAAAAAATTAACACAATAGTTTCTTGAAGTCAGAATTCCAAGTGCGAATATCAACCTCTTCCCCAAAATCCAGCCAGTTATGGCTGGATTTTAAAAATAGAAGCAAACTACCCACTCTTCTGACAATTTGCATTAAATTTCCATACTCATAATGCTGTTTTGTCTTCATTAGTGAGCATATGACAATGTTTGATAGTTTAAAACAGAGAAAATATTTTGTAATAGCATGTTTGCTAACAGTAGTTAGCATGGTCACTGAACTAAACATGGAGGTCGAGCACAGATTAATTGGATTTAATGTCATCTCCAGATCTAACTTCTGACCTTAGTGTTAACCAGAACACAGCAAAACAACCACCAGCACTTATTCCTGTTTCATTGCTTTGGTTTTTAATTACAACCAGTGACACTTGTACCAAATTTTGAAAACCCTCAGAACAGGTTAACTGAAGCAGAGAAGCCTTTATGTAAAATTTTTAAAGCTTATCATTTCTCCCATCTTTTTATTTGCAGAATAGATAGTAATCACCCTTCAGTGACAGCACAGATCACTTGCACAATATGCTGGATATTAAGTACATGATGAAAAAGGATTCTTTCCGTAAATGGGTTTCACTTGTCTTTCGCTCTTCGGAAAAAAGTCACCTTCTCATACATAATTTGCCCAACCTTTACTGATGCAGAGAGAAATTTTCTAGCTCTCTCTTCTTCGTTCATTCCCCTCTTTTATACTGATAGAGAACAGAAGGACTAAAGTGGAAGATGTTAAAGACAAGTTAAAGCAAGATTAACTTTCCCATGGACTTATAGGATGATACCCAAAGAAGAATCCATCGCCTCAAGAAAGATCTTGCTATAGTTTCTCTACAACTTACAGAGTGACAGTATGTTTTTGTGTCTGTGTACAGTTACATTTAATATATTAAGATATGTGTTCCATTGAGGTTTGTTGTCTGGTCGCTAGTAAATTTTAAAAATAACATTCTTTAAGCAGGTATTAAACATAATGTTCATTCACTGTGTTAAAAATGTTTTTGTTTTTTTGTTGGTCTGGTGTTATTTCCTAATGATTATGATTACTAAAAATGTGTTTCACTAAGTGAATTTAGTTAGTGAAATGCATGAACTTTTCAAAATTAAAATGCATTGAGCACTATTTTATATACTTGAGCCTGATGAAAGTATTTTCACTCTGTGGGGATAACGGAAAAGTCAAATTGAATTCAAACATCTGCACCAAAGTTTTGTTTTCATCATTCAATTATCAGTTCAATCCCCGAAAAAGAGCCATGTGACGTAACATTCATGTCTATGATGAGTGCATGGAGACTTATGACCAGCACAGCTGCTCAGACTTTTTGTGACTCTGCTGCATTATTAGCAAGATCTCAAAATAGACCTGCTGAAAGGAGGGTGGTTTGCAGGTAAACTGTGAAAAGCAAAATAATACTTCATTGGTGTGAGGCTGCAAAAGGAAAGATGCTGTCAGGAAAGAACAGACATAGAGAATGCAAAAGGCTGTAGCTCTCAGACACAGAAAGTTTTTTTCTGTGTGATGCATAAATAAATGAGCAAGCAGGCCTCTGCATGTGCCTACCAAAAGTAATTTCAGTAGACCCATCTTGTTTTCTCATTACCAGCTGGGAATTGCAAGTCCCGACCACTGCTTTAGAAAGACATGGATGTTGGGGGGTTTTGGGAGACAATGAAAATGATTATTTACCCTTTGCTTTGCTCATACATTTTTGAGCTCAACTAAAACTAAAAAAAATAAATGAATAAATACATACAAGTCCAGAAGCAGAGAGTGTTTTGTAAAACTATTCTGCACTCGGCTCAATGCGTTTTCAGGGGATTTTTGTTATTGATCAGCACACAATATTCCAGATAAAATTCTGAAAAGCCTGGCATGCATAAATCAGTTTTCTTACACTTCAAAATTATTTGTAAATCTTAATAACATACTTAAAAGTTTGTTGTATTTACATAGTTAGTAAACATTTATAACATATAAATGTTTACTAACTATGAACAGCTTAGTAAAAATCTATATTTAATCTGCCAATTATCCATATAAAACTTAACTTAATAAATTGATGGGGTCAAAGAAAAATAAATCGTGATACATTTCTGTGTCCAGAAACAAAATGTAAACCAGAAAAGGGTTCGACCTTGCAAAGAAGAATCTTGGGTTCAGCCTGTTCTTAGTCTATTTAAGTCCAGTCTTGCTAAAATAAAAAACCAGCCAAACAAAGCTGCTAGGTAGGCCATGCTTGTCCACCTGGTCTACATATTGCTGCACCTAAAATTAGCTCAGTTCTCTACAGACCTCATATTGCAACTTGGCCTATTAGTGGCACAGTTTTCACATGGAGGCAGCTGAAAAGGCAATGCAGTTTTTTTTTTGTTTGTTTGTTTGTTTTCTTTTTTATTGCTACTTGATATTAGCTGATAATATAAGATCTATTTTAACCATGTGATATTTGTATACAATATAAATATACCCAATATATTTGCTTAAAATGATACATATAGGTAGTCTCCAGAGAAGACGCATATGGTGTAATATGTGCAGGGGACCAAACAGGTTTCCATGGAAACAGAGTATTGCGTTAAACATTTCATAATGGGATGCATCCTCAAGATAAAACATTTGTGTGATGTCACACAGTTACTTGAGATACATTTACATTTTGACAAATGTAAAGCAATGCCTGAGTGTATTTTGCAGTGACGTTGATCCTGCAGTGTATCTTCACAGGGAAGAGAAAGTCACCATAGACACAGCTCAAAATCAAAACTTTCACATACAGATGCAAACAAATTATTTTAGCTGCAGTGTTAGTTTTGCATTTTAACACATTTGCATTAGCTTGATGTTAATCTTGTTTTCTTGGCCTCACAATGTCTGTGTTACATACAGTGCACAATTGTGTATGCTGAGACTTTTCATCCTGCCTAAAGACTCACCCAACACATGTAATCACAACAATAAAATGATTTCATTTTTTTTTTTTTTTTGGAACACAGTTAAAAAAAAATTTTTTTTTGTTTTTGTATTTTAATGAATATATCTGAATATCAGACTCCTGGAGAAAGCATAATTTATGGTTCCCAGTTAAAAAAAAAAGTCACTATACCACCTGAAGAGGCAAAGTCACATCATGGTCATCATCATCTTTGTCAGTATGATGTTCTTTTTCTAAAATGCCATGTTTTTGGCAAAGTTCTCCCCCGTCAAATATTCTCCACATATCTGGTTATTGGCTCTCACTTTAGTTTGTTTGGGGACCTAAAGTCTTAGATTTTATAATTATTTGGTAATCAGACTAAGAGATGTCAATTACTTTGTTTTTCACCTTGTTAGAGTAATTTCTTGATTTTACATGTCAGTCATTATTCATGCCATGAACCTAAAATGGGATTCATTACAGCTATTTCATAAATGTAACAAATGATGGCAATTATTTTGCTCCTATTACTAAAAGCTCAATTGGGAAACAGCTTCTTGTATTTATGCAGGACTTTTTTGGTACCAAAGATTTTGCTGATGGCCTGAAACATTTAAATGTGACAAAAACAAATTACAGATGGAATCTGTAATGAGGCCATTACGTTACAGCACAAGACGATCTCTGTATTAGCCAGAATATGCAGAAGTTGCTCTTTGGCTTGAAAGATGAGAGGCAGGGAAGTGAGAAAATGAGGCAATATTTTAGAGAAAACTCCAGAGAGAAAATAAGTCTACCTGGCAGTGCAGATACTTTATCTGTATTCAATTGCTACTAAATCTAAATAGTTTTTGCTGCATTATGAGAAACATTGTAAGAACATAACTTTAAGATTATGCACACAATAAGTGCTTTCCAGTTCTTCAGTATGACTTCACATGCAATATTCCCTTCAGTCTTAAATTCTACTTTTAAGGGTGATTCCTTTGGTTTCTCAGAATAAAATATCCAAACAAGGCTATTGAAGATCGCATCTAAAGATTTATAATCTCATGTGGCAAACAAGAGAAAACCTTCAGGAGCAGCCTATTATACATTAATGCTGCACCCACTGACTTTATGATACTGATAAAACACATTATTGTGATATTAATGTTAATAATTTATTGCTCTACTGCTTCCCCCTTTACATGTATGTAGTACTTTTAGTTTTGTCCTACCAAATTCAAAAAAAGTAGAAAGTATGAAAGGACAAATTGGAGCTACTTTAACCCTCATGTCTTATGATTTCAGAAACCAGTTTGAGAGACACCGTGGTTGTGAAGGAACCACAGTGTCCTGATCATGATGGACATGATCAGTCATAACATCCAGATAGGTCCTAGAAGGTTATAATTGGGGGGGGGCAAATAAGAAACTATGGGCCAGTTTTGATGTTTGATAAGTTTGCTGTTCTGGCCAATAACTGATATTCACTGACGATAAATTGTATACATGTCTGGACCACAAACTGTGCCACATCCCTGGCATTGCTTTATCACTTTAAACACAATCACGTGTTTAAAGTGATGCAACAATCCTGTGTTGCATCACTGTCACGCAACACAACTAAACTAATACCTCCTGATCCCAAAACACGCACACACAAAAGGCAACAAGAAGGAAATAAAAAAGTCTGCTGATAAAATATCCCCTTCACCATTACACCACCACCAGCCTCACTGTCTTATTCGTAGCTGACAGGAGTAGCACCAGATGTTGTCCTCTACCACTTCACCCAAACTGAACCCGATTTGAATCTGTCAACATACATGTGTTGACGTATGTGAATGGGAATGTCTTGGTTGTGACAAACCAGTTTGCCCATCCTCTTCAGACATCAACAAAGCATTTTCTTCTACACAACTGATGCTCACTAGATTTTTTTTTCTTCTTCAGGGCTTTCTTTATAAGTCTGAGAAGTACAGTGTTAAAATCCAATTAGATGAAACGTTTCTGGATTACTCAGACCAGTCCAGCTGCTATTGATAATCCTGCCATGTTCAAATTCACTTAAATTCTCTGTCTTCCCAACTCAGTCGCAGCAAGCAACCACAGTTTGACCTTGTAAATGTTAATATTAGGTGTTTTCTTTTAACGTTTCTATGACATTCTATTTTAGATATTCCACATGGGATTGTAACATGTATGCATGTATGTTACATGCATAGATGTTGGTATTAACATGCTACCCTCCAGCTATGTTAGCGCCACTTACTCAGCAAAACAATAGAACAGATCCCCTCTCATCAGGATCCGAGTTGTCCTTCCTGATGCCAGATGTTATTCACAAGGACAGAACGGCAGGCATAAATAATGCCTGCCATAAATAATGTTTTCTTTTTCAGTTGGTGATGACACATATCAACAGAAGGTAAGAAAACAACTTCTGACAACAAAAAAAATAAAATAAAAAATCACAGAACCCTTATAAAAGTCTGGGCTAAAATATTTTATATAAATAAGACTGCAAATATAATACTGTAATGTCCTGTAGCACTCTCTGTTGAGCTACTAACATTTAATGGATAAGAAGGAAAAAAAATATTTGTTCATTTATTTCATCACCCAAACATCCCAAAAGTACTTGAATGATTTATGGGATTTTTTTTCTCATCTTCACATGACTGTTATTTTAATATGCGGGGGATACAACAGAGACAAATCCCAAAGAAATGAATGTGCTTCCAGCATTAAATGTTAAGTCTAAAATAAATAATCCCCCACCAATTGACACCTCTGGGTCCCCAAAGAAACTTTACACTCACATGTACAAAGACCTAATGGATGACTATCAACTTACCCTGCAATGGCACTCTTCTACCAGATCCATTCAGTATCTTCCCAAACTCATCCACACAGCATGATGCATTACATACATGTTTCACTAAAAGATGCTCAACTCCAGGACACAGACCCATCTCCTTCCTGAGCAATGTGAATGCTGCAAAGTCATCAGTTTGAAAATTGTACCGAAGGGTTAAACATACATGTAGAAGTCCACAACTATTCCATTCCCCACAATGTCACACAAGGAATCAGTTTGCTTGACATGTTGCATTAAAAATCGCAGGTTTGCTTATCAGGCCATGACATCACCATGTGGGGTTTTCCAAGTAGCTTGAAAGCCTGATAACACTGTTCTTGTGTATATAGGTTTTTGAAATTGAAGAAACTAATATAAAGAAGCCTTGAAATAATTCTATCATTATTCTGGCAGTTAACATAGAATACATTTTGGAAACTGACATAACAATAAACATTTATTCTGATTCCATTTGAAGCATTGAAAAAGATGTTTTAAATATACGCAAGAGTCTGATTTCAATTGTATTTTACAATATCAGTCATCAATGATTTATGCAAATCTACCAATTTAAAAGATTTTGCAGGTCTGGTGACAGATCTACATTTTTCGATCACTTGGATGTGCCTGACTCTCTTTTGTTAAGGGTCTAACGTGAGTTGAGTCACACAGAAAAAAGATTTACTATTTAACTTCTAACACCTCCACTCACAGCTGCTTGAGAGATGAAGCAGTGCTTTGTCAGATAAGCTGCCATCATAAACAAAGCACACACCATCTCAGCTAAAGACGGTAATTTCTGTCAAGCACAAAACATTTTTTAAACAGATGAAAGTCAAACTCAGTTTCGTAAGCTTAAAAACACACTTCAAAGTTTGTCTGTGAACGTTCATGGTCAGATTCCCACATGTCCCGTAGCCTAGCTGGCGCACACAGATCACCACATTTTGCCAGTAGATTTAATTATTCATCATAAGCACTCCTGATGTGGAATATTAATATGAAACGAGTATCAAGCTGATCATTTTTGGGGTCCCTTTTTCTTTTGTTGTTTTTGTCTGTATCCCCCTCTGCTTTCTGATTGGACATGTCGCTCCCTTTTCTTTCTTCTGTGCAGAAAGCTGATTGTGCCACTTTATGTTGTTGTGCTTCTTTACACCTGAGAGCTCTAATTAGAATGATTGCTTGATAATTATGTGCGCTGAAATATGTGGGTGTGTGTTTGAGGCTTACAGGGACACTTTCGAGCTTTGCAGGTGGTTAAAACATCACATAATTTAAGAACTATGTGCTTATTTGAATTCCTCTTTTGTTGTCAAATTATAGCTAAGCTGCCACAGAATCAAGTACTAAACATTGATGTTTAATTTTTTTATGATGGTTAACAGACAGGTGTTTATGAAAAATAAGCATTGGTAAACTGTAAAATGCAACACTAACTCAATGTGGTAATTAAGGGCTGTAGATTGAAATAGAAGAATGCTTGAAAAGTAAAGTAATAATAGGCTCTTTCACCCTGCCTGCTCCCGTTTACTTCACCCTATTTTCTTCTGCAATTCTCTATGTATTCTTTATTTTTGCAGTTGTATGACTTCCCTCTTTGTGTCGTTTTCACAGAAGTACATCTGGTTCTATGCGTCTTTGCTCAGTTGCATGTCTTTCCTGTAGACTGACAGCAGTGACTGCTATCAACTATATGTACTTACTTTGTTTTTTGTCTTCTAGAAGAGGCTGCTCTTGGCTCGGTTCATTTAAGTTGTGTGTGTGTGTATTTTTTCTGGACAAACTGACCAAAAGAGCCTTTTGCTGTCATTATTTTCATTTTCTCCTTATTCTTTACCATGGAAAGTACACCTAGCCTAGTGCTACTATTTATTTTGTTGTTTTGACCTTGGGAAAAGTCGGTGATGGAGCTTTCACTGCCATAAACCGTACTGTCTTTGTTTTTCTGTTCATCAGAAGTATGCCTTGCTTGGTGCTTCGATGTTCAGCATTGTCTTTGATGACTTTGATTGATTTTTCATGTTATTTCTTTGTTTTTTTTTTCATTTAGAGAGCCATCCTTGCTCAGTGCTCTTGTTTTGCCATGACATTTAGCTGGTTAGAGCCATAAATGGAGCATTTTTATCAGTAATTCTGAATACTTTCTTGTCTTTCCTATAGCAAGCACACCTGGTCTACTGTACTTTTGCTTAGAAAGCACACCTGGTCTACTGTACTTTTGCTTAGAAATTTTTTTTTTTTTGCTTTCCTTTAGAACGTTGGGAGATTCTCTTAAAGTTTATCAGGCTTAGTCCTACTGTGTTCAGCTCCGTCTTTTTTCTATGTGGAGCCATCAAAGGAGCCATTGATCTTTTTTGTATCTAGTTTTTTCCCCAATATAAAGCACTCTTGGCTCGTAGGCTTTGTTGTTTTTTGTTTTTTTTTCTGTAAATCCTTCATGTCATCTAAGTCCCCAGCATCAGTGGTAGATGGTCATTAATGCTAATCCTGCTGGTGGAAGTGATTTAATCTTGTTTATAGTTAATTGTTATTCCTCCCCTGATCCCACATACAGTTTTAGGATAAGAAATTGCTGCAAAGGTAATTTAAAGCAATGATGAGCTTCCTTAGAAGATATTTTGTCAACATGCTAAACATGTTTTGGGTCAGATGAAACTAAAATCAAATGTTAAAATTAAATCTTGTGGAGAACGTTTTTCTTTTTTTTTTTGTCATTTTATTTCTTAAAATCTAAATCAAAAATTTTAAATGACAAAAACTATGCATTTTTCTTTTTTTTTTATCAGATTCAAAATCAGTGTTTTGATCTTGTTTGTTTTTGATTGTCAATTAAACATGAAAACACTTCACTGATGATTATAGTATAAGTGTTCAGATTGACTTCCTGACAGTCCATAAAACAATTAGTTTGCACAGTTCAATATAAAGATGAAACTTTTTACAAATGACCGCTGCATAGCTTTTGCTTCAGAGCAGGAGAATAGTATTTTTTTGGTTTAGTCATGTCTTAATTTTAGTAAGTGTCATGCTTTTGAACTGCAATCATCTCTCCACTTCTAGCTGACTCTGTCTTTGTCAGTCTTTCTTCTCTTGATTAAGTGGGTGTTGCCCAACATGCAAACACAGATGAGCATCATGCATTATTCATTCACAGCTCTCTCTCTCTGACACACACACACACTGGCACAATATTCTCAGGGAGTTTTTCATGACTTGCTACGTGGATCGTTCATCTTTGTGTCCCAAAACAACAACAACGTTACACAACACGTGTCATCATCATCCCTCACAGGTAGAGGGCTCCTCTCTGCTGTTACCCAACAGCAGAAAAGCAGATGCCATCCATCAACTGAAGGCTTACCACATTCATTTTACACTATGGTCATGCTTTCTAAAGGTTTCGATTTTCAAGGTTCAGTTTTTTCGGGGTTCAGTCCTAAACATACAACCAGAGCTACAAAAACAAAGCACATTATCTCTGAAAGCCTGGCCCTGAATCCCCTGAAGAAATCTGTCAACAGTTGAAATGTTCAGAGATTGGGAATCCTAGCAGAAACATACCTCCAAAGACTGTCAACTGCAATTGCATGGTGATTTCTAAATGTTGACTCTCTTTTCTATTTCTTTTCAATTAGCATGAATTCAGAAAATGAAGAAAAAATATTAATGCAAGATTTTCTTTTTTGTTTTAATAACCGGTTACAAAAACTCAACAACCAACCATTCATTAACTTACAGTAAATCTGAGAATATGTTTTGCAAAAGCCAAGGTCTAGAATAACTGTGTTATTTAACAGTTATCTGTAGGGAACAATCGTGGGCATGAAAGTAATGCTGTTAACTACTAACTGGATTCTATTTGGTAAATGGGTCAAAGTTGTTTCATAGTATGCTATTAAATAAGGAGTCTGAATGTGAAAGTTGTTTACAGGCTGGAAATATGACTTTAATTTGATAGCGGGGATATCAAGTAGTAATTATTTCAAACCAAATTGGGTTATAACTGGTCACTGTGATGTGGAGATTGGGTTTTTAGAATTGCAGACTAGTTAGGTTTGTGTCTTTCTGTATTGGGTTTGAATGTTTTCCCTGTGCCGCCTGCGTAGGTTTTCTCTGGGTGCTCTGGGTTCCTCCCGCAACCCAAAAACATGCATGCTATGTCAGGATGTGTTGAAGTTGCCCAGAGGTGTAAGTAGAAACACACCATTTGACCTAGAAATTTGCTTAATACTTGGCAAATACCACAAGAAAGATATTTATCAAAACATTTTTATGTACATAGTTATATACCAGGGAGATCCCAGGAGGACCCTGGACTGGGTGAAATTTGTTTCCAGCATTGTACACACTGGGTTGTTCTGTCTTATACTTTGTTGCTTAACACATTGCAGCTACTACAAATAACATAATTTATTTAAATTGTTAGAGTTTCTGTTAGTGTGCCTTTGTAAATGTAAGAACTTGTTGGTTTTATCTTGGCTTGGTCATCCTTATAAAGAAAGATCAAATAAATAAAGGTAAATAAAGACTAAACTCATATGAGGGCTAGACGCTGCAATATGGTAATGGACTGGGACACCATGGACTGGGTGAAAACTAAGATATCGAATGCCCTGGCTGTCAAAACCAGCCAGGCTGATTCTTGCATGACTTGAAATATTCTGGCCATGCAAGAAACCCCTCAAACATCTCACAGATGAAAGCAAGGGTTGGAGCAAATTTTTCTCAGACACATACCAGAGGCTGATGGAAGGATTCAAAAAGCAACATACTGACAATTTTCAGCTAAAGGGGTAAGAGAAGAGGGTTAGGGTTTTCCACAGAAAAAACATCAGCTCAGTCTCTGACATGTGAACATTTCTTGATAAAGAACTGGTTAGTGGGCTGTCCTAATGTTTTCACACAACAGGAGCAGCCAATAGCTGAGGAGCAAACAACACTTCTAGCTAAAACAAGTTTGTAGTCTAGAACTTCAGTCAGAGTGAAACAATCAGCCTATTAACATTATATCCACAAGCAAGTCTGAAAATGTATCAGTGTCTTAAATCAACATTTTTTAAATTTGACTTATTTTGAGGAGACATGCTTTAAAGCAAGCGGATAGATTTTTTTTTTTTAAGTATGATTACTGCAGTTAAAAAGAAAATGTCTAGAACTGTCTGAAAACCACTAATTAGTAATCAGTAGATAAAATTCTGTAAAACAAGCAGGACAAAATAGTAGTTACTCTTACTGCACACTTCTTTATTGACTAGTAAGTTAAGCAAATTGCCGTCCGGTTCTCTTCTATGTCAACAAAACAATCTATTTTCCGATTTTCCCATCACAGCAAAGAGGATACTCCTCAAAGTTGTCAGTCTGTTGTCACCTTAAAGGTAGTGCTGCTTGTCGCTGATATTCTTGTCCTTTCATCCATTCATCCACCCATCAAGCTGATCCCAGATGACATAGGGCGAGAGCCAGGGTGCACTCCGGACAGACAACACATCAATCAAAGTGCTCACACATAAACACAGGCAACCACTCAAACCAGCGGCAATTTTGAGTCACTAATCTACTTATTCACTGAGCAAGAAGCTTCTAGCCCTGAAGAGGTTGAATCAACCCCATTGTGACCTGCTCTGCCACCCTTACTTTATTTAGTTGGGTCAAATGACAAGGCGCCCTACTGTACATGAAGCTCTAGTCATAATCAGAATCCAGTCATTAAAGAAAGCACATTCCACCTGGATGTCAACCTGTGACCCAGTTAGAAGTTAGAAAATGGATTTCCTAATCTGCTACGAGTGTCTTTCATCCGGAGGAACTAATAGGTTGGAAATGAATTCTTCTGGCTATGTGTCTGCATCAGCGCAGAAAAAAAAAAAAAAAAAAAAGATCAATCAACCCACTGTGTCTTGAAGTATTTCCACTCATTGACTTTTCCCACATTCTTTTGAATTACATCAACAAACTTCAAAGTATTTAATGTAGAGCATAATTGTACCTTTACTTTGATTATCTATCTATCTATCTATCTATCTATCTATCTATCTATCTATCTATCTATCTATCTATCTATCTATCTATCTATCTATCTATCTATCTATCTATCTATCTATCTATCTATCTATCTATCTGATGAGTCATATGTGTACAGTGAGACTTAAGTTCTGAGTTGGTTGCTTGTTTGCTGGCAGAGGCAGCGTCCGTGGCTTCCTAAATGCTCCGGTCAGTTCGATCTTTTCTCTGCTTCCTGTCAGAAGAAACGTGAGCTGCCTGCCCACCTCTAGCTGAGTCACGTACTCCACTCTCTTACACAAACATGCTTACATATTCATCGGTGCGGAGACACAAAGAGAACATACGCACACACATGTTTGGATGCACGTCATGTGTGTCTACAATGAGCAACAGAAGCGCGTGACGCAAACTCTGTCTCATGGTATCACGCCGAGGCAAAACACTTTCCCTGCCTTTCGGCCTCCTGCTTTTTGTGTCCCTCTGGGGCCAGAAACAGGTACGTGGGGTTATAGCTTTGTTCCTGGAGGCTGTAAGACCTTTGTTGCGTGTACATAGGCTGTAGAGGGAGATGTAACAAGCACCCTGCAAACATACAGACAGCAACGCATGAAGGCAGGTGCTAGTGTGTGTTGACTGTGCTGTAAATTTCAGCTTGCCTGAGCAAACACAGCTCAATTTTCAATGTTTCTGTAAGCTCATGTGAAAAAGGAACCTTCATTCGGTGGATTATGACATACAATACTTCGCAA
The DNA here is from genome assembly GCA_922788865.1 of Poeciliopsis turneri. Classification (NCBI taxonomy): domain Eukaryota; kingdom Metazoa; phylum Chordata; class Actinopteri; order Cyprinodontiformes; family Poeciliidae; genus Poeciliopsis; species Poeciliopsis turneri. Next base: position 95,378 of record CAKLNU010000024.1, on the reverse strand, counting down.
GTCTTGACTTTCTCCCCTGGTCGCATAAAACCACTAATAACTCTTGTGGCACTTAGCTAAAATACCAGTTTAATCTTGTTGTGCAAATACAGTTACTTTGTTATGGCAACATCTTTGTTTTGACTGTTAACTTTTGCTAATATTAACAACTTACGTCAGACTTGTCTGAAAATTAAAACAGCTGTAATTGCAACTAAAAAGTCTTTCAGCTGGTTACTTTTAGAGCTTTAGCTTTTATTTTCCTGCTTTCTCTAACACTTACTCTTATAATTTGCATACTTTTGTTCCCCAAATATCTATCATATGGCATTTTTGTCAAACAAAAATTAATAGCAAACTATATTTTTCTCTGCTTTTCGGGCTGGTAAGTCTGGAGTAATTAGGAAGACGTCCAAGAGTCCACAAGCTTGTAGTTGTCACTGAAATTGTGCTACAAAAAAATGCAACAAATTTCAAAAGCTAAGCTTTCACATCGATCCAGCTGGACTACGTCTCACATAGGAGATTGCTTTTACGACAGCGAATGTGGCTCACATGAAGCGAAGCTCATTTTGCAGCAAAAGTTTCTGAATTCAGGACTTTGCTCTCACTCCCTCAGGACTTCATATCTCCACTCCTCCTGGTCCATATTCTTCAAATGACTTGAGCGTAGGTCTCAGGGAGAGGGAATTTGGCTCCTTTTAAACCAGGCGGTGGCTGTTTGCAAAAGGGTTTTAATTGATTTTGAAGTAGTAACTGTTGGGAATGCCTGTCACCGCTGAAACACACCAGTCACACAGAAACCAAAACATCCTATTACCACATCAAAGGGGCAAGCGCCCTGCTGCCATCTATGTAAACTGAGGAGCCACTTTTGATAACGCACAGCATTTAATATAATGTTAATTTATTACCGCCCGTTCGGTTAATGACATTAAGTATGCGACAACTATTATCCTTTTAGGGGAGGTATTGTTGCTTCGTCGCCATACAGAGAGGCTTCCACTGCAGGACGTGAGACACAGACTGAACCAAATCTCTGCTAACAGAATGTACAATTGAATTCTGTTCTCTTTTTTACATCACGGGAGGTGTTTGCCTGAGTGATAAGTCTCTTGCTGTAAAGGCTCAGTCAGGAGTTTTTTGCAGTTCTGATATCAGTCTCCAGCACAGCATGGAGCTCAGATCTGGCAGGAAGCTGCTTACCAACAGAAATACCAATTACTGCACACTGCATCATGACGTCTAATGGGCCTGCTGTGGCAGAGAGAGAGATGCACGGGATGAAAGGCTTGTTGCGATTTCTCTCACTGTGAAACCTGTATCAGAGCTTCTTCTACGGCTTATTTAGACAGTGTGGTTTTACAGGATCTAATGGTGATTCAGCCTTTAAAATGTTTTTTATTATGTCATGATCTTTTTTCAGCTGAAACACTGCCCTATGAGCCAACATCTGCCGTTAAGTGATCGTAAACAAGGAATTAAATTAACGTCCTATACAGATTCTGGTGCTGTTAACAAATTGTGTAAAAATAAACCATCTCTTAAAACAAAGAACACTCAAATCCTGTTTTTTTTTTAACCTTTGAAGCAAATCTTTAAAGGAGGTAATATATGCATGTTAGAATAATAAACAATGCTTCCAGAGCATGACCATTTTTGGTTAAAACAAGAATATTCATCATTTAGTGAAGTGGATAAATGTAACCGAGTACCGCTAAATCAACCGATTAACTATTTAATGTTGGTAGATACTTTTCTGTCATGTTTATGGTTAGAAAGGACACTGCAAAACTTTGCTGGAAAAATCAAACGAGGACCTTAAATACTGATGGAAGGATGGAAAACGACAAAGGAACCAGATTAACTAATCAGAGGCAACAAGGAACAGCTGTGACAGGAGGGAAACAAGAAAACTGGGGATGAGGCACTAATTAACTAAAAAAAATGAACTAAGACTCCAAGAAACTATTATAAATTCAAATTTATTAGGAACAGAATGCAAGAATAAACAAAGAAACTAAACACACACGGATGGGTGAGTATGGAAACACATTTCTAACAGAGAGAAATTAGATGAGTTTGGAAAGACTCATGCAACATAATTAAAACAAGGAAAGAATCAAAAATCAAATGAAAATTCTAAAACACCCCTGAATCGTGACCCTGATAGTCAAAAGCTAAAAGCTTGATGAATAAAACAGATCAACTGGAAGTCATGAAACTGCTATCATCTTTGCAGCTTCTGGAAAAAATAAACTCAAAAAAATGTGTTTAAATGTTTATTTATTTTTTTTTATGCTTTCTTAAATAACCAATTACCACCAATGTGACAGGGAAGAGGACCTGGATTCACAATCAGCTGCTGCAGCTTGGAAGCATGCAGAGTTGCCCCTAGCAGAGACTGTGTGACATTTTAAAGATGCAGGGACATCCTGAGCAGCAGCCATTTACAGGTAGGAGAGATGAAGCAGAGACGGAAGAATGTGTGGCATGACAGAAGAAGTGAATGGCAAATAATAAGATTTTCTTCCTCATTTTAGCATATTTTCAAGTAGCATTCTGTTTTTGCCTTTATATTTTCAGGTTTTCTCCTGTAAAAAAACAAATCAAGAAAATCTTACACTAAAATCTTGTTACTTATTATATCTACAGCAAAAAGAGAAAACATAAGACTAAAGAGACATCTTTTGTGAAAAGAAATATCAATGCTGTTGTCTCTCTTTGTATTTTGTTGTATATTTGGGTTTTTATCAACCACTGTTCACTTTGTCAGCTTTGGCTGTTTTTAAAAGTGCTCTTTGGATAAATATTGACTTGACTTCAACAAATTTCATTAGGATTTGATGTGATAGATGGCTAACAGCATGATTTTATTTTGTTTTTAATATAAATACATATCTGAAATGTGCATCAAGCATTGTTATTCAACTAGCCAAAGTCTGTACCATCTTATCCTAAAGCTAAAGATGGATTCTTAGGGGTACATTTCTCTGAGCTTTGTACACCCAGGGACTGACATTTTCTGCCTACTATTTTCTTCAAAGTATGTCAAACTCATTCAGATTGTACTGAGAAGGGAACTTATGTGAATAGATTTCAATCTAAGCCATAACAATTCACCTCTATCCATATCTAGGGTAGCTGGAAAGGAAAACCAGTGTCCTAGTTTCAAATGGTTTGCAGATTTTCTTCCAGGGATTGTCCAGTATCTATCTCTGCTTGTCTCCCCATCAACTTTGATCAGCTTCTCTGTCTCTGCTGAAGAGTAACATTCTCATAACATTATACTGCCACTACCATGTTTCACTGTTGGGATAGTGTGTAGCATTAGTTTTCCATCAAACATGGCGTTTTGGTTTCCTGATAAATTTGGTCTCATCTGTTCAGAGAAACTTCCTCCACATGCTGTCTGTGTCCAAACTGTTTTGGTGACAAACTATATTACTACTTAACTAATTTTGTGCCTGTAACATGAGAAAATGTGATAAAGTTTAATTGTTCTGAGTAATTTCGCAAAGGCTTGCTTGTTGCAGTACTTTTAAATAATACTCTCAGTGTCTCATTCTCTAATTCTTTTAGAGACACAAGACAGACTCCCCGAGTCCCTGACAGTGGAGCGGAAAAAAGGAAATGAACAGGATCAACAGAGAGGAAGCAGGAAAGGAGCAAAGGCATCTGTTGTTGGGTCATGCTCTCAATCATAGGTCTGTGGCTGGACCGAGCTCCTGAGATGTTGAAATATGGGTGAAAATGTCAAACATCTGCACCCTTGGTGATAACCCAGTTAGCTTTAATTTCAATTAGCTGCAAAAAAGAAAAAAAAAAAAAAAAAACACACACATGCATTTACAACTCAGAGTGTAGTGTGACTGGAGGCTTGAGATGATTCAAATTTTCACCGTACCAGCAATTTTCTGCCCAGCTGAAATCGGAGTGGGATTTTCCTTTGAGTAGAAACTATGACAAATAGAGCAAAATTGATTTATTGTGTTCGCTATGGCAAATAATTACAGTTTATAGTCTTCCCATGTAGCTTGCATTCAATTTATTGAACAAAGAAACACTAAACACTTAACAGCTTAATTTTAGATCCAAATGGAAGAATGCTAATTTTACTTGTAGCTAAAACAGCTGGCTCTTCAATGCCTACATCTGTTGTGAATGCAATCAACCAGAAACAGAGTGATGAATAGAAGAGAAAAAAAATGCAGTATTGCACAGATTATTGTCGCCTTCATTATAACTCCAACTTTGCTCTCCTATAGACGTAAAAAAAAAAAAAAAAAAAAAAACACCTACATGCGGACTTGGTTCGCACTCTGGGTCAGCCCTGAAGGCCCTTACGGTGTCCAAACCTCTGTGATGTGACAGCCCTGCCTGCCACGGCATCCCACAAACCAGCTGCTCACAAAGAGCAGGAAGGTTGCCTGAGTGAGAATGAAAGCGACAGAAACGCTGACATTTCAACATGTGCTGTTTTCACCTGTCTTGATCGGCACCATGAATGTCAGTCTCCTCATGAATTTACATTCTGAAAATGTATTTTCTCACAGATTTACTTTTAACTTTCCCATGGAGTCGGTTATCGTGGCAACCTTGGAGGTCACATAATTAGGGCAGGAGGCTCACTTGTAATTTTTTTTTTAAAATTACAACTATCCCAAAACCTTCCAATAATGACAGTTATAGTTCCCTTCCTTCTTGCTGACAGTTGTCATATCACTGATAGCTTGAAGGAGAGTGAAGAAATACTCATAGTTCTAGAACCAATAGTCAAATAATCTATACTTGTATAGCACTTTATCAAGTCCAGAGGACCCCAAAGTGCTTCACACCACATTCAGTCATTCACCCATTCACACGCTGATGATGACCAGTTAGTGGATAGCCGGCCACAGCCTCTCTGGGCCAGTCTGATCTGGTCCTCTGACCATCACCCGCAAAGCGAGACGAGTGAAGTGTCTCGCCCAAAGAGACACTGACAGAAGCGGACAGAGTGGGGATCAAACAGGCAACCCAACAATTTCTGGGGAAACTCCTACCACTGTCACCATCATTGTTACAATTGTTTAGTTAATTGTAGGTATTCAAAAAAACACAAATTGGATGTTTATGAACCTGGAAAACAGTGTAACGCTAGTAGATGTTGACCAGCTAGACTTTCAGTACAATAACAAGAAACACAAAAAATCGTTATTGGAAGAAAATGTTAAATTGCTAAAATCACTGAAATTCCTTAATCTACTCTGAGACCTTCTTACTTTTCAATATTATACTCTTCTACACCAGGAAAGTTAACTGTTAAAGGTAATAACTTCACAGAACTTCACTCTTAAAAAGTGATGTTGCTATAGTGATCACTGCTGGTGTCACTATTAAGGATTTCACATTACTATGTGCACTATTGACAAAGTAAAAACCGATAATATAAAAGTAAGAAAAGATAAATGCCGATCAAAGTGCAGATGCTAAAGTAATGATGCACATTTATGGACAAGTCAGTCATTTTTGATCTTACAATTTGTTTGTGAGCAATCGTTAACTTTCCAAATTTAATTTCTGGATTCTGAGGAGCAATTTAAGCAATTGTTTTAGACTTAGATTTTAGAAATTCCAGCAGAGAACATGCACAGCAGAAAATAGATGTATCTACTGCTGATCACTTAACCCCAGTTGACTCAACAGAAAGTGCTTAAATGCCAGAAACCAAAGTTTGAGCTGCAAAAAAACTATGTCTTGCCAGAATCACCTTCAAGCATGAGTAAGGTTTTCTGTGAAGTTGTCTTGCACATTGAGTATGTGTACACTTTAATTGAGTCAACTATTCTAAATCTAATTATTTTGGGTTTGTGTCAAAACAAACTATGACAGCACTGAGCTATTAAGTTTTTATGTTCTGGGCATCAATATTTACTCAGAAGGCATTATCTTTGTTGTTTTCATTGAATTTATGTCACCATATCATCAGTAGTAGATAATATATAGTAAATATATATGTAAATTAGCATAGTACTTGCTGTTTATTTGCTCCTGCAAAACTTGCATAAAAAAAAAAAAAAAAATCACATTGAGATGCATTATTGCCATTGTCATGGCTAATCAGCTGTTGACCCCAGCACTGTCAGCTTTAAAATATTTTGGCCCTGGAGCAAATTTCATTGATGTCCTTTCGATCTTCTCATTAAATCAACTTGAAGTGAAAGCAAACCTTATGTAGCGTTTAAGGGACAGCACCTCCTACCGCCGTATGAATGCACAAAAATATGACGTGTTAAATCTGAATGCATACATCCAAATGCATATTTGCATATTTGTTAGTGGTTGCCCAAGTATACAAATATTATTGTGGTTAAATTGCCAGCTCCTCAGTGGAGCTGTGGAGTATTTGTCAGCTAATTAGCAACATGAGTTAGTGCTTCAGCAGTTGGGACGGCGCCTCACACACAGAGTGAGGCTGATGGGCGCAGCGGAGCGTCGGCGCTGCTGGTGGCTTGGGAGGGAGAAAGAGAGATGCATAATCTAAACCAGTGCTAATGAAGACATCAGCTATCTCATTCAGAGGCTCGCTGCCTGTCAAAACCGGCTTTATGGTGTGAATAAATTGCTCAGACAACAGAGAAACTGAGAGATTCAGCCGGAACAGTGAGGAATTTAAAAAAAAAAAAAAAATCAAAAACATAAATACACAATTATCTCACTCCTATTTGGAGTATTGAAGACTTTATGGCATCGCAGAGCTATTCAAATGTCCAGATCGGAACTAAAGAAAGCAGCAAACACAAACACAGATTGGTTCTGTTTGTTTGATGGATCTGTGTGATTTCAGCTTTGAGCTGATTTGTGTCATCTTAGTCTTTCCCTGCATATTTTGGCTGTGATGGCAAATACAGTTATCCACAGTAGCTGGAAAAAAAATTGTGGCTTAAAGCAGCAAAGGCAGGCTAGAGTTTATATTCCGTTTTATTTTTCAGTCTTCTTTCATTGGACTTTCTTTTTTACTAGGGCAAAATGACAGATGCAGGACCAAAAAAAGAAGCTGGGATAGCAAAGCCTGAGATATTCCTCTACAATATCTATTAAAATAATTAAATGCTGCCATACAAGAGACAAAGCCCCTTACAACCTCAAAAAAGTAGGGCAGAATTGTGAAGTAGAAAAGTTCACATGGTTTGACATTTATTTATTTATTTTTGTCAATAAAAATCTGAAGAGTAAGGTATGGATTTGTGTTCAACACATTTGTGTCAAAACTCTGTAAACTCTCCTTTTGCTACAAGTTTTCTGATGTGCATCTCACCCCAATTTCTGGCCTTTTGTCTTAGCAAGATATTTTTTTTACTCTGCCAGACAGCAATTTTGAAGTTTTGCCACAGATTCTTGAATGGATTTAGCCTAGGCCTTTATGGACTGAAGGGGCACCAGTACTTTTGGAAAATCAGTACAAAGACAAGCTATTCTTTTTTTTTTTTTATATTTCAAAATATTTTTATATTTTCCTTTCTTTCTGAGTCCTGTCCCTCTGTTATCACATTTAATCAAAACTAAATATTCTGCAACATTACTCATTTATTAAAAAACATGATGAAAGTCAGAATACCTCCAGGAACTGGCCAACCAGCCACTTGCACTGCAGATGGATTTCCCCTGATGGCCAACATTTGTTGTCCTGCTCTGATACAAGAGAAAGACTGAATGGTTCGGAGGCCGCTGACATTTTCCTCTGCTCTTGTCCCTTTCGCTAAGAGGCCTCCCGTTTGTGGCAGCTCTGCCAGAATCAAAACAAGATAACATCAAACTGTGCACAAACAGTGTTGGGTCAGCTTAACTAGTGTTTTCCCATTTCCCCACACAGGAGAGTTCACATGAGCGGCTTCAGTCAGAAGTCATGGTTCATTTTTGAAAAAGTTCTGCAGCAGCTGCACATCCTTTCAGACCCCGCTGAAGTTCTTCATATAATGTCAAAACAACAAACTTTCCTGCATTTTGTTCAGATTTTATTGAATTCAAGTTCTCTTCATAGTGGTGCTGTATTTAGGTATGGGAAGTAACTCCCATCATGAGTCAGTTGGCATTCACACTTGTCACATGTGGCCGTCACTGTCATGCCTTCTCTTCTAATATGTTATTATTCCTGCATGATGCTATTGTGAATTAAAACTGTTAACGAACAGAATAAGCAACACAGGAAGGCGTCAATTTCATACAAAGAGCGTCAGCAGTTCTATAAAAGAAGCACAGACAGGTTGTTATCATTTTATCAACTCTGGAGACTTGCATGAAATCCCCAACTGACTAATCTGTTTCGTGTTTGTCAGCTGGATGGAAATGTCTTTCCTGTCTTGTTAAGCTGTGTGGCCTCTGGAGACTAGGCAAGATGGAAGGAGAAATATGCTCAATCAAGACTTAGTTTAGCATCGGTGCTGTTTTTTTTTTTTTCATCCACCCACCGACACAACAAAGATAAATACAACAAAATGAAAAATCGGAAAAAAGGATGGCAGCAAAAAAACAGATGCAATGACATGAATCCGTGCATGCAGCATGATATACTGAGATTTGAACCCGTGTTTTTCTGTCTGAGAAAGCGTGGCAATAAATGGCAAATTAATGAAAAATTTGAGTGTGCACAGATAAATGTAAAACATGTGTTCACAATTGGGTCATCGTAACAGGAGGAGCACAGACAAAGCAGATTCATTCAGTTTCTTTGCGTTTAGTTGCGTCTGTGAAGACCAAAAATTTTTACTTTATTGAGAGCTTTTGTGACAGCGAGGAGAACAGGCTATTACTTCATATTGCACCATTTAAGGCTGTTTTTATTTTGGACTCTCAAGCTCATTCTTGCCACATAGCAGCAGCAGCAGAAGTCCTGGGGGATAACAATCAGGCCTTGACAAGGAAAAGCAGATGGCTCTGAACAGTTTATGGAGTAGTCTGTGAACTTGTGTGTTGTGGTGGAGTTCCACAAATGAAGTAATACTCTTGAGTGTTTGCTTGAACAAACCCGTCAGTCATGCTTAGTTCTCTCTCCCAAATGCCATTGTTTGAAATGGCATTTTCTCTTAGAACAGGAAGATGCTGGATTAGAAGGCTTTTGTTATAACGTGTATATTTGATCCCATGTGTCCAAATGTATGCAATTTTGAAAAGAAAGCATAAAACAACAAAAAGCTTCCTATAAAAAGGATATATTATCCAGATTTTCTTGAAAAGTTTCCGAGTCTACAGCATGGTAGTGGCCTCATGCTCATCTTAGAATAACAGAAGTACATGAAGGTGAATGTAATGTGTTTTTGCTTCTTAGTTGTACACAAAAAGTAAAAAAAAAAACAACAAAAAAAACAAAAACAAAAGAGAGACAATATGTTTAAGTTCAAAATACTTGAAGTATGTTGGCATTTTCACAAAAAAAAACAAAAAAAAAATCTAAAATTTGTGGTTTTCCTTTGCATTTAGCCATATTGTGTCTTTGGTTTGTACAACCTCCTGTCAAGGAAAAAAAAGCTACAAGTATTGGAATCTCAATTTCTTACCTCACATTGTGAATGATAGTTAAGTCTTGACTATACCTGGGTCATTTTAAAATATATATTTTTTTATTATTGAAAGCATGGTTGTCTGGTTCCAGTAGTCAATGACTAGTTAAATCAAATAAAATATTTTTAAAAAAATCAACGGTAGCATTGACTGCCTATTCAGGGTCACTGTCTCATTTGAAGGAACTTTCACCTGTTTTTACCCAAGAGTATTTGTGCTGAGATATTTGGTTTGCTTCCTGATGCCATTTAGGTCTTTCCAAATCTCCTTGTGTGGAGTTTTTTTGTTCTTTCTTGTGTTCTGATCTGTATTTAGTTTACGATCTTATTAGTTTTAATTCTTTTTTCTTTGATTGACAGATTCATTTGCTCTGGTTTGGTCCGCTCTGTTTTTTTCTATTTTTAATAGTCACCTTCCTTCAGATTCTGAGATGTGTTTCTTCCCCAGCTTCACCACATTCATCTCCACAGGATAGTTTCTGTTTCTTCACCTTCCCATCAGGTTCTTCATTGTCAGTTTCCTCCATGCCAGTTTTCTAATTGCTTTGCTTTTCCAGACAGTTATTCTTCAGGTCTCTCAGACCAATTCTAATATAAGCTCCAAGTAGTAGTTTAGAAACAACTCCAAGTACAGTTCATTTGGTAATAAAGTAATGTCTGAAGGCAGTTGCACAGGAATTTAATGAGGAGAATCAGAGTGAATAGGCTGAAAACAATGGCACACCACACATTTTTAGGCTTTCAAATAAAACAATTTTTTTTTTTACTTACTTACAAATATTAATTCACTATTCTTTTAATGCCAGCATGTGATAACAGTGTTTGTTAAAACAGAAAGAACTGAAAACATTTCATGCTTGGAGAATTTTAAATAAGATGCAAAAAGTCGAGCTGGAAAACACTGGCTGCTTTTCTGTGGTTACATCCGTCCTTTTATTTTGGGAGTGCAACAGCGCCATCTAGTGTTCAAAAAAAATGATGGACTTCAAAAAATAGAAACCGACAAAGCCTAGGGACTTCCAGGCTTTGTCATTTCTTTTAGAGTAAAAGTAGCATCAGACAGTAAGATAAACCCTATAAGGAAGCAGGGAGTGGATCTGAATTTTAAAAAGAAAAACTAGGTGAGTTGAGGTAAAAGGAAGCAGCACCTCTGAGAGGCAGACTTTCAGAGTCTAGCAGACACGTTATGTAATTCGCACAGATGGCAGATTGGGGGTTTCTCCTCTCTGAATGTTACATCACTTTGTCTTCCTTGCACATGTTATGCTCTATTTCAGAAGACTGTTTAGGGCAAACTTTGGTTGCTCATGTTGGCAGTGGTGATGTTTGTCTAAGATGTGACTTAGACTGGTCATTGTTAAACCAAGCTTGACCACATATGTATCCATAACCAAAATGTCTTTTGAAAAGTGAAGTTTTTTTTTAAAACTTCTCTTATCGCCTTTGAATCGCATTATAACCACAAACGTTAATAGACATTTTTAGGATTTGCCTTTGACAGAGGCTGAGGTTCACCTTCCCCCAGGACAACAACAAGAACTGCAGAGGAATGGTTTTAATCTGAGGTTTTGCATAATGCGTCATTGGCTACTATATTTGCATTATCAACACTGATAGTTCAATTAAACATATATACCAATGCCAAGTTATCTTTCTATAGTCGGATATAGAAAGATATATATTGGACAAAGCCAATGCTGTCTGCAAATGTATCTACTAGCAGTTCAATTATGTCTTTGACAGAAGAAACGTTTTGCCCCTTATGGGTCATGAAAGGTCAAGGGAAAACTTATTTCACAAATTTTAATTCTATGTACATCATATATTTCACTAGTATCAGCTTATCCAGGGCTTCACGGAGAATGGAGATGTTTTTAGACCATTTGCTAAGAACGCAATGGACAAGTTGTCTAATTATTGCTGAGACATTTTAACTGATACACCACATGATGGCGCTTTGGAGAAAGGTAGTTGATCACTGAAAAGAAAGTAAAAGAGTTAATACCATGTTCCAATCAGGTAGTTCATCTCAACCAGACAAACAACTCCCTAAAGAAAACCTGCCTGACATGTAAATCAGCTTTGCTTCTTCTGTAGTAGGAAGTAACTACATGTAGGATTTTACTTCGATCCTGCATATATGGGCTGATGTTATTGTTTACGTTGTTGAAACTTTATTTGCATCAGTGACAGTAAAACGTTGGATGGTTTAACTGCCATTTAAGTTAGACCTTTGCTGTATTTGATTTGAAATTTAACATTAGATTTACTGAACATTATTTTTGGTCCCAACACAGAGAGTTAAGAAATTTATTTTTGCATGTTTTGCCTGTGGGTAAGATTTAAAAATTTGTATTTCTTCCTACTGTGTTCCTGAAATTTACATGGACATTCAGATAAATAAAAAATAAAAAATAAGAACAAATAGAAAAACACGAAATAAAAGATTTTCCTCTTTTCTAAAAAAAATAATAATGTTGATCTAAATTATATCTGTGGCCTCCTTTCTGAAGAGCATGAAATAAAAGGGTGTGTCCAGGATCCCTTTTTCTCAGGATGACATTGACAGACTTGGAAGAAAAGTCAGTTTATCAGTTCTAGCTAGAAAAACTGTTTTATCGCAGCTTTAACTAATGTTCAATCAGCAGCCGTGGGGCAGAGCACCAAGCCGATTATGAGAAATCATATCTGGAAAGAGATCAGCTGAGATAATAACTAACCCAGCTACTTACCGGAAACATCCATGGGTTTAGTAAAGATGGATATTACTGATATAGTATTTGTAAAATAACTTATTTTATTATATTTTTCCATTTTACAACTGGAAACGTCAATGTATTTTATTTAGATTTATTGTGATAATGTGTACAATTAGTAAGGAGAAGGAAAATGGTCAAATGTTTTCTTTTGTTTGTTTGGGGTTTTTTTTATGTGAAAAGTGGGGCATAGCTTTGCATTCAGTCACAATCTCTTTTGAAGATTTCAAAGTTTTTTCTTCCGAAACAGCACTGAATTTAGTAGCTGCCATAACCAGAGTGGGCCACCAGAAATGGTATTTATCTGATTGTACGCAGTCACAATCTCGTTCATCAGTACAAACACGCACAAATCTTTGTCTATCTATATTATGTTAATGTCAAAAAACCACAATTTCACAATTGTGGTGGTTCCAATGAATTATAAATTAAATAAATATCACATGTGAATAAGCTTGTTCATACAATAAATCATTAAAAGTCATAGCAGAGACAGATGCAAAACGATACATAAAATATAGTCATAAGTGAGTCATGGTGCGAGAGCTTATCATCCATCATTCATTAAAGGAGACATTGACGTCTTAGTTTGGGTTTGGCTACATGAGTGATGTTTTGGGGAAGTTGTAGTCTGCTATTTTTCACAAGAGCTTTGGATTTAAAATAACTTTTTATGAACTGTGCAATGCTGTGAGAGCTCTGATGGTGCTGGCTGCACATTGTCTGAAAAACAAACCATCATCCTACTACTAATTATTAGGATTGTTTTTGCCTAACATCCGGTTATTGATGTCGGATCGATAGCTGACATTTTTATCTCTAGAGATAAAAAAAAAAAAAGAACAAAGAAAAAGACAACTAAAAATCACTGAACAAGTTCTTTGTAGTTTCTCACATTTTTATCTTAAAATAGGAAATCAAAATTAGGACTACTAGTATAATTCTTTCTGCTGAGTATGAAATAGTTATGTGGTTTCCTGCTCCTTCTTAGCAAAAGTAAATACAATAACTAAGCTGTTTTAATTCCTCATGCAAATGGACTGATACAGCTGTCATCAGGAGAAATAGGGCAGGGAACTTAGTTATTGACCTTAATTTGCTTGCCCCACCTTATGCAGCATTCCTAGTATGTTTGCAATTATACACAACAAATGAAGACATTCATATCCCACATCACATGGATTTGTTTTACAGTTACTAAAACAGGAATGTGGCTTCCCACAAATAAGCAAAACCATGGTGTTACTGAAATTTAAATTAAATCTAAATCTCGATCTTTTTAAGTTGCTGCAAAAGTAGTTTTTGACCAATGTCTTCCATCTACAGTGGACATTCCTTTATGAGTAAAATAAAACCTAAAACAATGTGGTTGCCTGCTACTGGACACCCTTAACCTCATACTTTGTTGGAAATATAACGACTTTTGATTTTAGTTAAACATTTGTGATATCTAGATAGGTGCGTAGCAGAATGCCGCAACTTAACTTGATGCTTAACTTGGCATCTTAAGCCAAGTGTGTTTTCACTTGGCTTAATGTGTTTCATAGTTTCATAATCTAAATATTGTGTGTTATCTACATAATGTGTTGCATTATAATGCAACCATTATGTATTTTTGCACCAAAAATACCTTTTGAAATCAAGTCCAAAAAAGTTGCTCTCTATTCCATGAGGTCATAGCACATTTCATCACATGCTTTCAGGAAACCAGAAAAGTGTATTTTTGCACAATTTTGTCAGGTTGATTTTATCCCCAGAAACAGATACCATTATGTCACCCTACCTAAATGTATGAGTATAGACAACTGTTGTCGCATTTAAAATACAGTTCATTTTAGGCTTGTAAACATTCTTGATGAGCATTTTTTTTCACCAGTTTTTGATGATTTGATGATTTCACTGGTCTACTCAAATGTTTCGAAAATGTCTGAGGACCAAGGCTTTTTGCTGTGGGACACAACTGAGCAAAATGTTACAAAAAAATCTTACAAAAAGAGTTCAATTTTGTTTGGAGTGCATCAGAGGCATTTTTTTATTATTATTATTATTTAGCCAATAATTTACCAGGAATATCCTTGAGATAAAATATCTTTTTCAAATCAAGTTTATTTGTTTAACAGATTTCAGTAACAAGGCAGTTCAAAGTCCATTACATCTTAAAAACATTACACATTGACCAATTATGAAACAAGCAATAAATGTAACATTTTGTGTAATGCCATCATCAAAATTATCAAGGAAATATGAATCAGATATGTTGATCAATGTTCCATTTACTTAAAAACACCCCTAAAGAAGTGGGGTTTTAGACTTGATTTAAAGGAAATCAGTGTTTTGTATGTGTTGCAGTTTTCTGGAAGTTTGTTCCAGTTTTACAGAGCATAAAAACCAAATGTTACTTCTCAATGTTTTGTTCTGGTTATTATGATGTAGACTTCAACCAGAAGACCTGAGTGGTCTTCAAGCATGATATGTTGAAAAAGTGGCAAATAACGAACAACACAGCAACCTTCAACTCTCAGTGAGAACAGGATGCATTACACTCTAATCTGTCCATTTATGTGCATGTCATAGTTCTCCACCACTCCAGTTTGCCCTTTGGTTGATGCAGATCTCTTGGCTTGTGTTTTGCTGTGACCCTATGAGTTTTACAGAACTGTCCAGCTGGAACCTCTCAAGATTCGGCTGTTAACAGCAATGTGACAATTTGTTATTTCCAGATCTCTAAAAATCTGAATTCCTTCCTGGCTTTCCAGATTAGTGTCCCAGTACATTTGACACAGTACATTCGATCTTGCTAGAAACATGCTGTAGTGCAAAACTGGCAGACCACATAATTATTAACTATTAACATAATTTTATTCCTCTTCAGATTCAACAACAACTACAGATCTTTAATGCATTTTGGTGATATTTATTCAGTGATTTATAATCTAGTAAAAGTATTTTAAAGTCTATTCTTGGAGCTATGGGGAGCCACTGTAAGAACCTAAAAACTGGGGCGATCTTCTCTGTCTTTCTGGTTTTAGTAAGAACACGAATAGAAACA
This sequence comes from Poeciliopsis turneri, assembly GCA_922788865.1. NCBI lineage: Eukaryota > Metazoa > Chordata > Actinopteri > Cyprinodontiformes > Poeciliidae > Poeciliopsis > Poeciliopsis turneri. The sequence goes on along the minus strand of CAKLNU010000024.1, from coordinate 80,055 downwards.
TTCTTGATCAACTGAGCCTGTCCGAGTGACATTTTAGGCAGACTTATGATAACACTGTAGTAATAATGTGACATTAGTCCTTTAAAAAATAAAAAATCAGATATTATGATCTCATTTGTTTGGATTTTTTAAAAAATTAGTACTGTACCATAAGCATGGTGACTTAACATGCATGTAGGAGCTTAGAGGCACCTGCAAATGTTGGCTATTTTGTCAGAAGCTGCTGTTTGTGGGGGGAGTTGTGTTAAACCAACAACAATCTGAAAACTATGCTATGTCAATTTAAGAAATGCTTTTATTAGAAAAAAAAAAATATATATTAAATTAGGTCACTGGCACAAAAAAAAAACAGGTTAAACAAACACCCACTCGGTTTCTGAGCAACTCAGCTGAGGAACAGCTTTCTTATGCAAGCTGAATGACTTGCATAAGAAATGTTAACATCATCAGATTTGGTCATCAGAGTTGCAAAATAAGAGAAGCATAACATGCACATGAAGGTTTTAACCAACACTGCACTGCAAGCCTGTGTCTTTCTCAAAGAAAAAAAGTCTGTCACCAACACCGCTTACAGACTGTCAACCATCGTCATGTGCACAACCGCAGCCAGCTTCCGCTTCTTCCTTTTTTTTTTTTGCAAAGGTTTCAAATCTTACCACATTTTATGGCATGCTTCTGTTCTGGACATGCAAAGCTTCAGATGAACAGGAAAAAAAAAATCATACTTTCTACACTTTGTAGCATAAAATAAGAATGTTTTTAAAGCTGCACAACCACAAACAAAATCTGCTGCCTACCTCAACTTCCAGTTTCAAACAGACAAAATGAGCGTGTAGAGAGACTTTAGCTCCAGTCTGAGAAATGCTTGTTTCATTTCAGAGTAGCAACAAATGTTAATTATTCATAAAAGCTAAGACATTCCCACCAGCATAGATAGTAATTTTTTTTTCTCTAACATTCATAACAGATTTAATAAAAAAATAAAAAATATGTTCAAAGTACAAAAAAAAAAAACCTTTTTCATATACTTCTTAGACTTAATAAGATTAATTTTTCTGTATATTGCTCTAATTTCAGTGATTCGCTTAGTTTCACTAAGAGTGTGGGTCCAGGGCGACCTGTTCCGACCATAGAGATGGACCTGAGTTCTTTCCTCCTGGAGTCTTTCTCCTGCACAGCTTGCACGTCAGAATTGTTATGACACATAAACAGATTGAGACAGTCATTACATATATTGGTATCCAAGTACCGGCTTGCAATGTCAGATCAGTCACAGCTTTGGCTTGCCCTGGAAGAAAGTGGTAATGAAAAGCAAGTCTCAACATTAGTGATTTTGCAACACCCAAGAAGAAAACTAGCTCCACGGTAAATAGAGCTTACCCTCTGCATCAACTGTCACGTTCAAATTTCCAGACTTTTCCACTGCATGCTTCGTCCACTCGTCAGCAGGAGCGTGAATCCACTCCTCTACCTCACAGAAATACATGCCGCTGCTTTCCGAATTAGATTTTAAAACCATGAGGTTAAATTGGTGAGGGGAGGGGCGATCATATCTCACAACGACGTTCTTATCCCTGGCTTGTAAGGTAGAATTTCTGTAAGCTGTAAATATGGTTTTAACTTCGGTGCCTTGTTGCCAAAACCATGTGACCTGGAACTGGGATTCATTGGTGGATTGTTGGGTGATGTAGCAGGGAATGGAGAAATCCTCTGCAATGCTTATGCTCATCTCTGCGTCTTTTGTTTCAATGGACAATTTTTTTTCTGTGAGAAAATGCATAAATATTAGTATTCAATTATTATTATTCAATTATGAATGCATTATAATAAGGCAAAACCAAACTTCCTGGAAAAAAGTTAGGGGGATTAAATGGCTTTGTGACAAAGAACATCATAAGAGAAAAAAAATATACATATAAAAATGTTAGGTGCAGAGAAGGAGATTGTGCAATGAAAAAACTCTGAGAGAAATTGTTATACACAATAGTCAGAAATAAGTGCCTATCTCACAGATACAGAAATAGAGAAGTCAGGTTTTGCAACACGAGTAAGCAAAATTCATATTGATCTACTGACAGCCCTCGTGGGGAACCACCTGTGAATGATTCTCAAAAGTACACCTATCTTTTTTTTTTGTTTGTTTTTACTCTAGTCATGTTGCATTTCTAGAGAACAAAAATAATACTGTATTATACATTAATCTACTCCATCTTCAAAATGTAAAGTATGTTGCAAAAACACTCTTACCACATTAATTTACAGACATTTTGTATCTTTAGAACTACAAACTCCCGTACATTTCACTATATTTTGTGTGATTGACTAACAAAGAAGACTATTAATGTAATACATGGGTTTAAAGTTCATCGTGGTCTAGTACTCAGCCCTATTTACACCAAAACACTCCAATTACATCCAGTTTTGCTATTTCCTTGCTTTCTTCAGTGGTGACTTGGGAGATGATTAATTGATGGGAAGACGAACTGAGGTGAACACAGGTAAAACATGGCAGGGATTTTGTTCAGCGGTTGTGAAACACTTCGATTTGGATTTTCACCTTACACTTGAATAAGAACCCTTAGTGTATGGACAGAGATAAAATGGAATGACTTAGGTCAGAGATCATGCATGCATCAGAACAGCCCAGACTTATTTTCTATTTAAAATTTGTGGCCAAATATGTTCACATGTGCTCAGTAGTTTAATTTCACAACTATGTTCTACTTTCTGTCTGGTTATCATATAAAATACCAATAAAAAAATATTGAAGTTTGTTTTTGCAATATGATAAAATATATATATGTCTCTCTATAAACATTGAATTTAAAAATTTTAAATGAAGCCATTGGATATAAATAAAAAGAAGGGAAGAATGTAAAATACATTAGAATCAGAAATGATTAATGAAAATTAAAATGAAGAAAATATTAACCTACCTAGTGCAATGACATCAACATCTGTGTGTGAATGTTTATCTGAGAGTGAATACCATTCTCCCCAGGGATCTTGTAGGTACTCCACCACTTTGCACAAATAAATGCCTTTATCTGAAATTCTGGCTTGCTGAATAGTTAGTTCAAAAGTAGGTCCATCAGTGTGTCTCATGCTGATCCGTTTCCTGTGACTCTCTTCAATCTGTTGCCCAAACATAGTGATGCCCTTACGGTCTGAGGTCAGAATGGTCTTAATTCCAGCATCTTCTTGAAGTTCCCAGGTAACGGCAAACAGTGAAAACTCTGATGTTCTTGAGGTAACTTTGCAATAAATCTGAATGTCAGTATTTATTCTTTGGGCAATGGTCTGATTGGGAGATAGGGCAAGTTTGCTTTCTAGAAAGGTGAGAGACAAATAAGTAGAGGTAAAAAGGTGAAAAGCTGAAAACAAAGCTACAAATCAAGTCGTCATTAAAATTTCTGCATTACCTGGATTTTGTACCATCACATTCACAAAATTGGACGCAGGAAGCTTTTTGTAAACGTTATGCAGGAAGACTGACACCGTACATTGGTACTTCCCTGCTTCTCTGTGGCTGGCACGAAGGACTTTCAGACTGTGCATGACAGTGTTACCCTGGTTGTCCACCTGCACTTGGTAATGGGACTGGTCTCCAGACCAGCTGATGGAACCATTTGAGTATAATACCACTACGGTATTAAGGTTGGCGTCTTCTGTCTCCTGGCTCCAAGTAAGAGTCATTGGCACACGTGGACTTGATATTTTGCACATTAATTGTACATCATTTCCGATGGTCACCACAGGCTCTCGGCTTCTCAGTGCCACCTTTACCGCTGAATCTAAGACACAAATTGAAATGGAAAGAAAAAAGATAACTCAAATTGATAAAAGTATAATATCTTTAAACTTGAAATGATTTTTTTTCGCATTTTCTTGTAAGTAATATTATAATTTGACCCGATGTTGGCAATAGGGTAATCACTAGAGGAGTGATGAATGACTAAATTAAGCAACCAGGGAACTTGATCATTTCTTTTAGCCTAAAGGCAATCTTGCAACAGGCCTTCCAGCATCTAAAAGTGTCATGATGAGGTCAGAATACCGCTGGCATTACAGTTACTTCAACATTCTTAACTGTGGATGTTAAGCATGATGCATCTACACATTCATATTTTCACACAAGAAAAGTTCAGTCTTAGGCTGAGCTGACCAAAGTATGTGGTATTCCTGGTACAGTTGGTAGACTATATGACGATTAAATGTCTCTTTTTGTCCAACAGTTTGTGTGATTTGTCACAGACAGAAAGTACATCTTTATTAATCGGCTGTCTTAGAAAAAAAATGTGCAGGTTTCATCATTTCGCTTACCGATAGATTCCACATTGACGTTGACATTTTGCGTCTGGCTTTGAGTTCTGCCACCGGGTTGTGTTTCAGAGACAATGCACTCATAGGTACCCGAATCAGATTCTGCAACATCAGGCAGCTCGAAGACAAATCTGTTCATCGTCAGACGCGTCACTCTCACCTCACGACTTGCAAAAGCCCCAGCTTTCTCTGTGACACCATTCGTATTTAGACTGACGATGGTGGCAAACAAAGATGACGTGGGAAGTGCAGGCTTGCGGTTCCAAGTGACAGAGAGCTGACCTTTGACCCCATCAGCTTCACAGATGAGCTTTAAATTCTCTCCTGGGGAAACAGGTTGCCTCATATTTTGCATATTGACTGAGAATCCACTTTCTGTAAGCAGATAAGGCAGCAGATGTGACTGGGTTTGACAAAATGATGCAAAATCGTATCAACATTGTCATCAGCAACATCTAATCACAGAAATATAACATACACTCTTTTGCAAAAGAATTTATTAGCATTGAATACTTTCACCTATTGTTATCTTAGAACCACAAATTTGGAGTAATTCTAATAAGTTGAACAATATCAATTAATTTAACTTTGATAGACACAACTAGAATAAATTGGAGCATTGAAGAGAAGTAACATGTTTTCTATAGTTTATATATACAATATTTAAAAAATTATATCCATGTTAAATAGGTCGAAGACAGACACAGGTCACCCTTTCAGATTTTAATTTGTAAAAATGTTTCACACCATGCATCACATTCCAGTCACATCACAGTTGATTATTAAATGGTGTTATCAGTTAAAATGAATCAAATTAGAGTAACTTCTTGGGCAAACACATAGAGTGTGAAGGGGTATGAATCATTTTACAAGGCACCATCTAGGAATTAAGGATAATTTATGCAAAGATTTATGTTAGTATGAGTTCATCTCAACCAACCTGGAGTGAAGATCTCAATGTCCACGACTTGGGAGTCTTGAACTGCTCCTTGATTAAAGTTTCCATCTTCCCCTCTCTCTTCTGGCCATGCCCTGCAGCTGTAATTCCCTTTATCTGAAGTTTTCACTGGATTTATCCTGAGTTGGTAGTTATTATTCCCAGTTCGCGTGGCTTTTAGCTCCCCGTTTCTCTCTCTGTCGATATACTCTTGCCTTACAGTCAGAATGCCTGTGGGCCCGATTTTGGCCAACTCATTTCCTTCCCAGAGCCATGCTACGGAGAAGAACCGTTTTGCGAGGTTTTGTGCATTTATGCCACAAGATAGCAACAGTTCCTGCCCCTCATGGAGTGCATTCCGTGCCGAAAGACTCACTTCCACAACCGACATGCTTGTCACCACTACACAGAATAAAAGGAATAAAGAACACATGCTAATAAGTGCTGATTTAGGTCAGGGCACTAATTAAAGTAAGTTAAATGATTACTTCATCTTACCTTTAGCTTTGACTGTGAGGGGAATTTCCTCTGCATCCTTCTGAGAAATCTTGTACCAGGAACGATCAGGATCTTGGATCCACTCCTGAGCTTGGCAGTAGATCTGACCCTGGTCTGACTGCTCAAGCTCAGCAATATTAAGCCTGTAGGTGGCCTCATCTAATTTGTCTAATCTAATGGCTTCATCTCTATAGCGCTGCTCAAAACCCTCACCTGGAACCAGTGTGAAATCTCTGTCCAAAGAAATTATCGGTTTAGCGTCTTGTGCCCCTTCTTTACGGAGGTACCAGGCGAATGCCAGATGGACGTGCTGGATGGTGTTGGTAGAGGCTTGGCATGTCAAAGAAAGAGCTTCCCCTTCGTTATAGCTCAGTGAGGTGGGGGGGTCACTGGATGTAACGCTTAGGGAATTGTCAATCACTGTGACAATGCAAGAAAGATAAACATTGTACCAATTACATTTTATAACCATACATACAGGTGTGGCAGCTAAAAGAAAAACTAGTTACCTTTCACAACTGTCTTTGCAGAGTAGATTCCATTGAAATTATATTCTGGATTGACTACGGAGCATTCGTATTCCCCTTCATCCTCCTTCTTTAGGTATTTTATTTCAAATATGATTGAGTTTGACTCAACATGTTTGATAGAAATCTCATTGCTTCGTATACGAGGAATAAAACGAGCATAGCTGAAGCCCGGGTCTTTGGAGCTTATGATATTAATTTCGGGCTTTGCAGGATATTTCACGCGGATCTCAAAATCTTTCTTTGAATTGGGGTTGGAAAATCCACTTGTGTTGCAGGAGATGGAGAGCAGAGAGCCAACCACACGATACAGGGGCCCAGTCTGTATCTCAGTGTTCACTTTGGCCTCTAAGGAATAAAGTAAAGACAAAACAGAGATAATGAAATTAGTAATGGGTAATGATTGAGAGTTTTTGAAACAAGAGTATGCTTGATATAATGAATGGACAGATGTGGCAAACATGTACAGAAGACTTGATGATTAAATGGTGTTTAGATTAAATAAAACAATATCCTTTAAAACTGGGAAGCATAAGACACAAGACATGGCCAAAACATGGCCATCCACCAAAACTAATGGTAAGAATTAACCACAGAAGCAGCCAAGAGGCCTATTTTAACTCTGGAGGAACTGCTGAGATCCATAATTAAGTTTGAAGAATCTGTCTACAGAAATTATTAATCATGCTCTCCACATATCTGGCTTTAATGGAAGATTGCAAAGAAAAAAACAAAAAAAACATTGTTGAGAGAAAACATGGCAGGTAGAAATATCATACTGTGTGACAGCTTTCCCACAGCAAAGACAAGGAAGCCGGTCGAAGATGATAGGAAGAAGGATGGAGATGTTGGAGGCTTCAAAGCACTTGAGACTGGCGATGAATGCCCTTACATGTATGTACACAGACTTCCCAGCAAGCATCATAAATAAGGGATAATCATGTCTGTATTTCAACATGGGTCTGAAGCAAGCTTTACTCATACAGACTTTTTTTTTCAGTTTTTGAGGTGGTGAGTATGCACGACATCACCAGACAGGAAGTGCTTGGCTGCTAGAAGTTCAATCTAACAAAACACCAAAGTAACTGACTTCCCTTAGCTGAGGATATCAGCCACAGCAGGTAGTGGAGAACAGTGTACCGCATATTGATGGACGCATCAAACCCATGACTTAGAGGCAGAAAGCTAAGCAGCATCAAATGTAGAACAAAGGGACTTGACTGAAACTTCCTCCCAAAGGCTGCAAAGCTTATGAACTCTCTGCTTCAATGAATTATCCATATTTGGTATTTTATCTTTTTGTCTGTCCTGTGACCCCAGCTCCCACCATGTTGTTTTATTTCATGATATCTAATATTTTATATTAGATATCCCAGTTCGCGTGGCTTTTAGCTCCCCGTTTCTCTCTCTGTCGCGATTTATTGACTTTATTTGTAGGTGTATTGACTTTATTTGTAGGTGTATTTTTTGCTTCTTGCTTTGAGAGTACATCACTTGACTTCTGTCGACTAGGTAAAAACTGAACATGAACATTACAAGACATATTAGTCTTCACATTTACAGAGAATGTAATGTTACAGTATAGTAACACTACTCCTATCACAACTGCTACTAATTATAACTATAATCATTATTACTACTACCAATAATAATAATAATAATCAAACGTATTGCTGTTCAAAGTTTTTAAATATAAAATTACAATTACAAAGACAGAGGCTTAGTAAGATTCAATTTAAACAACAGTGTTTTGTATTAAGAATATTATCAGAGGTAATTCATTAGCTTCAGTTTACTTAACATGATTTATTAAGAATAAATACCCAAAACGAGACTATATATTAAGGGAACTCGCTCCCAGACGTCAAAAAATTATTTCAAGGAAATCACAGAAACGCACAAAGCTTCCTAGAAACTTAAAACTGAGTTGTGACTTTTACCTTTTATGTGGATTATCTAAAATAAAACGAATCAATTAAAGCTGAATTCATTCATGATAAATAGCCCCGATAAGTCTCACATTACATGTTGACTACCGTGGCTTTGCGAAAGACAATATAAGTTTAACAGCAATAGTTGTCTTACTTACCGCAAAGCAGAAATAACCCCAGTAAAATCAATAAAAAGGGTTTCCACGGGGAGAACACCGAGAACTTCATTGCGACTGCATGCAAGACGTTTTCCCTTGTCAACCTTATTTGACTGCTTTAGTCTTCGATGTTAAGCAAGAGGAAGAAACATACATTTTCCGGTACATGAAAAGGTACATGGGCAGGAAATAGATACAAGAGTCAAAGAAGAGAAGAACGACTTGCTGTTGCATTTTTGAGTAAGCACTTCCTTTGGTTAACTTCGGTGGTCGGAACGAAAGACAAGCCGCGAAGCGAAATGCTGAAGTTACAGACTAGAGGCAATTATTTTATGCAATGGTTGTGGGAAGTTGTTGCACTGTGGACACTACTGCTGTGGGCAACACCCACAGAACAGAGCGTACCTGTTCAGGTCGTGGGATAGCCATGATAATAGCAATAATAGCATATTTTAATGTCTTTTTAAACTCCACGAAACGGTGCGGGGTTGATATACGTTGCTAAGTGACAAGTGATATACAAAAATACGTATTTCTAAGCAGCGTGAATTTGATCCTAAAACGACCTCAAATGCACCCTTGAACAAATTTAACGGGACAACACTGCCGCCTAGTGGTAAGTTGTCAGACCTCCAGATTTAAGGTAATAGCAATAAGGTGGCACAGATAACAGCGATCTCCATCTTGCTGATCCTGTATTTGTTAGTTTTAATTTATTACTTTAAATTGTAAAGACATGAACTTTTATGTACAAATCACTCGCTACAATATTATATAAGATTTTTTTTTTTTTTGAAGTTTTTCTGTGTGAACATCTGTCCTGATAAAGCAAACTGGTGAAATAATTGTTAACATTGATGAAATAGTTCCCATGCGTTGTGTTTTGTCTGGTTTATCACTCAATAATTTTTTTTTTTATTATAAATTATGCACAGGTCCTTCTCCATAAATTAAAATATCACCAAAATATTTGCTTCTGAAATTCAAAAAGTAAAAACAAAAAACATAATCCCTTAGGGAAGTTAAAAATGATCTAAAAACTAAAACAAAAACATTATTATGTTTTTGTTTTGTAATGATCATTGTATGTAACAAGGAGGGTTAAGCTACGAAAGATGAAGCTGACTCTTCACACAGTGCTCAAACCAGAGCATATTAATAGGAGGTTGAGTGGAAGAAAATGCATGTCATTGTGGCCTGCCCATTGCAATGGATAAGTCATTGCAATAGGCCTGCCTATTGACTTATGCATTGCCTATTGCAATGCATAAGTCAATATTGTTCTTCACCTCAAAATAACTGCTGCTTCCTTCCAGAAGAAAGCTGATTCTGTGCCTTCAAATAAGTTTAACAATGCTCCTGTAGAAGATTCATAACTTATAACTTATAAGTCTGAAACAGGAAGAGGTTTGAAAAACATTCTGTGTGCTACACTCAAGAGAGATTCATTTGATCCATCAAGGTGTGAAGTCGTCACTGCTGATGTCATTGTTACCATTGAAGCTGAACATTTGAATGGTGCATTCACACCAAACACATTTTGAGCGTCAGGCGAGTCTGGTTTATATTCAAAGTCTTTGTGGAGTGTTGGATGCGCTACATGTGTCAAACACTCCAAACGGTTCAAATCGTACCGCGCTAGACGTTCGAAGCGCACCGCAATGGCTCTAGATGCACCTCTACATAGACTGAATGCAAACCAGACGCGCCTGACGCTCAAAACGTATTTAGTGTTAACACACCATTATATGTCCAGTGTCACATTAGGTCAGTGCTTTTCAGTTCCAGTGCTCAGGCCTTCTGCTTTGCATGTTTTAGATGTGTCACTATTTCACGATGAAATGATTGCATGACCTTTTTTCTTAAAAAAACTGACTGGGTGTCTCACAAAGATAGAATTCTTTCTCCAACTCTGTCTCATACACACATAACAGTCAGCAGAGGATCCATTACCATAGCAACGGGACACAGCAAAAACGCATCACTGTAGTTCCAACTATGGCAGAACTCTCAGGAATGAGCTGGCCTTTAGAACTACTGTTACACTTTGGATTAGTTTGGCAATTTAAAATGAAGCTTAATGAAAATTTCAAAATGAAAGCATTCACATTTTTACATAATGTTATTGTTGTTTTGGGCATTTTATAATTGATTTAACCCAATCAGTGTTACTCATGAGATTAGTTTGGACATTTAAAATGAAGCTTGCTGAAAATTTCTAAATAAAAGCCTCAATATTCTTCTCTGGATAGCGTACCGCCATAGGCGGTGCAATAATATTGCATTATCTTTTTCTCTCAAGTGCAATAAGACTAGTCTTCATTATCTCCAGTTAGCATTAGCATTAGCCTTTTATCTTAAATAAGGTATTAGCTATTTCTCTTACTTATTAGCCATGTTTAGTATATTGAATGGAGTAAGTCAATTACAGACAACATGCTAGTGATAGCCTACATGCTACTAACAGTATTCATGCTAAAATTAGCATTTTGGCTATTTTTAGCTTATACACTAATTTTAGCATACTGAATTGTTCAACTCCTTTTTAGTCAATATTTTTTTGCTAAGCTTAACATTGATGCTAATTTTTAGGATCAAAACGCTGGGTCCAAACCAACGGGCACACCTTGGCAGGCCATGGTTAAATTTCTTCACGAATTTTCTAGTTGATAACTTCAGCTAGTAGCATTGTGAAGAATGTGATGGGGGTTTGTAAGGTGTTGAGTCCAGCTAGAATCAGCAGCTCATGAGGAATCACATTCAGATAAATCAAAGACTTGGTTACAAGTGTTGCTCTTTTCAGATGAATGTAGCGCTTTCATAAGCATCTAGCATAAAAAAAAAGGTCTTTCAATGCTGTAGCGATGATGTTTTTTTTGGGAAGAATCAATGGATACATGAACACTACAGTTACAGTGTGCCACTAGATGCTCTCTACCATCTAAAGCTGAAGCTGTTCGAATCAGAGGTCATAGCCCTCCAGAAATTTGCAATAAAATGCTAAGTCTTGGCAATCCTGTGTAGTTTCTGATTAGCAATTTCCACTCATTGCTTTTGACTTTATTTGACTCTTGTAATCTTAATCTGACCCCTTGGCAGTATCCATTCTCTTGGACTTGTTCTTTATTCTTATCAGTATTATAATCCCCTTTTCATTCTCTGTTCACTTGAATTTCAATCCTCTTTTCTATTCTAAATTACTAAGTTTTGTTTATTTTGCTGTTTTGGTATATGAAAACAAAATTTGTTAGTTTAGTATATTGATTACATACATTCTGAGAATTTACAATTGTCAGTGCCAAATTCTCATCACAATATTCTTTGTGAATATTCAATCCTAACCTTAATTATAATATGTGGACTCTTTACATATTGTACAAATTAATACACAGTTAATTTGTACTGTTAATTAATTACAGATGCATATGTTTATTCTCTAAAGCATCAATTGATTTATTAATTGTTACATTATTTGAAAGTGATGAATTGAAAAAAATAAATAAATATGATTTTCAATTACTGTCAACATTCCAAAAGTAGGATTGTTTATTACATTGCTGCATCTTTGACTCATGAACCAACCTGGATTTTACCACCTGTAGTTCTTGAAACCTCCACCAGAGGGGAGAAGATAATCACTATTCCTTATATAGGCCAGTTTGCTGGCGAATGAAGCACAGTGATACTATTATCATTAAACCAGCAGAGGGAAACGTAAGGTAGTCTAAAACTTCCTGCTGTATGGCTGTGTTATCTTAAAGTGTGATGATATTCAGTGAACCAAAACCATCAGATAATATGGTTCATGTTATCACTGTCAGTTGAAACCCAGGCAACATGGATTATGTCTCTCAACCTGTAATCTTGGTTCCAAATAAAATACAAAACTTACTGAAATCTGAGGAGTAAGTAACTAGGAGATACTGAGCGGGTAAGTAGGCGAGAGTAAGTAACTGCAGACCACTGAGCAATCGTAAGATGCTTTTAAATACATATTTATAATATTTATAATAACAGTTGTACCTCATGTCTTGAGTACATCTGTGTGTAGTGGTTCTTCAAACTTTTACAACACTGAGTCTCTTAAATGGGTTGTGCTTTTCGATCTCCTCTACTATAGTAATCCATGTTGCTTGTGAACCTTTTTCTATTTATGTTTTCCTCCCACTCAACTTCCTGTGAATATACTTTGACAAATCACTCTTTGGACAGTTTCTTTAGCAATGACCTTTCGAGGCTTACCCTTTTTGTTGAGGGGTTTAGTGACACTGTGTTGAAAGCCGTCAAGACAGCAGTCATCCACATGTTTATTTGGGCTATAACAATGTTTTTTTTATTGTCTTAATTATTCTTTTTTTATTACTTGTTACTATTTAATATTAAAATTTTCGAAGAAACTGCATTTTGGATTTTAATAGCAATAGCTCATAATTCCTTAAATTGGTTGATTTGCTTGTAATATTCCTCATTGTGCAATGAATATTTTACATATGATACATAAGTTTCACTTAAACCTTTTTCTAAGATATTATAATTTAATGATATTCATTAGTGACAGACTATACTGTCACTAATGACAGTATAGTCATTAGTGACTATACTAATAGTCACTAATGACTATTAGTATAGTCATTATACTAATAGTCATTAGTATAATGACTATTATACTAATAATAGTGTAATAGTCATTATTATACTTGCAAGCATTTAGAGCTTGCAAGCTCTAAATGCAAGCTCTTGGCATTTAGAGCTTGCATTAAATGCCAAGCTCTAACTTTTGTTGCTTTTCAGTTCTATAAAAACATATCTTCCTTCTTTAAAATAGCTTCAAACAAATTTTATTATCATACAGTAATAAACAGGGTATGTATAAAACACAGTTTTCAAATTGTGATTTTAGGATATCTTTACCAGAAAATCATAAAAAGAGTGTCTGGCTGGAATTCATGGATCAACCTGCAAATGATTCAATAAACAAAATGAAGCTTTTGGTGTGGCTCAATCAAAGTAAGAATCAAAATCTAATCGTGATTTTCTAGCTTGACACTAAACAGGATAGTTATGTGCAAAAAACATCATAGGTGACCTAATTCATACAATTTTACAAAAAAGATTGGGCAAAAATATCCTTCAAATAGATGTATTTGATGAATCCAAATACATCTATTTGTATCCTTCAAACAGATGGATATTTGAACTATCAATTCAAGTCATTGATAGTTGGTGCCAATCAGGATTTCCCTATCACATGGTTGATATTATCACTGACCCTAACTTTGTACTATGCAGCATGGATTTTAAGCTGCCATATAAAACCAAGATCCCAGAGGAGCACATTTTTACACATTGTAGTTCACACAGATGTAGCATAAGACTAATTGTTCACTCTGCCAAAATGATTGGAATCAGAAAGATTAAGATATTTTCTCAGCTGTACCTCAAAATTGGTAAAAGTGGCAGTAAAAGCACAACTTGTGTACATCTCTCATTTAAAGTATAAGCAAGTTTTCCCTGTAAGTCAGCCATAGTATAGAGGAGAGTATGTAACTACAGAGTTGAATAAAAGACATCTACTTCAAGCTGCTCGTTGGCTTTGTTTACCGTTATCTCTCTTTGTTGAGGTCTGCTGCACAAAGTTTAGAATCATTTTTTTCAGCAAAAAGAGGAATATTAGGTAAGCTAGGGTAAATTTGATCAGCACATTCGAAGAGGAAGTGCTTAGAATTGCTACACACGCATGTTCCCCACAGAACAGGAATAGGAAGTATGAAGAGGACAGAAGAGAAAAAAAAACAAATCCTCATCTCAAAGCGACATAACTGCTCTCACTGTGAACCACAAAGGCTTTTTTTTCTTCTTCTCTCTTATCGAGCTTTGAGGTGCGTCTGAAGCTGTCGACTGGTTTTCTTCAGTGGAAACTTTACCTCAGTGGAAATTACTGGTGGAAAGAAAGATGAGTGACTCACTGGAAAGGACAACAGACTGTCCAGTATCGCCACTCGCAAGCGGGTCCAGCCTGACTGACGAGAAAGAGAAACCAGGAGTTGCAAGTGAGCTATGTTGGCAAGATGGAGGCCTACCTGTGGAGCTGCAGAAAGGGATGGAAACCCTGAGGGTGAACAGAGAGCTGACCGATGTGACCCTCTGTGTTCAAGGGCAAGACTTCCTCTGCCACAGGGCCATTCTGGCTGCTGCCAGTCAGTACTTCAGGTAAAAACAATCCTGTTATCAGTGAAGGTATTGTGACGGGACTTCTAAATTCACTGACCCAATGTATGTTCGAACAGGGCCATGTTTTGCAGTGGCCTCAAGGAGAGTCATGAGGAGCGTGTGGAGATAAAAGGCTTGGATAGTGGGACCATGCGCTCTCTCTTGGAGTACACCTACACCAGCCGAGCCCTCCTCACTCACTCAAATGTCCAGAGAATACTTGAGGCAGCCAGCCAGTTTCAGGTACGGCAGCTTGATATTTTATAAAGATTCTCAAATGTTTATCTCAAACAACTTTCACATGGGAGCTTCATGATTGACTTTTTCCCAATACAAAATGAACAAAATATTCAAAAACCAGGCGTCAGTTTACCAGGCAGTGGGATATTTGTCGCTGCTTTGACATTCAGTAATTTGAAGTAATTTTCTTGGCTGCTTATTGTAAGTCAATTTAGTTATGTGAGGCCTATGAACATTACCTACCAGCATGAGGCTGTAGGATTAATTAAGGGTCATTATCTGTGAATCAACCTGAACTGGAATATGATGATGTTATGATAATTCATCTTCATAATTCACAAAACTAAACACTGGAATATAAAAAAAAAACACTCAAAAACTCTGCAAATACATTAAAGCTGTTAAAAACTGACCAAATTTTTATTTGCCATTAATAGAGATTATAATTTTAAATCAACATCCAAAGCTTACATGTTTAGAGCTTTTAAGTGGCTGACTCTGGTTGGATCAAGGGTCTTTCTCTGTCATTATTCACGAGAACCTTTTGATTCAAATGGAAATTATAGTAGGGACAACATAGAATTTGCAATTACATTTTACTATTACATTCTATCATTTGTCAAGTTTGAGTATTTTTATTATAATTTATCCTTAAAATTCACAATAAATTTGAATTACAATGAGAAAAAAACCCTGATACAACAGGGTTCAAGGAAACAGGTTTGTTTATTTATAAAGCTTGTTTACAGGTTCAAAATGCAATAGTAATGAAGTGGGACTATGAATTGGTGAAGGGACAAAATGAGTAGGACCCATGAATAACACAAAGGGTATTATCATAACCCATATGTCAGTATCAAGACTGCAAGCCAATTAGCCCATTCAAAAATATTTTCTTTGTCTTTTTGAACGCTTCGGTATCTTAAATGGCTTTTCAAAAATAGCTTTTGATGCCTTCATTATGTAGCTCTCTAACACTTATGTTTTGTGTTGTTAAATAAATTCTAGCAATAATATGCAAAGGAGCTAAAATGCTATTTATCTCTGTAAAGCTTCAAATGAACTGCAAGCGGTGCTAATAGCCACATGACTAATTCAACGGTATGTTAAAACAGACAGTGCCGAATAGTAGAAAACTAACAGCAAAAAAGTACACTTAGAAAAGGCAGCTCTAGTAATTGAACACTGAATATCATTCAAACTCATTTAAACGATAAATTGTCTTCTCACTTCACAAAACCCATTTCC
This sequence comes from Poeciliopsis turneri, assembly GCA_922788865.1. Lineage (NCBI taxonomy): Eukaryota > Metazoa > Chordata > Actinopteri > Cyprinodontiformes > Poeciliidae > Poeciliopsis > Poeciliopsis turneri. The sequence goes on along the minus strand of CAKLNU010000024.1, from coordinate 63,983 downwards.
TATTAAAGGATATGCACACTTAATGGGGTAAGTTCTCTGTTAGTCTAATAGGGAAGTGAAAGTTGGTTGTTGTTTACACTTAGGATCAGTTTTCCATTTAGATTTAAATGAACTGCACAGCTGTGCAGTTTGACAGGAGGCAGGTGTTTGTGTTTTTGTGTTTCTATTTTTGCAGAAAGCAATTTGAGTTTGAAAAATAAACAACTCAAGAATTTAAGCTGATTTCTTCTGCTATTTAACAGATTCCTGCAGCCATAGATGTGGTTAAGGTTAGAATCAGACATTATTTAGATGAATTGAGAATTATTGTAATTGTTAAGATAACAGTATTTTTCTACACCAAATTATGATTACAAATCAGATTAAAAAATATTTTCAACATATTTCTCAGCCTAACAATTCAAATCAATAATTTTACGTAAGAGCAAAATTTGTTTTCCATCTTTGTTTTTGTGTCTGTTCGCAAACAAAAATATACATTTATTAAATAAAATGCCACTTACCGCTAGCAGTGATAAATATTTCCTATACGTTGGTGCATATTGAAAAAATAATGCTAGACAGATATTTTTTTCACTCAGATGGGCAAACCAAACTAATGTCAGTTCATGACATTATTAAAAATTCAGTGAAGTACCTATAACCTTATGATCCATATAGACAGAATCATGCACAGGCACAAAGGCTGACAAACAGAAACAGAAACAATGAAGACAGTCACACGGCTGGGCAAATGGATGGAAATGAAATCAAAAACTTTTCCATAGAGAAGCTAATCAAACATAACAACAGTTACATGGTGGAAATCAGTGTGAGGACTTGAACATTTCCAAAAACAATGTACACCCATCATAAATACCAGAAAAATGCCTGAAATGCATAGAAATATTAGCCATAAGTGCTTCTGTTTTTAGGAACTTTATATATTAAAGATAAATGAATGAAACAGGAAACTTTCTTGTGACGTAAAGAAATTTCTCACGGCAGAGGACTTTCTATTTAAGGCATGAGTTAAAAAAACTATAGTGGAACACAGAAACGATCATGACTTTAGCTCGCACCATGATGGAAAATGATTGTGTGTTTTATTTTCCACACAGCAGCACTACAATGAAGTGCATAGTTCTACAAGAGCAAATGAGTTATCATTTACGTAAAGCGGTCTGAACATGGACAATTGTGGATAACTGTCAATTTGTAGCTGGGCTTCATTTTTGCTTCCCAAAATGTGTAAGGTCTGTAGAGAGGAAGTTTTATAGAACATCTTTAACATGACTAAAGCTAACATCTTAACAGTTATAAAGTTCAAAAGTTGCAGTGTGCAAACTTTTCACAGCCACTGTTGCTCTAAGAAAAGTATATTATTGGAAAAATTTGAATAATTTATATAAATTAACAACCCCCTCTTTTTTTAAAAAATATACTACATGAAAAGTATGTTTATTTTTAAATATCCAAAGAGAGTCATCAAAGTATTCAAGAAAAGTATATTTCTGGATAATCTTTGATAATTTATGGAAAAAAATTAACTATTTTTTTTCCGTAATAAACAACATGTGTAATAAATTAGGAAACAGCCAACTGATTAAGTCAGGATGCACATAATGTGTGGTGCTTGTAAATGGAGAACTGCAAGCTGAACTTAGAGCTGAGCTGCATAAGACGTGTACAGCATAAATTTTTCCTGGTTATGCTCTTCCATTGGATAACAGGGTTAGTCAATTACAGCAGCAAGTCTACAAGCAGTACGTACACTTCTGAGAAAGCGACTGCTATTTTTCTTACCATTAACTACTGAAAATATTAGTCATTCTGACATCTGACTTTCTTTCGCCAATTTGACAAAGCAGTGGATTCAAATTCTGATGCCGAGTTACATAACTGAGCTAAAATGCAAAGGTTTAAAATAATTAGTGACAACTGCCACAATGGCCTGTACAGCAGCTGGGTACCATGTAGACTGAATGCAGGCTCTCTAACAACCATTTTCCTGTCTGACGACTCTCAAGAAGAGGTCACTAGAGTCGACTAAACCTTTAAAAACATTTATATTACCACATTATGTTATACAGCATTCCAAGCCTTTTGGAGAACTCTTTTAAAATGACATCAGAAAATACATCTCCTCAGTTTTAATATTGATTACTTTTATTGTAATGAGTGTTGTATTTGTGTCAGCCAGGAATGACTGTAATAAACAAATAATGTCCTCTGTTTTTCAGTTCCTCCGTGTGGTAGATGCATGCGCAAGCTTTTTGAGCAAATCTATTCATCTAGAGACCTGCATAGGGATCCTAAATCTGGCTGACAGCCACGCTCTGCCCACCCTGAAGACCAGGGCTCAGGACTTCATCACCTCTCAGTTTTCTCAGGTGGTGCAGCAACAGGACTTCTTAGAGCTGCCTGCAGAGTCTCTGGAGGCCATCCTGCAGAGGGATGACCTCAGTGTGAAGTGTGAGGAGTGTGTCTTTGAAGCTCTGATGCGCTGGGTGAGAGCCCAGCAAGATGAACGCTATCCATTACTGGCCAGGTTGCTTTCCCATGTGCGGTTGCCATTGTTGGAGCCGGCGTACTTTGTGGAAAAAGTGGAGTCCGATGAGCTGATACGTCGCTGCACTGAGGCTTTCTATTTGCTGCAAGAGGCTCGCATGTATCATCTTTCTGGTAGAGAAGTACGTATCCATTAAATAGACAAATTATCTCACTTTTTGGAATTAAAAATAGCTTTGAGAGCTACACAAATATTTATCTTTGTCATTGATCTATTCGTAGGTGGTCTCAGAGCGAACCAAACCACGAGTTCAGCACTTTCTGTCAGAAGTTTTTCTGATCATTGGAGGATGCACTAAGGATGAACGCTTTATTCCCACTGTCACCTGCTTGGATCCTCTAAGACGCAGCCGACTGGAGGTGGCTCGGTTGCCAATGACAGAAATGGAAGATGAGACCCAAATCAGGAAGTGGGTGGAGTTTTCTTGCATCACTTTCCACAACGAAGTTTACATATCAGGTGAGAAATCAATCACAATCTTATGCATAAAGACTGAAGTATGACGCCACCCTCCATTTTTAATTTATATCTTCCATCATAATTGTTGCTTCCAAAATATATTCTCTTTACTGGAACTGAAATATTATGGCTGAACTGAAAAAATTTTAGTTTACTAGAGAACAAAACAAACAGGAAGGCGTGATGTCATCTGCAGTAACAGTTACTGTGGTTTTAGGCGTTTCCAAACCCAGAAACTGACATTTTAGATTAGGGTGTTTTAACTGCGAAGGTTGTTGCACACTGCAAAAGTTAAAACAAGGTCATGGGCCTTTTAGCACTAAACCTAACATGACCACAATGTTCCAACACAGGAATCAAGACTAATCTTTAGTCTACATGTTAGGATAAATTAGTGGGATACAAAGTCTTAGCAAAAGGTGACATTTTTCTCATATGATTTGCTTTCTCTAGGTGGTAAAGAGACCCACCACGATGTTTGGAAATATAATGGCGCCCTGGACAAGTGGATCCAAATTGAGTCAATGTCGAATGGACGCTGGAGACACAAGATGGCAGTTCATGGCGGAAAAGTGTACGCTCTGGGTGGATTTGATGGGGTTCAGAGGCTTGCTAGTGTGGAAGCCTATGATCCTTTTCACAATCGCTGGACACAGGTAAATACAGTCTTAGTTCAAAATTGGCTTCGATGTCTCTAAATCCCCTTCCATATTCGAATTACACCACACCAGAATTAAAAATCCCCTGAACATGGACGATCTTAAAGAGTTCCTCACGTACATCAGAAACACAGAATCCCAAACTGCAACACTCACTTTCCCAGCATTGGTATGCAGCGCAAAGGACAAGCACATACTTGTATGTCCTTGTCCAGTCGAACCTCTTTTGTGTAGAGGTTAGACTGAAAGCTGGAATAAAAAAAAAGAGGAAAAAAGGTAGTTGTGTAATATTTACCTAGTTCCATTTTTGTAGATTCATTTGAAATGTGCATGTTGGCTGATTGCTCATAGACTGAGGAATTTTTTTAAAAGATGCAAGATGTATTGTTGTCAAAAATGGAATTTAAGACATGTAAACAAATATGTTCTGTGCTTTGCAAAACTATCTGGCTTCCTCTTGGTGCTGATAAACTGATGAAAATAGTGATGAAGTCTACCACAGCAAAGCTTCAAATGATGTTGGAGGACCATAAATCCAATATGCGTAGAGAAATTTTACAAATTGTGGGGAAACATCTTAGATATCTTTCTTGTGGTCACTGTCATTGTGATATAACAGGGAAGAGAAAAGCAGGATTACACATGTTCTCCCTCTAAGTGAGTGTGAGGCAAGATTATACTTGCCTTAGAATCTCCCAAATAAAACTCCCTTCCTCCACATTTTTTAATTGTAACAAATGCTAGGACAGTTAAAGGAACCCAGTTTAATTACATTATTAGTGCTATAATTGTAAATTTATCACTTAATTATATTATATTACTAATGTTATATTAAATTTGTGTAACTGTTTTAGTAATAAACGTGTTTTTATGATGTGCACCCCATTGGCAATGGCTATTGGGGATCCTAATATATATAAATATATATATATATTTATTTAATTTTTAAAAAAAAATTTTATTTTCTGCAATCTGGCAAAGTTTGAATGACCATGGAAATCCTAGAGAACGATGGGAGGTCTTGGTCAGGTGTAATATCGCCTAATGTTACACTGCGTGCAATAAAAAATGTTACTTAAAAAAGAGATTTGTTTGTGAATCACAAGCAGATTAGCTCCCTTTACTGAGATTATCTTGCTTAGTGGACTTTTTCATGTATTTACTACAGGTGACACCTCTTGCAGTGGGTGTCAGCTCCTTTGCAGCAGCGAGCTTTGGCAGATGGATCTATGTGATCGGCGGTGGTCCTAATGGAAAACTAGCCACAGATAAAGTTCAGTGCTGGGAACCAGGGACAGACAGCTGGGAACTCCGGGCACCCATCCCCATAGAAACCAAGTGCACCAATGCTGTTACATTCAAGAACTGCATCTACGTCGTTGGTAAGTTTGAAGTATTTAAAAATAAATAATTGGATGTTACTTGAGATATAAACAAAGATATTATCTGAGGTGTGGAAATTTAGATAAATAGCTCAATATGGCACAAAGATAATATTCCAAATTTTTTTGTAAAATATTTGGTCATTATGTATTTGAAACCAGTAAAATGTAAAAAAAAACGTAAACAGGATACAGGAAGACTGAGAAATTCTGAATTTTAAAATTAAAAATTAAAGGCTGCATGAAAAAGAAAACTGAATTCTGACATAGAATACAATGTCAAATTCTTCATGTGCAAGGCAAAGTCCCTAACACAATAATGTTGCTGCCGAGAACATGACGATGTGTGAAATTCGCCACTGCATTCAGAACTGCTATTTAACACTTCAACATGCGTAGCAAAAATGACTCTGAAGTATTGTGGCTGTTTTTAGCTCATTTCTGTGTCAACATAGTTTGATTTTGGAAATTGCTTGTTATCTTTCCTGGTTGACATAATATTGACAGTGTAAAAGCCAGCTTCGACTTATTTCAATGCAAACATTTGGCTTAAACTGCAGCACAGTCACAGACATACTAACAAAGGCTACATTCCTCTCAGACGAAGCTTTGCTTTTGCATTTGCACTTCAGGACAGCCAGAATGCACAGGTGCAAAAGTGGAACACAGCCTCAGGAAAGGCAAACCATTATCTCACCAGTTCTATGCCAAACCACATTCTCTGCAAAATTTGCAAGAGTCCAGACACCGAGATATCTTATTTACGAGAAAAGTATGTCATATGTCATGAACTATTTGAAATACGTATTGAACGATGCATTCTGCAAAGAACTTGTCTTTCAAAACAGCTGGGATTGATTTCAGTAACTAACCCCTCAAAATTTCAAATAATGGAGGAGTTATTATGTTGGTGGCATCTAAAGTCTGCAAAAAAGAAAGAAAACAATATTTTAACACTACATACTCACCATATTCTGCAGCTTTATTAATTTTATTTAGCAAGTATATTGGAGAGCAGTGTGTAAAATAGCTTTCATTGTTGACTGGACTTTTTAAAATTATGCTACACTAACTGGAGGCACAAACTTTGACTTATTTTTAGATCTTTTTACTTCAATGGATCAGTGGAAGGTAACATATTATTCTGTAATATGTAAAAAATAGAACATGCTTTTCAAATTGAAAAGTAATAACTATGTGAAAAGTGTAGTGAGAATTTTCTCACTTTCACTCTTTCACTGTAAATAAAATTAAATTTAATTAAATTTTAGAGTAGTTTACACAATATCACAAGCTTTGAGCAAACCATGTGGCACTATTCAATACATCTGGTGAAAATGACAAGGGAGCAGTACAAACCAACCATGAGATCATGATCCACCTCATCTACCTTTCTGTCTTTGCTCATGGTAAGTATGAAGGATCTGCAGAGACGCACAACTCAGAGGGGAGAATCCTTTGGTAGGACAACTATTAGTCCCCAAATTTGTCTTTAAAAAAATTAGGCGAGATTGTTGAATAGGTGACAGAAAGACAAAACAATTTCCATTTACGGCAGTCAGCAAACATATGAAAGAAGCTGGTCAGATGACGCTAAGCTTTTCATGCAGAAGCCATGTGTAACCCAGTGTGAGAACAGCTACAAAACTGTTAGATCATGGGGCTGAATGCAAATGCATGGCTAATTTTGTTGATTTTTTAAATTATTATTATTAAAAAAGATTTTCAAAAATGTGAAAACCATCTATCTCCCTTCTTCCACTTCAAAATGATCAATTACTCTTTGTGGGTTTATCACACATGATCCCAATAAAATACACTGAAATTCAAGGAGTAGGAAGAGTTCAACAAGCCGCTCATTTATCAGTACATAAATCCATATGTGGCTTTCAATAACCAATGGGTATTCATTTCAGTTTATTTATATCTTTATATGTTGAAATCTAATTCACTAACAAAGTCCCAAATCACAGCAAATGTAATTTCATGGCTCTTTACAACACAAAGGGCTCCAATACACATAATATCCAGAATACATTTCTGCCCAAATTCAGCTCATATTAATCTTGAGTTTTCTGATTTTGATTGAGTTTTATATTGTTCGATTCTGTGCTGATTTTAACACAGTACAATTTAAGTAAGTCATGCAATATCAGTTGGTAAGCTGAGGAAGGCAAGGTTAGCTTTGCAGCAATGCTTTTGCTTGAGCAAGCACGGGACTACAGTGGAGAGAAACATTTTATTTAAACAGGAAGAAACCTCCTGCAAAAAAAGGATAACCAAGTCTGTAAACTGGTTACAGACCTGCCAAGTTAAGGAGACCAGCTATGACAACTGGCTGTATTCTTTATGACATAACCTTTAGCTCATCTTCGATTCCTTATTGCTCTTCCAGGTGGTGCCATGCACGCCATGTACTGCTATTCTCCTCTGTCGGACTCCTGGTCCCTGGTGGCTCGTCTCGGGGAGAGGGCAAGTTGTGCCATTGCAGCCTGCAACAACAAACTTTTTATCACAGGGGGGAGGGATAACAAGAACCAAGTGATTTCCACGGTGATGTGCTGGGATGTGGATCGAGGGGTGTTGACAGAGGAGTGTGTCCTACCGTTGGGCGTATCCCACCATGGCAGTGTGACGCTTATGAAGTCTTACACGCACATTCACAGAGTCACACCTTCGTCAGACTGCCAATGACACAAACTTTCATGAACCAGACTTTAGTTTTGCTGCGGCAAGCAACATATCAAAATGATGCGGGAAAAGTGTATCTTTTTCATTCACTTGCCACTTTACCATGAGATATCACTGTGTTTTTACTAATGTAAGCAGTGAAATTTTAAAATATAAATGTATATTCTCTTGAGCTCTATTCTGATTAAAAATAGCTGTTATTATCTTTCCTTGATTTTGTGTTGTCTGGGGTATAAGTATGTGTATTAATGACAAAGGTTCTTCTTAACATAGTGAATATGATTGAATAGCAATTTATTTCAGCAATTCAATTCCAAAGTCAATTTTACTTTCATCTTGGTCTTTGAATCATTGATCATCTTTTTCCTTTTTTCAGTTTGTTTCTTCCTTTCCTCACCTTTTACTGTTGACTCTTATTTATTTTTTTTATTTACTACAAAAATTCCTTCCACTAAACTTTCCATTAATTTGCTAAGATGCATGACTGTGTGAGCAGCCAGCTTTTTTTACTCTGACTTTTTTTTAGTGTCCATTTGTATCCTGTTAATGACTGTCTGCTGGACATCTGTCAAGTAAGCAGCCTTTCCCATGATTATGATAGGTTCCTGCAATATACAAACAGCTACTTGTGTTTTTTACCTTTTCCTACTAAAAGTTTGTCTCGAGTTATGAATAACACTTGATCCTTTGAAAATAAGCACCTGATCAAGTGTTAAACTAAAATGACAGAATTGTATTTAGTTTATCATGAAACTGAAAATTAACATTGTTTTTTTAATTATTATTTTACTTTGAAGAACAAAAACAAAGATTTAAGTTCTATAACACAAAAGGAACAATTGGCCAGAACATAATATTCATGTATTAGAAACTTACTTTATAATTTAATGCTATATCAAATATCTGAAAAACTGAATTGAATTGTTGATTACTGTAAACCAAAATTATTAAAACTGACAGAAGTACTTGAAAAAGGTCCACTTTTTGGTTTTAATTACTGCAGTGATTTCTCCGTTACATTTTAATTTACTGAGATTCACATTTATGTTCCAAAAAACTGTTGCTGTAAAACATGACTGATTTTGGACTATAAACTGAGGCGGAGGCAAACACCGAATTAACAGGTTTTTGCAAGCAAACCAATTTAATTAGTCCTACGAAAGGAATGTCGGTAGCTTTTGCTTTCTGTAAGTCTTATCTTTCCTCGAAAACATTCTGGTTCCCAACAAGGACACGGCAAGCTGGAAAACGCACCAACAATTAATTCCGGTTTACGGAAACCGTCAAAGTAAACGTTTTCCTTTTTCTTTCTTTTTCTTTTCTTTTTTTTTTTTTAATTTATTTATGTTTTATGTTTTCCATTTTTAATCATCTAAGGTATTTACATTTCATAATCTGAACAAGTATCTATTTTCTCAAAGCTACAGAAACACAGTTGAAGTAATATTTCCTCATTTCCGGTGCAAAGTACACCGGAAATTCAGGTGTAACACAGGTGAAGCAAGTTGTTTCGTGTCGTTCCTTGTATTTTATCTTATTTTTGATTTTAAGATTATTTTCAATCCCGTCCACACTGGTTGGAGGTAAAATGCTAGACGCTTTTGCTGTTTGAACCCAACCGGCTTCGGTAACCTTTGCTTTTGCTCACCTGTTTGCAAAGTGAAAGTAAATTGTGGATTGGAATTAAACTAACACCTGCAGTTTGACAGCGATTCCAAAAATGAGGCTTTGGTGTTTCATCGCCTGCTTCTCGCTCACTTGCTATCTGGGTAAGTTTATTTACACATTTAAAATACTTTTCAAACTACTTTGAACATTTCTGTAAACACACATTGTACGTAATGGGAAAACAGCACCGCCCTGCTTCCTTATGATCACAAGGACAATGATCACAAGGACAACATTCTGCCTAGGATTTTCTTCTTCTACACCTGATCTGTACATTTTCTGACTGCACGTCTAACTTACTTTAACGTTTATAACGTAAGACACTTTAATACCTTTTATTAAGGTACTAAGATGCTCTTAATTTAGGTTTTTATGTTTCTAATGACCCCGCCTCTCGCCCGGAACGCAGCTGGAGATAGGCACCAGAACCTCCCGACCCCGTTAGGGAGAAGGGTGACGGAAAATGGATGGATGAATGGATGTTTCTAATGTCTAATAACTTTCTCAAACGTCCTTATCATGTTTAGTCTTTGTGTGGTATTCTCTGGGTGGAGTTCGCTCTGTTCATTTAGAGCTTAGCAATTCTAACCAAAAACTATTATGTTTTGTTACTCTGCAAACACAGACTTTTGTTTATCATGGGACCTCCCATATGCGTCAGCTATTAATTGTTTTTAGTAAAGAATTCATTGATGTTGATTTTTAAAAAATACTAGTTTCATTGGCAGTTTATTTGATTTCTAGGTAAAAAAATAAATAAAAATAACTATACTAAAAATAGTTGGTAATATCTTGTGTTTTTCCACTGTATGGGCCATGTGTATTTTGAAAGAATAAAAATCTACTTCATTATTTTTTTTCTTCCCAATGTTTGAATAAACAAATTCTCAGGGGTAGGCTTGAAATTCTACTTCACTACATTGTTTTGCATAGTGTACTAATCTTTTTAAGTGTCTACTCTCATTTAAATTATCTTTTTAGTTTCTGGACAAGATGAGAAATATGTTCTGGTTGGGGAGACAGTCGACTTCACTGGCTTCAGCGACATTAAAGAATCCCCTGCCGACATTCTGTGGAAGCATATAGGAGGACACATAGTACACAAAGTGGTGCATTTTGATAGCAGCCAAGAACAATCCTTTGGGTCATATGAAGGCCGGGTCACTCTTAGCTGGCATTCTGCAGATCTGTCCATCAGCAACCTCAGATATGAAGACAGTGGAACATATGACCTGGAAATATCAATTAACAACAAAGTTATGTCAAAAAGATATCAACTTAAAGTCTTTGGTAAGTTTTTTTGTTTGTAACTAGTAACTAGCTGATGAGAAGCCATAAAGAATTTTTTCAGTGTTTATTTTTATGCATAGTTTGCATTATTGTTATGAATAGGTTCCGACAGAGTTGAATCACAGCATGGGTAACACATTTTTAAAAATGTAGTTCTAGGAGGAAACACAGATGGTCAGTCAAGCCAGTGCAGAAGAGCCTTTAACTTGTAGTCTATGGAATGGTTTGTCCAGTTCCTGTAAAATATAATCCATATTGTATCAAAGTCTCTGGGCAAATGGTCCTGCTTTGCACACTGTTACCTCATAATACTTCATTGAAGTCTTACATTAAAGCACATTTTGCTAAATAACTATCAAAGGCAAATTCTGCAACTTATTTTTTCTGTAAGTCAGCAGAAAAGATATTGGTTTCAACAGTCAGTGTTGTTTCAATTTCTCTCTTAAACTTCAAGTTGGGTTACATTTTATTGGCTGCCTTGGTTTCATATTTGATTCCTTCATTTACTTTAAAAAAAAACAACTTAGATTTCTCTAGTAGTTCACAACTCCTAATGACTGTTTAAATGTGTAATGTGTTAATGATATATTTGGCTTAGATGGACCTTTGCTCTCTTTTTATCACAAAAATGATATAGAGTTTTGTGACTGAGATCATAAAACTCAGAGAGATTGTTTCACTGTATTAGATGGTTCATTTATCAAGGCAGTATGCAGTTGAAATCAATTTGTTTTAACATTAATGTTAAAATTAATTACATTTTTATTTTTATTAAATAATTCAAATGTAGTTCCTTTGTGGCAAACTCTTAGTACGTAATATTTTGTGTTGATGTCGATGAATCATTATGGATGAAACAATTCATGTAAATTGTTTGCTTTTATGCATTATTTTAGGCAAAGTCACCAAAGCCTACCATATCCTGTGAAATAAACGATGCAAGCACCGCTGAGTCAGCAGGGAATGCAGCTCTGCTCTGCTCTTTACCATCTCATTTTGATCAGTCCTCACTGACGTTTCAGTGGAGCACAAATGGAAAGATTGATCTTGGACACATGTTGAAAATTTCCCTTGGAGGTGAATTTGATGATCGTCAGTACAACTGTACTGTAAGCAACCCACTCACTCAAGATTCAGCAGTGTTTCATTGCTAAGCACTGCTACCCTGGTAAGATATTTGTTTTACACTTTTATTCTTTCGTAAAGAAACATATCTTAGAGGCTATTTATTCATATTTCAATGGTCATGTGTTAACACAGAGACAACTGCTGAACAAAAGCAGATAAAGGATGTATGATCAATGCCTGTGATCAATTTTATTCTAATTTCAGAGCAGATTATTCATTTTATCTACAGAGTTTAGTTACTTTTTAACATGTACAGTCTTTTGTTTTTCACTTTGTTTTTTCTTTACAGAGACAAAGCATCAAGCCGAAATAATTGCTGGTGTTGTTGCTGTTATTTTACTGCTGATTCTCCTCCTGATGGGCTTCTTTTGTTATAAAAAAGGTACTGCTTCAAATAAATTGGTTCATTAGTAAGGCTATGAGTAATAAAAGTGGAATAAAATTAAATAATTGAAATCATGAACAACATAAGCCAGAGATTCCTGACATTGATTCAAAACACACAGCCAACGAGACTCAACTGGTTTTGAGGAAAAAATAAATAAAATAGCTGAAATGGCCCTGATAATAAACCCATATGAATCCACTTGAAAAACTATGGAAATAATAGATTATCAGAGTGCATAAAATAAGTCTCCCTGAACTTTAAAATGTTTAGGTCATTCGCTGGATTCATAAGTCAAAATCCAACCTAAGCTAAACATTCAATTGATTTCTCCATATGTCTTGCAGCTAACATCACAAGCTACTTTTATCAAGTATTTAATACATTTTAATGACTGTTTTCAATATTACACGTGAATTGCTCCTTTGTTTAGATTTATTCATATGTATAAATTTATCTGATTGTTACTAATATATGTTGTAGATTTCTTGTCAGTACCCTCGTTAAAAATATATGCACAGATAAAAATATTGATTCTCTTTAATGTAGGTATTTTTTCAAAGACTTGAAAAAGTAGATTGATAGACAGTTCTCTGAAACTTAATCATGATACCTTTCTTTTTGATGATAGTATACTCAAATCGTCAGAAGTCTGTTGAGGAAACTCAGTCAAATTCTGGATTTCCAAAAGGTATGTCAGTACTTTGGACCAGGGATAAAAAAGTCAAACAAAAAAAAGTTAAGTTTTTGCAATAATTTATTGGTGTAAATGACAGAAATGTTGTTTTTTTTCTTTTGCCTTCTAATTGTCATCTGGATATGATATAACAATCATTGAACTGATAATACAATTGACACATTTTGCATGCAACATTTTTTAAGCAGGTCATAGTAATTTTTCTATGGTGGTCTGCTATGAAACAAAGAAGCAGGTTTGCAGTAACAGATGAGATTTTTCTCTATATTAGGCATTTCTTAGTTTCATCTTCATGTAAACTATGTGTTAACAGTGACAGTGTCATTGTGATAATTATTGATTTCCAGCTACTTTTATTATGTCTTTTCATGTTTTTCAATAGAGACATCTGGAAGTGAGGAAACCATTGGTCTTCTGAGCAAAGCACCTACATTACCCTCTAAACATAATCTTGGACACCTAAACCAAAGAAACGACACCCCGTTGGATCCTTCCCAAAAAGGTAAACTCCACCGAAAGACTTATAGTACTTGATTGAAGAAAGTGAAGCATAAATGTTTAATGTAAATTAAAGCAAAGAACTTGCAATGGCAGAGGAAAGATGTTTCTGGATAAACAATGGCAAAAATGCATGAAGTGAAAAAAAATCACTTTAGGCATCTTAAGTTACAAAGTAAAGTTTAATACTGTATCAGATATCACTGGAAACTGAAAATGTAAAAAAAAAAATGTTAGTTACTAAATTTTAATGAAGCAAACTTTTTTTATTTTCAAATGTTATTCAATAAATAGCTGAACTTTGTCTCTTATCTCCTACTTATATTTTACAAGACAGAATTTTTTAGACTAACTGGATGGGTTTTATTCCTTTGGTTTGAATTCATCACACTACACATGTGGATTCAATATTAAACTGTGCTTTTTTTTTTAATTATTGTTATTTTGTGGTTTAGATTCAGAGAAGAACAAAGTCCAAGACAGCGAAAGTCTTGTCACTCCGTCGGTTAAAGAACGTTGCACCTTTTTTGAGCAGAAGAATGAAAAGGTTAATGAATCTGAGCCCAGAGAGGTTGTGGAGGAAGAAGACTTGGAGAACAACCCTTCAGATTCTGAGCCTATGAATCCTGAGCTAATAACTTTGTCACCTGAAAGTAGTGAGTACATATGGACTAAAAACTGCCTTTTTTCCCACTGCTTCTACCTGCCAACATGGTTAAAAGTATTTTTAGACACAAAAAACACTTCACATAGAGATGCTACTTTCTCATTTCACCATAAAAAGCATTGTAGTATTGTAGAAGTATTTGTATTATTTTTCTAAAGTCTTTTTTTAAAAGTGATTCATGTCTTTAATTTTCAACAATTTATGGTACCAATTTATTGGGAACTGAAAATGTAAAAAAAAAATGTGAGGTCCTAAATTTTAATGAAGCAAACTTTTTTTATTTTCAAATGTTATTCAATAAATAGCTGAACTTTGTCTCTTATCTCCTACTTATATTTTACAAGACAGAATTTTTTAGACTAACTGGATGGGTTTTATTCCTTTGGTTTGAATTCATCACACTACACATGTGGATTCAATATTGAACTGTGCTTTTTTTAAAAATTATTGTTATTTTGTGGTTTAGATTCAGAGAAGAACACAGTCCAAGACAGCGAAAGTCTTGTCACTCAGTCGGTTAAAGAACGTTGCACCTTTTTTGAGCAGGAGAATGAAAATGTTAATGAATCTGAGCCCAGAGAGGCTGTGAAGGAAGAAGACTTGGAGAACAACCCTTCAGATTCTGAGCCTATGAATCCTGAGCTAATAACTTTGTCACCTGAAAGTAGTGAGTACATAAGCACTAAAAACTGCCTTTTTTCCCCACTGCTACCTGCCAACATGTTTAAAAGTATTTTTAGACACAAAAAACACTTCACATAGAGATGCTACTTTCTCATTTCACCATAAAAAGCATTGTAGTATTGTAGAAGTATTTGTATTATTTTCTAAAGTCTTTTTTTAAAAGTGTTTCATGTCTTTAATTTTCAACAATTTATGGTACCAATTTATTGGGAACTGATAATGTAAAAAAAAAAGTGAGGTCCTAAATTTTAATTAAGCAAACTTTTTTTATTTTCAAATGTTATTCAATAAATAGCTGAACTTTGTCTCTTATCTGCTACTTATATTTTACAAGACAGAATTTTTTAGACTAACTGGATGGGTTTTATTCCTTTGGTTTGAATTCATCACACTACACATGTGGATTCAATATTGAACTGTGCTTTTTTTTAATTATTGTTATTTTGTGGTTTAGATTCAGAGAAGAACAAAGTCCAAAACAGCAAAAGTCCTGTCACTCCGTCGGTTAAAGAACGTTGCACCTTTTTTGAGCAGGAGAATGAAAAGGTTAATGAATCTGAGCCCAGAGAGGTTGTGGAGGAAGAAGACTTGGAGAACAACCCTTCAGATTCTGAGCCTATGAATCCTGAGCTAATAACTTTGTCACCTGAAAGTAGTGAGTACATATGGACTAAAAACTGCCTTTTTTCCCACTGCTTCTACCTGCCAACATGTTTAAAAGTATTTTTAGACACAAAAAACACTTCACATAGAGATGCTACTTTCTCATTTCACCATAAAAAGCATTGTAGTATTGTAGAAGTATTTGTATTATTTTTCTAAAGTCTTTTTTTAAAAGTGATTCATGTCTTTAATTTTCAACAATTTACGGTACCAATTTATTGGGAACTGAAAATGTAAAAAAAAATGTGAGGTCCTAAATTTTAATGAAGCAAACTTTTTTTATTTTCAAATGTCATTCATTAAATAGCTGAACTTTGTCTCTTATCTATTACTTATATTTTACAAGACAGAATTTTTTAGACTAACTGGATGGGTTTTATTCCTTTGGTTTGAATTCATCACACTACACATGTGGATTCAATATTGAACTGTGCTTTTTTTTTTTTAATTATTGTTATTTTGTGGTTTAGATTCAGAGAAGAACAAAGTCCAAGACAGCGAAAGTCCTGTCACTCAGTCGGTTAAAGAACGTTGCACCTTTTTTGAGCAGGAGAATGAAAAGGTTAATGAATCTGAGCCCAGAGAGGTTGTGGAGGAAGAAGACTTGGAGAACAACCCTTCAGATTCTGAGCCTATGAATCCTGAGCTAATAACTTTGTCACCTGAAAGTAGTGAGTACATATGGACTAAAAACTGCCTTTTTTCCCACTGCTTCTACCTGCCAACATGTTTAAAAGTATTTTTAGACACAAAAAACACTTCACATAGAGATGCTACTTTCTCATTTCACCATAAAAAGCATTGTAGTATTGTAGAAGTATTTGTATTATTTTCTAAAGTCTTTTTTTAAAAGTGATTCATGTCTTTAATTTTCAACAATTTATGGTACCAATTTATTGGGAACTGAAAATGTAAAAAAAAAATGTGAGGTCCTAAATTTTAATGAAGCAAACTTTTTTTATTTTCAAATGTTATTCAATAAATAGCTGAACTTTGTCTCTTATCTCCTACTTATATTTTACAAGACAGAATTTTTTAGACTAACTGGATGGGTTTTATTCCTTTGGTTTGAATTCATCACACTACACATGTGGATTCAATATTAAACTGTGCTTTTTTTTAAAATAATATATTGTTATTTTTGTGGTTTAGATTCAGAGAAGAACAAAGTCCAAGACAGCGAAAAGTCCTGTCAATCAGTCGGTTAAAGAACGGTGCACCTTTTTTGAGCAGGAGAATGAAAAGGTTAATGAATCTGAGCCCAGAAAGGTTGTGGAGGAAGAAGACTTGGAGAACAACCCTTCAGATTCTGAGCCTATGAATCCTGAGCTAATAACTTTGTCACCTGAAAGTAGTGAGTACATATGGACTAAAAACTGCCTTTTTTCCCACTGCTTCTACCTGCCAACATGTTTAAAAGTATTTTTAGACACAAAAAACACTTCACATAGAGATGCTACTTTCTCATTTCACCATAAGAAGCATTGTAGTATTGTAGAAGTATTTGTATTATTTTTCTAAAGTCTTTTTTTAAAAAGTGACTCACACCATTTGCTTGAACAATATTTATTTTATTTATTTAAATTTATTAGGGACAGTGCACATTAATGAACAATCAATACTTCTGTACAGACTGTAAATGAGCCAGATTATAGCATAGTTGCTAATTTCCATCTGTAGTCCCAAGACAGGAAAACCCAAACAATAAAAGAGCTGTACCCCCTCACCAACACCTCCCAACTCTGACCCCTATGAAGTATGCATGGACACCCAGGTTGCTGAAAAACAATTAAAGACAAGACAAATTACAGTGGCGTGAAAAAAGCATTTGCTCCTTCCCCAATTACCTATCTCGTATATTCGCCACATTTCATTATTTGAAAAATTTCAAGTAATTTCTTGAATGGTTACTCTTTACTTCTACTGGATTAAAAATCTATTGAACTGGTGCTGTGCTTGCTGAAATATGTTTTTTGGACACTTTCATCCTGTATGAATGATTGCTTTTGTGATCTTATTTTTTTCACACACAAAAAAAACAGACATACAAAAAGAAAATGCTTGTGTAAAATAAATCTTACTATAGCTGCTGGCACCCTGCCCTAAGACATTGTGACAGCCCTTCAGGGTCTTTCACCCTTTGGGCCTCCTGGTAAATGACAGCAGACGTGGGCAAGGAACCCTTTACAAAGATTAGCCTGGGGCCTCAAAATGGCTCCTTTCCAAAGTCTGCCATTGGAGGGGAGCAGTCAGTTTTTCACACAGGGCCATGAAGGCTTTTTCTTTCCTTATGCACCTTCATTTAAAAGCTACATTTGGGTTTGCTTGTTTTGTCCTTGACTAATATTTAAATTGGTTTGATGTTCTGAAACACCTAAGTGTGACAAATATGCAAAAACATAGGTAGTTAGGAAGGGGAAAACAGTTTTTCACACCGCTATAGAGCTATTTTTCCCAAATCACTGTTTTGTGCTTGCTCCAAATAATATTTTATTGATGTGACAATAGATTTTTAAACATGTCACACCCATTTGCGCTAGTGAATCTTTGACAGGCATGTTCTATCAAGTAAAAAAATAAAAAGACAAGCAACTGAAACTTCACGTTTCAGTTGCTTGATTACAACAACTCCATTGATTCCAACAACTCCATTGATTACAACAATGGAGTTTCATTTAATCCAAACAGTTGTAAATGTTTTCCTGTAAGTATCTTCACCAAACTATGCTCCTTGATGGCGTAGTTATTTTACGCAGTTAGACAAAACCCACATGCATTTTAAGGCAAATCCCAACTTGCCTCTGCAAGTAACGATAATGTTAACAGCTCACTTTTCCACTCAGTTTTTTGATGCATTGAATATCATACTTGCATTCACTTTTAACTTGAGTTTAAGAGCATCTGAAAAGTAAGAATTGGGGCTTATGTACTTTTCTTTTTGATCCCTTGATTTTGCCAAGGAACAAATATTATGACAATTATGCGGAAATACTGAAGCAACGTCTAAAGGTATCTGTCAGTAACTTACTGGCCTGGATTTTCAATTAGACACAAAAAAATTAGTTGTGCAACAGCTTAAAGACAGAAGAAGCTTATGAAAGGAAATGTTTGCCCTTTTTTGGGGGGGGTTCAGCCCTTTCTAATGCTCTTGAATAACAGTCATTACAACTAATTGTCATCCATCCATCCATCCATTTTCTGTCACCCTTCTCCCTAACGGGGTCGGGAGTTGCTGGTGCCTATCTCCAGCTGCGTTCCGGGCGAGAGGCGGGGTTCACCCTGGACAGGTCGCCAGTCTGTCGCAGGGCAACACAGAGAGACAAACAGGACAAACAACCATGCACACACACACTCACACCTAGGGAGAATTTGGGAAGGCCAATTAACCTGACAGTCACGTTTTTGGACTGTGGGAGGAAGCCGGAGAACCCGGAGAGAACCCACGCTAAACTAACCCAACTAATTGTCTTAAAAGACTAATTAGAAAATGTGTTTTAATCTCAGTACAAATAGCATCATTCTATGAAGTCCTCATTGGTATATTAGTGAAAAAGCAGTATTGATACTGAAAAGCACACTAGAAAGGATATACCTTAAAATATAAAGCAGGGGTATATAGCAAGGTTCATAAGGACATCCTTTCTTTATGCACCGATTCTGCAAAGAGAACGAGAGTTGTCTTAGTCTAGGGATTATAAGGTTCACATGGCATAAGAGTTTCCTTCCTGTTTCTGAAACAGGAAGGAAGTGTGCAGTGTATTAGAGGATTGACAGTTCACACATCAACCTTCTGTAGTCTGTCCTTCGTGGCTGGAAGTTTAGAATGAACAATTTTTAACTAAGAATAGCAAGTCAAGCGTGTGAGGCTAAAATCAAAAGTACTAAAAAAATAATTTGCCTTTTGGAATCAAAATATTGTAGAATTTTATTTATGTTGATTTGTGTTTCTGTAAAGATGAACTTCCAGAAGGATTGGAAACAGTGGACAGTCGTCTAGACTCTTAAGGAAAATGCTTTAAGTAGTGTGCCAAATGACGATAAGGAGCACACATGATCTTATCTTAAAATCTGCTTTCTTTGCTTTCCTTAGAAATTAAACTTTTTACAGCTACTTATTACCTACCTCTATAATTCTAAATGACATGGAGCATCTGAGAAGTGCCAAATGAAATTTAAAGTATTAAATTTAAAAAATCTGATAATTAAAATAGAAATCTGTACAGAAAAAAGTTATTTGTTCCTATGAACATTTTCTGTATCTTTTCCTTTTTATGTTGCAGGTCCAGAGAAAAATAAAGATGAGGACAATAAAGCTTCACATGGACCTCCGGTGGCTGAAAAACCCAGCCTTGATCAGATTTCCTTCACGTTACAAAAAGCGGCTGAAAATACAAATCCGAAAGTTATCAAGCAGCAAGGTTTAGATGATCCTGCTGATTCTGGAAATCCAAATGAGGTGTCAAGTGATCAGAGTGAGTACAAATAAGCTAACAATTCTTTAAAGACAACACTATTAAAACTCCTTTTTAGAACAACAATTTATTGTTGTTTTTTTTTAAATATATTGAACATACAAAGTAACTCAAACAGTATTTCTTATCCTAATACTAATATCTGGTGAACTTCCTTATATTCTGTTTATGTTATGCCATTTTGTTTGTAATTTTGGTTGTTTTGTTCCTGACTTTTCCTGAACCTCAAAGAAAACATTAGATCTGGTTTTGGTAACATTATGTTAATGAAAGTGTCTGTCTTATACCTCTGTTTACTCATCAACACTCCTTTTAATTTATTATGAAATCGGTTTTATAACAATTGTGACTAAAACACTTTCTGTTTTAATGGTTTTGTAAGACATAATAATAATATACCTCAAATTTTGCAGTAATGCCTGATAATAAAATCCCTTCATCTCACACTGCACTATGTAGGTGATTTTAAGTCACTTTAGAGCTGCAATATAATTTTAAAACAAAAATGAAACTTAAGCAGTCCCTCTATCTGATTGTTTTATCTAATAATTGCTTGACCACTTGGGGGCACTCATGGAGCATTGAAAAAATCCCTGATGGTTTAGCTTTTACTATGGAAATAAATAAATAAAAAAACAAGGCAAGGTCATCAGGAAAAAGTAATGGAAAAAATGTATATCCCTATTTGCTCTCCTAAGCTATTTGTTTTATTTATTATGATTGTAGTTTTACAACAATTGTTAGTAACACTCTTCTCTTCTTATTTTATACATCCATATGTTTAATGGTATTGAAATATGTGATGCAACAGGAGCATAATATACCATCTGGTGGCTCAAATAATGAAAGAACAATGTAGTATTAGCATCCCTTAATTGACACTACACTGGTCAGATGCTTTGCTCACCTCAGACGTTCAATGGTTGAAACCAAAAGTGAAACTTAAGCCATTACTTGATGTCTTATAGTTGTCTAATCATTATTCGACCACTTGGGGGCACTCATGGTTCATCAAAAAAAAAAAAAAAAAAAAGAAAAAAAATCCCAGATGGTTCGTTTAGCTTTTATTATGGAAAGACAAATAAAACAAGAGGGTGACATAAGGGAAAAGTGATGTTCATAAATATAATCCAGCAGGATACTTTAAGTTTTATACCATTGATCTACCATTTATTATACCACTGATGTACATTTTACAAGAGGAGTGCATCAAAGTGAGGCATATAGTACTTGATGTTCCACAATATTTTCTTGGAAATTCTTTACTGCCTCGAAAGAGTTGTTGGATATTTTTCAAAAAGAGAAATATATAACAAGGTGTCACGTGTTTAATGATGAGATTATTTTTATTTACTAATATTTTTAGTTAACTATGTTACTTCCTCTGTCACCATTTTGCCCAGTTAATCTCTTTTCTTTAATTTTTAAATTTATTTTGCATATCATTTGTACATATTTTTCTTTTATATGGTTGCTTTGAAGGTTTTTCTTGCCTGTTTCTGCATTTCAAAGAACAAAACTGTCATTATTTTTTTCAAGTGGAATACATGAAGATTATCATAAAGTATAAACCCAAAGCAACATTATTATTTTTATGATGTCCTCATCTCCAAAGCTTCCAGATTAAATGACGTCTTCTATATTCAGAATATGGAACCCAACACAATAGGTTCAGCATCAGCGGTTTTGTTATTGTTTATTCATGATGTTCTGGTATTTTCTGATCCAGAAAAGAAAACACTTATTGTGAATGACTTTTCCATCTACAGGAATGACTAACGTTCATCAGTTTTGACAGGTTAAATTGTATTTACACAAGCATGTCACAGCCTGGAAGAAGGACTCAATTTGATTACCTTTAATGTACTCCATTGCTTTGTTTGGAAGTGATTTTTTTTTTTTTATTATTTGGCTTTGCCCAGTCCTAAAACGTCCATGCAGGGAGATTATTTTTTGCGTCACTTACAATGAAATGTTCAACATATTTGCAAATTCTTAGCAGATGGATTCTAGCACAACTGTTGCTGTCTGTTTCAGATTCAGGAAGCAAGAAAGAGGAGAATGAGTTTGCAAAATCAACCCCTGAAAATGATGCACAGCCACCGCCTGTTGCCAAGGAGAATTCTCCTTTGAGCCAAAACTCTCCAGAGAGTTCACCAAAGGATGAACATAAACAAGACATCAACTCAGATGAGTGTGCAATGACAAGTAGTGGAAAATCTTCTTCATCATCTTTAGAAAAATTAGAAGACGAGGAGCAAGTTCCACCCTCTTCCACTCCCAAAAAGACTGATTCAGAAACAACAGAGGAGGAGCAAAAGCCTGCTCTCTCTGAAACAGAATCTGAAATGGAGACCCTGCAAAATAAGTGACCAACACCACCCAAACTAAGACAGCAAATATCCGTCGCCCCTTTCTCACAGAACAGACTCAAAACCAAGAATTAGACACCAAACAGCAATGCAAAGACTTTTGAGACAAGCCTGATCTAGAAAATACAGTCTCAGAGGAAGAACAAAAGAACGAGAACAAAGGTAGCACTATAATCTGCTGAAGACGAAGATTAACCTACGCAGACAAATACATAAAATAAGAGTTTCAGTGAGAATACAGATGGGCAAACTGTTGGAGCTCCACATTATCTGCTGCCTCTCAGGCAACATGACAAATGGGCTCAATTCCAAGAGAAACCAACGAATAAAGAAGACAGATAGAAAGGAACAAAGACCAAGACAAAAAGTACGAAGGAGTTTTATTCTGAGATTTTCAAGTTGAGGTATTCTACTTGAAAAATGGGTGCTCCATCTTTTTCTAAACATGGACTTGCAGTGACAAGTATCAACCACAAGCTACACAGTATGTTTTGAGATTTTTTTAGTGATAGCTCAAGACAAAGTGCCTAAAGAAAACAATACAAGTATTTTTTTGTTTTTCGAAAATGAAAAATTTAATGTGCAAGGTGCATATAACGTCATCTGGCTGATGATACAATTTTATGGAATCACCTTTTGCTTTGAGCACTAAAAAATACACTAAAATGTTTCTCATTGTGTTTTCCCAAACCTCAAGTTCAGTCTGTTTCAATGGAGAGTACGGCATTTATGATGATACCCACTTAAGTCTTCTTAACATTTAGGTTGATTCCACTGTAACACATGAGTATTTGATCTAAACCATTTCAATGCATCTATAGCTCTATGTTAAGGATCTTTATTCTGTTGGAAGATGAACTTCTGCCCTAATGTCCAGCTCTTTACAATCTTTACCAGGTTTATTTTCACTTATTTTCCCAATAACTTGAGCAGCACCTTGTCTTGTAAAGGGTTTCCACAAAAGCATGTTCAGGGGGTAGAATTTTAATGTTTAACAATAGCTAATTTAAAGTTATCGATTGATAATCGATAACTTTAAATTAGTGATGATACTATTAAATGTATGGTTGTAAATGCTATGCTTCTTGTAGTTCTCCACACACGTGTCAGAAAATGCTTATATCTTTGTACATTTAAAAATCCTGGTGATCTTTTCACTGATAATTACAATTTGTACTCTGAACTTTACATCTGAATATAGAATTACAATGCTTACAGCTGTATGTAGTTTAATTTGTTTTTCAGACGTTCAAAAAAAGCTATAAACTTGATAATACATTATACAGAGGTGTATTTATAATACTAATCAACAATTAGGCACAACATCTTAAATTTAGTATGAACATCTGGATAGGTCTGATGATTT
The DNA here is from genome assembly GCA_922788865.1 of Poeciliopsis turneri. Taxonomy (NCBI): domain Eukaryota; kingdom Metazoa; phylum Chordata; class Actinopteri; order Cyprinodontiformes; family Poeciliidae; genus Poeciliopsis; species Poeciliopsis turneri. Next base: position 40,351 of record CAKLNU010000024.1, on the reverse strand, counting down.
GCAGCTCTTCAACTTTGTTGATTTTCTGACTAAATATCTCACCCATAGGTAAGTATGTTCATGTCACTTATCCATGGTCATATTCTTAAAATAATTGTATAGTAATCTGATTTATGTATATTAATATATATATATATGTTTATAGCAACAAAATAGTATTTGCACCACCTAATTTTATCCATTTTTTTGTATTGTTCATAATAATAAATTTTATAATAATTCTAAGAACTTCTGAGGGTTTTTTTTGTATACTTATATTCCTATTATTATTATTATTATTATTTTTTTACTTCTGAATGAAATTATGGGAGTGTTTATTAACTTTACTGGTACCTCTATTCCTTCAGTTTTCTGTGACTGTATTAGAAAAGTACTTTTGTTGTTGGAGTAAAGTTTAGCAAATTAGAGGCAAATCTAATTTTGACTTGTAAAAGCACACAACCTTAAGTCTGTAGTATAGTAATAGCAATTTGAAACATTACTTTTAAATATCATATAAATCACTTTTCACTAATGAAAACTTACTTTTAGCATTAATTAATTCTAATCTGCTTAAACATTTTTATGCTTTGCATCTGCCACAGAAAATCATTTCCATAATTTGCCTTTATGATCATAAGAACTTCATGATTATGTGAATGCAAAGAGATGTTTCTCCCTCTATGTGCTAAAAAAAACGATGTCTCAAAGGCAACCCAAGATTTTCTGGAAGGTGGCCATATTTTAACCTTTATAAAGGTGAATCTCCATAAATTAAAATATGATTAAAAATTAAATGATTTTCATTTTTCAGTTCCACAGGTACAACTGGTTTATTATATACATCTATGCCACAGACTTAATAATTAAGATGATTATGGCTTTAAAATAAAGATTTAATTAGTCAAGTTACAATTCAAACCCAATAAAATATAAACATTTTTCAAACATGGCTGAAAATTATCCATTCACTGTACAGTTCATTTGCATTTTTCCTGCACAGACTGGCATTAATACACCCTTAAATACATCCATGTATTTAAGTAATGTGAAGTGACTTTTCAGATTTGATTTTCAAACTGATATCCTGATTTATTATGATGCACATGTTCACTTAGAGGTTCTTTTAAACAGGAATAGAGTAGATTTTAAAGATGGACAACATATATTATGTAAAATAAAATAGCATAAGCATCACCAAAATAAGAAAAACATTAAACAATCTGCTTGACAGCTTAAAATTGCAACGCAATAATCTATTCTGTGCACAAGTCTGCCACCAGGATATTAAAATGTAGTAATATTCGGACGTCAGTAGGGGGCAGTGTTTAACAGTCAGTCTTGAAATTGGCTATTTTTTTCTCCCCATCAATTTGGACATTAGAAATTAATTCTCTTTTAATTGCTCCATTAATGGTTGCAAGATAGCATCTATGAAAGCATTCTGATTGAAAAACATTAAGAATGCAGAATCCCATTTGATGAATTTATTGCAGAACATTTTTCAAATAGAACCTTCAGATATGAGATACTGCCTTGAGTCAAAGGCTGTGTGTTGATGGATTGTTGTATGATTGCATTATGAGGGCAATGTGAGGAACCCTGGATATCATTTTGAGATCCAGCCTTAATGAAACACTGTGTGTCTTCAAGTCAGACAATTTTATCACGTCTTCACAGTTAATTGTTGCGAAAGAGCTGCACAATTAAACAAAGGTTCAGGCTGTATGGAACAGCGCTGCCACACGGGAAAAAAAACATAACAGGTCAGTCAACCGGACTGCTGTGTGATATCAGTACATGACAAGCTGGTGTAGATTTGAGAGGGCAGTAGTTGGGCCGTGTGAGAGAGTCGTGCATGATTAGTTTAGCCTCTGAGTCACTGAGAAGTCTGTGATCTGCTACCACCTGCCCTGTGGGTTCAAGGCACACGAACAGAATGAACAATATCGTATTTCTGTGGCCACAACCAATACAGAGGCTTTATTGGAGTATGGAGTTATTTGTGGGGCTCTGTCTTCTCAGATCCCCAGTCTAGGAGCAGTGCTGCAGTTCTATTGATCAAAAAACCTTTTTAGTTAGTTTTTAAGTGCAAACAATGATCTGTGATACACAAACCATTACGCAGGAGTGAGCTATTTAAGATTGGGTCAAGATTGCACTTCTTTAGATTGTTTATGCCCTTTTGTCCTTGTTGCAATAGAAAAAAAAGAGTGCTAAAAGAAGAATGGGCTCCCCTCCAGAAGTGCCTTTTATACGGGGGCTTATTAGCATGCTGGGTTGTTTAAATTGCCTCCTGGAGGGCTGACGTGAAATCGAACAATATCCCCTGGCTTTAGAGACTACAGCCCCACGGCTTCTCATTTATTTTTATGCAGAGTTAGGACAGAGCTTTGGCATGGCTTTACTGAGGAAGCCGAGCCCAGGGAGGCCAGGTCTGGGTAGGTCAGGACAAATCAATTAATATCCGCTCAGTAAACGTTCTTGGCTATTCCTGGGCCATTCTCCGCTGTGACAATACAAGCTGGGCACCAACGTAATGATGTGGTTGTGCTGTTAAATATTTTTAAGACATTTTAATGGAAATAATAACCCTTTATTTCCCATCTCTATTAAAAAGCTTGATTTGTATTTGGATTTTACTTCTAAGGACGAGTACCCAAGATTGTTTATTATTACAGTTTATTGAAGGTCTCCCTTTTGGGTGATGATTTTTATGACTGCTTTTCCCTTTCCTGACTCTATGCATTTATTTTTCTGCAAACATTTGGTCATGATGTAAAATTCAAGCATGCCCAAGGCAGAAGGATTATTACAGCCACAGGAGTAGCCAACACAGTGGAAACAATCGCTAATAAGTGCTCCAAATGGGACAGATAAAATGAGTGTAGGCTCGAGAAGTGAGTTATTTGTATGATCTCAGTTGTCAAGAATAATTATAGTTGCCATGAATTTGGGTCAGGACATTAAGTGAATTTCACACAAAGTGGAGACTGCAGTGGACAGCAATTCAAGAACTTCATGTGTGAGTGTTTGACACTTTAACATCAGTGTGTCACATCATACAATCCACTCTATGGCCAAACGGTGGTGGGCACATGATAGTAATGGTAGCATCACGTAACAATGGAGGATTGGTGTTGTCGGTGTTGATTTAATGTTTGGAGAAAATTGCCAAGCATCGTTTGTCCATTAAAAGTGACATTGTGCATTTTTGTGCCTGAAAGAACAATTCCTGTTAATACTTCTACATTAGTTCCTTTTTCTGATGTTTTTGGCTCCGGGACTGTAATTTACAGTTTTGTGTTGACTGGAAACAGTGGGACAGCAACTTCACAGTTAAAACTACAACACCCTGTCTGCAACTTATATCGAGGTAAAATGAAGATAGTGCCGCTGACAATGCTATTTATATCACTCAGAAAAAGGAGGAGTGACATGTGGGGAATTCTACTTTTCGAGGCTCGACGGGCGCCATGTTTTAGCTGCACCACCTCTTAAACACACTTGAATCAAATACATGATTTTCAGAGTTTAAATGTGGGTTAATTTGGAGGAGGAACACTTCTGAAACATGCAGTACATCAGCCCTCAAGGGAGATGCTGATGGGAGCTCGGGATGCTGTAAATCATAAAGGCGCTAAAGACACCTAAGACAAAAGACAGCAAGATGTCAAGATGCTGAATCTAAAAAATTTAAATTTTTTAGATTCAGCATCTAATTATTTTTCTGAGTTCAGTTTGTATTTCTTCTTTATCTATATGTCTGAAAGCATGAAGGTCAAAAACAGGGTTGCATTTTTTCATTGCACTACATCATAGAAATTTCTCAAATATGTGGCCATGATAGTTTAGCATCAATATTTGATGGTTTTTGCACAACATATCATAATGATTTCTTTGTAAAAAACATATTTTATAGTTAAAGTGGAAAGTGAACAAAGTTTAAAGTAAATCATGAATGAAGGTAAATGAAAACAAAACTTATCAAGGGTATTATAATTCAGGCATGGAAGATTCACTGTTATCGTAGTTAGATGCAGTCGTTTTAGGATAAGTGACTGAGATGCCACTTATGAAACACACCATTGCTGCCAGGCTCATATTGGGTGACCACAGTGTAAACAGGTTGTTAGACCTCCAGGCTAAGTGAAGGTGTGCACGGTGGCAGCCATGTTTGCGTGACTCTCATAGTGCATTCCTTCACATTGTGACAGCCGAAAGCTAATTAGAGGGAATCTGCGTGTGGCCTGGCAAGAACTGGGACACATATTTTTCTGTCATCTGTCTTCACAATTGTTTCCTGCTGAAACATCAGTACTGTAGTCAATGAGTAAATATTATTTTCTTTATAGTCAGGAGGAACCTCTGAAATATTTATTTGTTTGCCTTCGAGGTTTGTGTTGAGTATTTGGTTTGGAGACACCTTTCATCTCTGTGGCGAGGGCCAAGAAGCAGAGCTGATGATATTTATCTCTGAACAGTGTGCTCACACAGTTGAGCATTAAAAGATCTGGCTCCTGGTGAAGAAAACATTAGTTCGACAGTATGGTTATTTACCGTGACCAAGCATAACATTATGACCACTTGTTTAATAGTGTGTAGACCTGTGTTTTGCTACTAACACAGCTCTGATTCATTGAGGCTTCGCCTTCATGGCTGTGGTACCTGGCACCAAGATGTTAACAGCAGGTTGAGATCCCAACAATTTGGAGGCCAAATCAACAACTTAAGAGTTTTGTAACTCTTTTTCAGTTACCAGGGAATGCTACTTCCTGGAAAGCTTGTAAATGACCTGCAGCACTGCTTAGGTTAATGAAACGTACCAAATTAATATCCGGGGTCAGCTTTAACGCCCTAACTGGTCTGCAGCTATATATGAGGCTCAATATGCAACAAACTGCAATAAACACTTGCTGCAATGCGCTATCATGGCATCATTCTATCTAGAACAGTCTTAGCAGTCTGTTGCATAATAGTGAGTTCAAATACGGTATGCTGAAAATAAACGTTATATATTTTTATCCCAAAATTGCAAAGGTAAAGGCCTTAAATAGATTAAAAAAGTACATTTTAGGATGTTTCAAGTGATAACATTGACTTTTTTGACAGGTGGCACCGACAGATTTATTACTGCAAATCATGGAAGAAACCTAAGTCCATCCATGGACTTATATCTAAAATTTTACAGGAATTTATAATATATGCCAATATCAGACTATATTGCCAGAATTAAGCCATTCATTTTATTTTTAGTGATTTAGATTTTGATAAACCTCCTGGGTCTATCAACACACAATTTTTACTTTTTGAAAAAGGTAGATATTTGTGTAAGTTTTTTTAAATGACATTTTGTGTCATAGAGTAGCTACTTTGTTCGATTTTTGATTATTCCTGTTTAGACTAAAAAAGTTTGCAAGTTTTGCAGTTTTTTTTTTTTTTTGTGTATTTCTTGTCTGTAATAAACTCTTTTTTATTCATAGAATGAACGTCACTTTAGAGATAAACTGACCTTGTCTGTTTAAACCAGAAAAGATGGCACTTTGCCCCTCAAAGTTAATTGAATTTGAAAAATGAATTTATAGTTTTGAGGTTCAGACTTACAGCTGGCATCAAAGTTGGTAGAGTATATCAAGTTTTGGCGGGCTGGAAAAATAACTTATCATTGTCAAACTAATTTAAAATACTGGAATGAGGCAATATCATAACACGTTTTATGGTTGTTGTTGTTGTTTTTTTGTTTTTTTTTCTACGCTCATGGTTACATTTTTCACTGGAGCTTAACCAAGCAAATGTTCTGGCAAGATCTCGCCTAGAGCAGACTTGTGATTCATAACTAAATATCACTTTCTTTCAATCATCCACAGTCATGACTGACTTTCTTTAGCCGGGACATTAAGTACTGGAATGCTGCAGTGATTTACGGTGACTTACTTTATATTTAAACCCAAACCAATTTCTTAAGGCTTGTTCGCAAATTTTGACTTTTGTTTCTTCTCACTCTATGAACTAAAATAAATACTTCTTTGGAGCATGTATCTCTGTCATACTGTTCATTGTTTGTCAGGTCTTTTTTGTCAACTATTACATATGGCTTCACATGCATAGTTGTAAGATTACAGCATCACCTTTTTATGTATCTAATTATTTGGAATATATAATGTGATTTTGGAAAATTAGTTTTTTGACATAATAACTGAGGATAGTAACTCCATAGAGACAATATATATGCTGACACAGACACAGACATAGAATAGAGCAGACAGGAGCAGTCAAATCAATTTTCTAGAATATTGATTAATGTTAATGTGTCTACTTTGAACTTTCAACCCATAATAAGGACTTCATGCTTTTTAATGTGCCTAATTTCTTCACATTTGGTATCATTTACAAGGGAATTTCACATTTTCTTTTCATTATTAAATCCAATCTCAGCTCTCTCTCTCTTTTTGTTTTTGTTAATTAATGCCAGACTGTATCAGCAAAATAAGTCAAATGTGACATCTTTCAAAAATTGTGGTTTCATTTGTTCATACTTTGAGGAATTACTATCCAAAATCAATTGTGATTTTTTTTTCTTTTTTTTTTTATGCTGTCAAATTTTGAATGAAGATTTGTAATAGTGATCTGAAATATGTTCCATAAAATGTTTATTTACTGATGTAAACATGGAAAACCATGAAATATCCTTTTTATTTGAAGCATTTTAGTGCTTAATTGAACATGGAAAAAATTTAAAAACCTCGCTTTGCACAATAATTTACACACAGTACCCATGTAATGAGTGCAACTCATCATTATCTGCTCACATACTCTTTTGTCTGGAAACCAGAACCATATGAGTCCATTTGTCAAAGATAAGCCCCACCCAAGATGTTGAACATTCTGACTTCTTCAAGAAAACACATTTTTAAACAGCTCTGTAACCAAGAAGGAATGATAAAGCTTTAGCAGTTAGAAATGCATGCTTTCAGCACCACTGACAGTTTCCACAAGCCAGCGGAGGGAATAACTTTGTTTTTGTTTTCAGTTGTCATGTGTTTCTGTAAAAAGCTATTCTCAGCAGTCAAGTTGCGCAGCCTCAAGCTTTTTTTGTGGGCTCTTTATTCAAACAAGCTGCCTGTCAATGTGCCACGCTGACGTATCTGCACTTGTGCACTTGCGCAACCTGACACAATTCTCCTGGGGGCCCAAAATGGAAAACACTCGCAGCACATCGCTCGCTTTGTGTTGTCTGATGGGAAGATTAAAGCCAAACAAAATTCACCGTCTTCGAGTGAGAGTGGGTCGATGGTGGGACCACCGGAGGGGAACAGCTCTCTCAGCAATGTCATCAGATGACATTATCATTGATCTCCCACTCTGGTCCTCTGTCTGTCTTCTTGGGTCTGCCCTGAGCTGTCAGTAACATTTCCCGTGGCTCCCTGCTGCCTATCGTCTGAGAAGCGAGATAAGAAATCCTAATGACTTCACCAGAAAAACATACTGCTTCCCAGCAGTGATGCATCTCTGCCTCTGCTGAAAAAAAGATGAAACAATATATTGACTTCTGGTAACGATGGACAAAACTCATGTTTCATGGTGTCCCTGAGACATAGGTTTGGAGACTTAAAAATGTGTGATATTTCTATGTATTATTTTTTGTTTGTTTGCTTGTTTTAACACATTTCTCCACGTAGAAATTATAGCATCATATAGTCCCTGTCTCCATCACAAAGCCAGTTCAGGTGTGATGGTTGTTTGTTTGTGATGGTTGTTTCCATCACAAACAACCAAATATTTCAGCAAGATAGATAAAAGAGTTAGAAAAATGTCACAAGTAGGTTTTGTTTGTCTGTTAATCAGAAGAGAAGTCTGCATTAAATCAATGTTTGGTCTGACAATCTTTTGTATTAAAAAGTCATCTACTTAAAGCTTGATGCTTCTTAAAGAGATAGGTAGCAATTTTATGTCATCTATTTTCATTTTAAATTTGATACAGGATTTTTATAACAAGCTAGAGAGTTACTTTATTGTGCTATAAAATGGCACTAAGTGCCTCAAAAATGGATTATAAAGGATATTGATGTATTTCTCTACAACCATTTTTTCCATAAAGATCCTCCAAAGCTCAGTCAGGTTGAATGGACAGCTACTGTGCACTGACATATCCAGTTCAAGCAAACACACACTTTACTATTTGGGTGTATGCTTTGGGTCATTGTTACACAAAATGAAATCTCATCTTACCACGAATCTAGAAAAATGTTTGCTAGAAAAATATCTATATATAGTTTCTGTTACAGGAAAATCTCACCACATGATCCTGCCATCACCATGCTTCACAGTGGAGTGGTGTCAGTCAGGCGACGAGTTTCTCTGGACATGACATTTGGAGTTGGAGCAAAAAAATATGTATTTTGCTTTCAACAGACCAGTGATTTAGATTTTCCTGGTTTGACAACATCTAAGTTGCTTTTTGGCAAAATCAGAAGCAGATCAAAGCATTGTACTGAAAACATACTTTTCAAACCTTAATATTTGTCTTTTGAGAGTTTCCTACATGTGGGTCAGACGTTTGCCTCGAAACATGATGTGCAGATCAATATCACTTTGTTGTGACATGTAATTTTTGGATGACTTTTTTAAAAAGAAAACCATTCAAAAATCTGTTTTAACAAAATGTAGACAAACTGAACTGGGGTGAGAATGTTTTCTGCTGGCAGCTTCTTTTAAACTATTCCCCTAAACTATGATGTAGCTGTGAAAGAATAGTTTGGATTTTGTAAAATGGGAACATGCAAAGAGGTCACGAGTAATGAGTTAAGCTCTCTAAACAATCTTGGTTGAGAGAAATAGGACGTTTGGGTTAATGCCTCATTATGGAGCCTGTTTAAAAGCACATTTCATTCTATGATTATTTACAGTGACAAACATGTTCTGTCTGTGGTTCATTATTATTTGTTCCATTTAAAACAGATGTTGTAATATGGAATACGTCAAGCAAATTAGGGCAGAGTATAAACCAGTCAACTCTTATAATTTTATTGTAGTTCAAACAATTTACAATCAAAGAATAAAGTTATATTTTTAGACTTGTAGCAATGCTTCCAGCTGATGAGATGGATGGTTCAAAAAATGAGATTTTAGGACTTTTAGGCCAACTTTAATAAAGTTTTTCACAAAGAGCTTGTAAAACAAATGCAATTAAATAAAAAAAAATAATTGAAAAAATATATATTGTATGAAAATACAATATATTTGTGTTTTCAAAACTGTTATTCTCAAAACTGGCTCTAACAATGATTCCATGAAATCTCATTTTGTTTAATGAAAATCAAATAGCCTTTCTCTGAAGCTGTGTCCTTCAAAAATATTGTCATGTTTATTAAATTCTGAATATTGTTTGAAAGAATCTGTCAATCTTGGACATAAAATGTTCACTTGAGATTGGTCACTTGAATGAGAAATCTAAATCAGATGCTTCCTTTGGACCAAAAAGAAAGACAATAAAGCACTTACATCAACTGTCTCTCGAATAATTTAAAAGTGATGCAGGTCTTTTTCAGTGCTAATTCAGACTTTGAACTGCAGGTGATTAGTTACTTTCCAATAAATATTAAATTGCAAAATTTTGTATCACAAGCTCTTGTAACATCCATATTTTTATTTATTTTTTTACTTTTCACTTTTCCTATTTCTGTTCTCCAAAATGCTAAAAATGTTTGGTTTCACTTTAAAATGAAACATTTTGAAAAAAAGGCACAGACCGGTGTGTTCTTTAGAGTAAATAACCATAGACTTCTTCGTAAACAGATCATTTAAAAGTGATGCCTGTGTAAACGGTAATAAAAAAGTGTTAGGGGTAGTTCAAGCAGAAGTCAGAAATCTGCTCTGGATCCGCTCCCAGGATCCCATAAACTCTGGTCTCTGCTCCAAATCTTTTTTTTTTTCTATCTGTTCAAAACTGAGCCCATTCAGAGCAGAGTAGTTCTACTCCATAGTAAGCAAATCTTTAGAAATATGCATTTTATAGAAATCTTTCATTTTTCTGGTTTCAAAGAGTCTGTTCATCTTGCTTCTGTGCTGAAACTTAAAAACAGACAATGGTTCTGTGGCACTCCAAGCATTGATCAATCTGATATTGGTGAATCCTTATCAATGCAAATAGACTATCTGTGTTACGTAGTATGAGATAAAATTAGATTACTGTATAGTAGACGCCAGCCTATTTGCAGATCATTATTCAGAGATTCACCTATTACCAAATTTTCCTGTGAAGCAAAACCTCATATTATTTGCAAATAATTTGCCTTTTTGCAGATTTTATTAATAATAATAATAAAAACGCAACATTACTTAACATAGTATTGGCTCTCTTTTGCAAAGCAGAAGAGAGCCAATCCAGGAGAACCATTCTTTCTCCTTGGTGCTAGTGGCTGTACCATTACGGACGAAGACAAGGATGACCTTGGATGTTGGATTCTGTGGTAGTGCCAAGACAGTTTCCACTATGCATAAATTCATATTAAGGGTATTTTGTACTTCATCCTTTAAAAAACTCAATTATGAACATTTTATTAAGGAGTCTTTAGTATCCAGCTATTTGTGGGCTTTTATGGTTGTGACCTAGTGAACATTGGCAGTCCACTATATTACTAAGTCATTCAGGCAATGGGAGAGTTGCATTTTTACAAATTCTGTTGCAGTGATGCAAATGTGTGCTATATTCACTCCTTATTATCCAGAAGCACCAGGCTGAAGGTTTTAATGCTTAATCAGTGTGTGGAGAAGTTTAACCGAACCAAATCCAACTGCACTCCAAATAAAAGCTGTGCAGAAGTTTTTATTCCCCTTGAACTTTTTTTATTCTGTCATTTTACAAGAAAATACTTCAGTGTATTTTATTTGGATTTTATGTGATGGAACAACACAAAGTAGTACATAACTGTGAAGTGGAAACACTACCCCCTCGGTGAAACACAGGAGTAGCAGAATTAATCTGATGGTATACTCTGAAAGCCGGAACAAGGAGGCTTGCAAAAACTGATGGAAAGATGGAGATAGTTAAATAGAAGGAGATCCAGAAAAAAAAAAAAAGAAACTACAAAAGGCAGCAAAATATCTGGGACTTGATATTTTACCTTGCACAAGGTTCAGTAGAGCACAATTTCGAGAAAAATGTTAAGATCTGCAGCAACAGCGGCCTTCAAATTCAGAGCTCCACGTCTGGTGTTCTCCAACATTTGATGTGTCTCTCCTTCAACACACCTGAGTCAAATAACAAAGTCATTACCACGACTCTGGAGAACTCTACTGTGTTACCAAGGAGGTAATTCAGCTATTTGATTCAGATGTGTTGGACCAGGGACATATCTAACAGTTAACAGGATACTCAAGGCACTTGAAGTGAAACAAATCCTTAATTCATTTAACCTTTCTTGCCTGCAGAAGACTTCTTTATGCTCTCGACAATACTGCTTGGATCTATGGGTAAAAAAAAATCCTCTAATTCAAGGGTTCACTCTGTGAGATGGAATGTTTATGTATGTGAAAGCAAGCGTTGCTGCCAAATGTTCTAATTCTTTATTTGTGTCTGTTTAGCTCGATGGCAGCATGTCACTTCTGCTTCTCTGATCTGCCAGTGAAGGAATGATTCCTGCTGGCAGCACTGCAGATTGTGCTGGAGATTAATCAGTACATGTACGTTGCGTTGTGCAAGGTCATTCATGTGTAGATGCCTGGGAGAGGACTACATGTATGTCCCTGCACGCATGTAAATGCTTGCTCCTGTGCTCGTGTGCACATTACCAGTGCGAGTAGAAGGGGATCTGGCATGCCTTTCTGCACACACGGTGGGCCCCTCTCAGCCAGATGGATGGTCTCAGCCAGTGTCAGCGAGGTGACAGCTGGCTGGCCTGGTCTTTCCTGGCTACAGGTCTGGATCCTGTCCTCTGACGGCTCCTGACAGCTTCTGATGGGTCTCCCCCTCACCTCCTACTCAAAAGGTTGCATCATGGAAAATCCCACTTTACTAGACAAATCAATGATGTCTCGCAGCGCACTTTTAATGAAATGTAAATGATATGAGCCACTCCCCGGTGGGATGACGCCTGAACTCATAATGGCTCGAAAGGAAGTAGCCAACTGACATGTGATTGAATAATTAGGCAGTAAAACATTCTTCACAAAGGGAAGGAGTAATACCTGCAGGAAGATGACACGTCATGGTTTGGAGAGAGGTGCAATGAGAGGTTCGTATCATGTCAAAAACCTCATTAGGTAAGTTGAACCCACTGTCACAGAATCTCTCATGAAGGTTATAAATTAGACTTATCCAGGCTACTCCTTTCACTTCTCATATCAGCCCCGTTCTACTTCTTGGTCCTGCCGCTCTCTCTGAGTCTGAAGTGGCCTCGGCTTTGCAGTCAACTTGTTAGAGAGCCCGACTCTCTGCGTCGCAGTAAGCTGGGTACTCCGCGTGGGGACTCGTCACTCCACGCGAGTCATTATTTTTTGGTCTCCGTGCAGCAGGCTGCAGGTTTCAGCAGGACAGAGATGGAGGTGGGGGGGTATGATAAACCAAACTCGTGCTAATGAGACAGCTCCACAGGGATGAGAGGAACACACACGGAGCAGCTCAGGAGACGTCTGCTGGCCTCCCAAAGGTAATTCCCTTAAATGAAAAGCAGACCGCGTACTAGTCATTGTTGCACCGAGGGGGTTAGGATGAATAGTGATGGGGTTGTGTTTCAACACACCTCCCTGTGCTCTTGTTACAGGGCTGAGATGAGCAGAGGCAGAGGTACAGTGCTCATGCACTCCCTGCTGATGTCCTTTATTTATTTATTTTTTACCCAATTATCCTTGACTAAAATGACTTGTGTTTTGCTGACCATGTCACACAGCTTTGGAATGGGTACTTTGTCCTATCAAGGCTCTTTCATTTTTCAAATTAGGCGCTGCCTTTTGTTTCAACCAAGGACGCCAACCGAACTGAAATTCTCCACATCTGGGAGGCATTAGGGACACATTGAAGAGGCTCATTTGGGGCTCTTGTTAGCTCACCTGGTGCTTTAAGTAGGACCATTAATCCCATGCTACTTAAAGCATGATCCACACTTCACGACTTCACATGTGCATGTTCGATGAGAAAGATGCTGCTTCCCTGCTCCAGTTATCACTATCAAAGTGTCAGAAAAATGTGATGTGGACCTAATACACTTTCCAGATGTTCTCCCGCTACATTTCGTTTAATCCAATACTTCTGCAGGCCACTGTCCAGCCATAAATCACTGGCTGCATGCGACAGGAGGAGAAGAAGGGGATGTGGCCCCGATGCAAGGGCTACATGCTTGATTCATGAGCTCACAGCAAATATCTTCAGAGCACAAGTGAAACAATTAGCTGTTACCTTAACTCCCGAGGCTACATAGTCTCTTAAAGGACTTTAGGATCCTATTTATAAGCTCCACAGGCCCAACTCAAAGCCACAGGGACAGCAGGGCTTTATAAGACTGGTTTGGTTTTTATATGGTATTCTTGGATGACAGTCTACCACAAGTCGCTGCACAGTGTTGGTAACAGTTCGTGGCTTCATTTGGTCTGACGGGTGTCCGAGAGTGATCACGTTGAACAGATGTCCGATAAAATGCGGTGTTCTCATCCATCTAATGTTGATGTGCTGTGAGACAAAGGCTGCTATTAATCTTAGTAAAGCACTGGGAGATATTATCCTTTAGCAATCCAAGCCAGAATAAGATCCCAGTAAGAACTGTGTCTGCATTGCCTTACACTTCTACAAACCCGACTACATAATATTTTATTAAGACTTTATGTGTGATGGAAAAGTTGAAGGTATTCTGTCACCTTGTCCCAAATACCTCTTCATAAAAAAATTGCTTAACCAAGTAATTTCACAAGTATTTAGTAACTAAAGTGTAATGTGTCATACTGTTGTGTGTTGGAAAATTAAAATTTTTACACAACCCAAAACACATCGTCACCATGATGAATCATCGTGACAGAGACATGCTGTGAAGATGATTTTGAAGCCTTTTAGAAGCTGCAAAATATATAAGTCTGGGCAGCAGGATAAAGACCTGATTCATGCTGATTCGTGTTGGATTTTTTAAAATATAGATTACACAGGACTGTCAATGGATAAGACATTCCTTCTACAGACTTGCAGCAATCACTGCAATAAGAGGTTTTTCTATGAAGAATAGACTAAGAGTTGCTTCTCACCAGCTCGGGCCAGCTCTTCTGTTCTTCCTCAAGAAAGCATCCCCAAAGCATGACGCCACCACTACTATGTTTACTCATGAGGATGTTGTGCTAAAGCTCCAGTAGGTAACATTTCAGTTGTTGCCTCTTCCCTGTGGTCCTACTGGCATCTGCAGAAATGCACTGCTTCTATTCAAAACCCCTAATCCTAGCTAATCAGAGCCAGAGGGAATGTCTTAACGCTGTGAATCAAGCCTGTGTACTTGCTGTTTCATGTAATGGGAAAGAAACAACTTTCCTCTGTTTATCGGCCATATTTGCTAATCATGCTAACTAGCCTGTGCATTCATGACAGGCTCCTCTGTGGGGAAGGAGCAAAAACAAAGCAGATTCTACACATTGCATTGGTCAATTGATCATTTTCTTTCCAATTCATAGTTCTGCACTATTTTTTGGTCTTTCACTTAGAATAATTTAATATGACAAAATATAAATATAAAAAAGTTTACAAACATATTAAAGCTTTTATTGTAATAAAGATTTTATGAATCAATGCTGAGTGTTGCACTGATTCATAAAAACACAAGCATTTGTTCACAAAGCACCTAAAAACCTGACATAATTTGTTGATCCTCTTCAGCCATGCTGTGAGAACTCTAACCCGGGTTTACTTTGTATTCCAATTTTACGGAACCTCAATCCAGATCCAGAACAAATCAGACAAAGTCAAGATGGATATATTTGACTAAGTTTCCTCTCCAGCTGCGCTTCAGTTACAGAGGCCACAGGGAAATCATGTCATTCTAAATCTCTCTCCTTCCTGAAAGAATGTCACCTCCGTCCTACCTTTTTTTCCCAGTTCTTATAAACGGCCACTGGCAGGTCTGAGGTCTTTTAATGCGCAATCCATCTGTTCCCCGCCTCGTGCACAAGAAATGAGCCGATCCATAATCTGTAGCTTCGCTGGGAAAGGTGTTCTGACTTGGTGGTGAGAATGACAGAGCTGATGTTGAGGTTTTATTTTTCTGGAAGAGCTCTGTCTGGCTTTGATATCTCACTAATGGAGGGGGTGAGGAGGGAGGGGATGAAAGCAGTTTGTTTTCCAATGATCCGTTACTCGCACGTTATTAGATGTTTCCTAACTAGCTACCCGCCCTTTACATGTAATGATGTGTGAATTGGAAGTTTAACTGTGTGAGTGTTTTCACACCCGGCTCTTAACCCCCTATACAACAAAGGAGCTCTGAATCATATTTTTTCTGCTGTTCAGGTCAATACATACGACTTGGGAGGTGGTTGTTGAGCTTCAACTTACGCTTAGCGGGTCAGAATATTAATAACAACTAATCTCAGGGTTTAAACTATTAGATAGCTGCTCTTTCAAAGCTTAGAAATCATAATGAAGTTTGAAAACCAGTGAAGCAACACTGGATCGCCTTAGTGACAATAAGAGGCTTGATACCGTTGTCTCCAGAGAGCCCTCTCCTCTCTGCCAATAACAAACCCCAGAGCGGCTGCGCATGTTGTCATAAGATCGTCCTGGTATTTATTCTATACAGATGACTCGCATATGTTCACCACTGCCATGCCCTCAAGGTTAAAGCTCTCATCTGCTCCAGCGGAGGGATGGAGAGAGTTGGCAAGAGTGATAGATGTCCTTTCAGCTGCAGCCACTAAACGCTGTCTCTTGTTTCCCATCTCACACCTCATGGCAAAGTCCAAACACCCGCAGCAAATGACTTCCAGAGACCCTCATGTGAGAGGTTTTGCTCTTTCTCGCCCTGTTTGTCTTCGCATCCCAGATTAAAGCAAAATCAGAGGTAACTCCAGGGAACACGTTCGCACAACAAATGGTCACAGTTCGGCACCGATGTGAAGCGAATGTGGTGATGAATAGCCTCTTTTCCATATCAAAGGAGGGGCCTTGGTCATGGGGATCACTGTACTTCACAGGCGTGTGGTGAAGGGGCTGGCTGATAAATGAGGAAACTAATTAGAGGAAGTAGTCCTGCGGTTCTACAAGGCAGTCGGACATCGAGGTTCGGCTCTCATGTCACCAGGTTTGCAACACGGAGCTGTGCGGATGCATGGCTGTGTTGACCCTCCACTGACAGACAGCAAGGGATTCTCAGCTCTCACTGCATGTGAGAAGAAGTCCATAACAGCCATTCACAGTTACAATGCACCCAGTAAATGTCAACACAGGATCTAGTGGGGATATGGTATGCAAACAAAGGTGAAACCAAACAAAATCAGGGTCAAAACCTAAATTCTATCACCAGCTTCCTGTCTCACATTCAGTTCAATCTGATTTGGCTGCCATTGAAGGTTTACTTGCAACAGCCTCTAAAGGTTTTCTGCAAGACACAGAGCAAAGATATCCCGACCCCCTGAACCATTTCACATTTTATTATGTTACAAAAAAAAACGTCAATGTATTTTTATTAAGATTACTTGTTTTAGACAAACATTATAGGGAAATTAAAGAAATTATACACAACATTTTTAACTAGTAAATATTTTAAGAAGTAGTGGGTCAATAGTTTGTCGAGCCATAGCTTTGCAGGAGTGTCTCTGCCTGCTTTCCACCTCTAGATACTGACAGTTTTGTCCATTTTCTTCTGCAAAAATACCTCTTGCTCTGTCTGTTTAGATGGAAACAATCAGTTAACAGCAGTTTTTAAGTTACAACTTTGACTAGGACATTCTAATATTGATATGATTTGATTCAAACCATTCCATTGTAAATGTGGTAGTATGAGTCTGTGTCCAATTCTTCGGAATGCCCTGTAACCACGTTTCATTTTGAGTAATTATGTGTTCATGGGTATGAACAGTGTTGGCTTTCCACCAGACATAGCATGATGAGCATATGATCTCTGCATTGGCCTCTTGGCTGCTCTCCTCGCCAAACCTGTTTGTTCACTAATATTCTCTTCTACTTTTCTGTCCTCTGAAGGCACGACAATAACTTGAAGGGTCTCAGAATAAAGGAGACTGGGTGCTAACTTAAGCCACAGTTTTAATATTTTCTTTGTTTGAATATGTTTGAAAACTGTATACTTTTCCTTTAATTTCATATTTTTCACTGCTATGTGTTGGTCTATCAGATAAATCAATTTTTTTTTTGTGAAAAAAAGAATTCGAAAAGGTTCAAGGGGTATAAACGTTTTTCCATACCCCTTTTTCCGTACAATATGTCATATTCATAACTTTGGTTTGGTATCACTTTAGAAACAGCAATAACACATCTTAACAATACACAGGCTCAAAACAGGCACCCAGAATACCTTTTATTTCACTTCCGACTTATATTCCAGGAACAATTTTACAACATTTCAGGTCACTGGCACGGTTTGTTAGAGAACTATTCGTATTTAATCAAATATATCAATAGCAAAAGCCATTTACAGGGACTGAATGGAGCACATTTGTCTCTTAAAGTCTGGACAGTTCCGCTGGGAATAGTATATCCGCGATCCCTTTACTGACATTTTCTTTTCCTCCTTTACAAGCTCGCAGAGACACATAAAGCTGGGTTCATCTAGAAGAAGGTTGATGCAAAGCTCTGGAATTCCTCCTGATTCTCAGAGACTTTTCTCCAAGAAGAAAACATATTGAGAACTTATCAAACAACATATAATGGCTTAATGTTTTTATGAACATATGTGCTTTCAGGGAGATTTATCTAAATAAATTGATTCTGCAAATATAAGCTAAATCATGCTCTCTTTTCTGGTATTATTACATCCTAATGTTCCTCTTGTTTTTTTTTTTTTTTTTCACATTTCATCCAGCTGATTTCCTCATTGTATCATCATTCATAAACATTGTGCTTTTTGTAATAAATAAAATAAATACTTTGATGGTTTGCTTTTGCTTAGAAATATGGGTCTATTACAAATGGGTTCCTGATGAATAAACACATCCCTGCGAGATCCTTAGAGACTCAGAGAGCTCAGACAGAAACAAAGCCACAGCAGTCACAGAAGAAAGACGCAAATCATCCTCACGTCATGTGCTCTCACCGTATCCATCAAGTCGAAGAGGCCGTGGAACAAAAGGAGAATGAAATATATGCATTCGGTCCGTGGATTTGACATGGACTTACTTGAACCCATGCCGAAGCATAAATCCATCCTTTCCTAATCCTGTGGTAACATGTAAACAGTCTCCTTCTCGGATGACACACACTGAAGTGTTTTTCAGTGTTCTCCTTTGTCTTGGAGTGTGCTACGCCTTGAAAACCTGCTTTTGTTTTATTCTGATGCAGAGTCGATGGACTGTGTGTATTTTTTATTTATTTATTTTGTTTTAGCTGATTCTCCACAGTTGTTTGTGTTTACTCTTTCTCCACTGAAGCCTACGGTGATGAGACATGATATTTTCTGGACCCTCACTGACTTCTTTGAGCGCTGCCAGTAGAACGTTACACTCAATTGGCATCTTCAATTAGATCATGGCAGACTACTGCTACTAAGATAAGGCAAGGCAAGAGAATTTTATTTGCATAGCACATTTCAGCAGCGATAAGCCATTCAATGTGATTTTCATGATGAGAAGGAAAAATAAAACAACAAAAAAGCAAAAGAAATGTTTCGCTGCAGTAATATGTAAAAGAAAGTAAGAAAAAATGACAACAGGTTGAAAAACAGACTACAGTTTATGATTTTCCGGTAGTTATTAATCAGAGGCAGCTCTAAACAAGCCTTGATTTAAAGGAATTCAAGAGTTTTAGTAGTTTTGTACTTTTCTGTTAGATTTTTTTATTTTTTATTTTCCAGATTAGTGGAGTGTAATGCGCTGCTTCTCCATACTCTGGGGAAGAAGAGTAAACCAAAAGACCTCAGTGGCCTGGAGGGTTGATAGCAACAGCAGATCTTGAATATATTTTTGTTGCTAAGCCATTGAGTGATTTATAAACTAACAAACGTATTTTAAAGCCTATTTTTTGAGCTACAGGGAGCCAGTGTTGCTCCGAGAGCTGGGTTGATGTGCTCCATTTCTAGTTTTCGTGAGAATGCGAACAGCAGCCTTCCGGAGCAGCTGCAACTGTCCGACAAAACTTTTGAAAAATGTTGGAATAACATTTTTTAACTTTCAGAAAAAAAAAAAAAAAAAAAAAAAAAGAGGCAAAAATGTCAAAATTCATCAAACATTTGCTTCATGTTTCAAAAATTTTGAAACAGAGAAGCAATAGAACTGCTAACAGCAATAAGACAGAAAAATTATGTTTGTCAGGTTGATTCATTTAGGTTTATTGCAAAGTTTCTGCAAAAATGTCTAATTCCTATTTTGATCCTAGACAGTGAACAGTGAATCAAGAGGTGCTTGCATGCGTCTTGCCGACAATACACTTCGGCACATTTTGCACCTTCATTCATTTAGGTCAGAAAGAACTTTTTCACTGAAAGCTGCTGTAAACACAAAAGAGCTGAACTCAATTCACTTCTCAGTTTCCGTGGACTTTAACACCGCGTCAAAGGGGAAGATTTTTTTTCTTTACCGGCAATCTTGTATAGGCGTGCACTGAGGTAAATTATTCCCACTGACATTATTATTTCTTCTATAGAAGTAAATAAAAGGCGGAGACCCCTCAACTTCACAAAGCTCTAAAGGTGAACCACTGCAATTCATTGCTTTTTTTCTGATATATCTTGATATTTTCCTCTCATTGCCTCACACTGATTTTATAAAACATGTCCATCAACTAGGAAAGCAGTGACACTTCAGACATAGCCTTTGCAGCGTCAGAGACTCAGATTAGATGCATTATATGCATCTTTTTTTCTTTTTGTATATTATACAACCATGGCAGTGGGACCTCTTTTGACCTCATGAATATATCCAGAAGGAAGTTATTATTTTTCAAGAGGTGAAGATAGACAACTTGCCAGTTTATAGCCCTTTATGAGTGTTTTGCCATGACAGCCTGTTCCATTTCATTGTTTGAAGAGTTGCTTTTCCAAGTCACCCAGAGAGCCTGGCATGCATATCACCTTGAGCCCAGCAAATTGCCCCCAAAAAGACATGGCACTGTGGCTTTTGACTGTTTGTCTGCATTTCAAGAAAATGCCCCATATCAAGTTTCCCCAAATTAGTAACAGTATTGCAAGTCGTAAAACATGGCATCTCCTTTAATCTGCAGTGACATGCATCGTGCCCATACTCTCTCATGTTGCAACATCAGGAATGCATTTTCGACTAATACGGGGCTTCTCGGCCATGTTCGTGCATTTTTGAGGAGACCAATTTGTAAACCCAGATTGTGAAATTCTGAGATGTAATAAATCAGGACGTTCAGCAGGGATGTAATGAGTGGATGAAGTGTGGGCTTTGGAGAGAGATTTAAAAAATATGTGCTTACTCATAACAAGGATTTTTCTTTTCTTTTTCTTTTTCTTTTTTTTTTTGCCTTTTCTTGGAAAGGACCTCTGAGAAAATCCTGAGGAGAAAGTCAGTCATTTAAAAAAAAGCGCAGATAAACTTTGATGAGTCAGTTATCTGGGGATCGACGATCCTTCTTGATCCGTTTACTTTTCCGTCTTCATTTAAAATATAATTGGCCTTATGCTTCCTAATGTCAAGATAACAGATTTCCATGTCATGATGGAAATAAAGTCATAAAGTTAAGTTAGGCTGGTTTTCAAGTTTCATGGTTGTGGTAAGGTTTTAAAACTCCCTTTTACGTTTAATTTTTTTACACTAATCATCAAAGTGCAAGTTTTTTGTTCCCCCTGAACTTAACAGTGCCACTGCTTCTCACTGACCGTCTCAAAGGGGAAGATTTTTTTTTTAAGTTTTTCAGAGGTTTTATATATATATATATATATATATATATATATGTATATATATATGGAGTTAACTGTCTAACTTATTTAATTCAGTCGCAACATTTTTGTTTGCGTTGCACTCTTTGCTACATTTACAGTATCTAATTCCTGAGTGAAGTTCTTTCAGATTTTAATTTCTCTTCTTCAGCATCTGTCAGTAGCTTGTTTTAACCAGCTACGATGGTTAAAACTTGGATGTTCTGAAAGTCAGTACAGATTTAATCATTGCATACAATTGTCTAATATGGACAAACCAAAAAACTTTTACATACTGAAGGAAATTAGCAAAAGTTCCCAGATAAAAAAGGACAAAAGGAACCTGAAATGATCTGCTTTTGTCTGCAATTGCTGTAGAATTTTTGCCAGAGAAAACCCTATGTGCTTGTTCTCTAATTGTTTCACATATTTTTACTTAGAATACAATTATTGTTTTCTGCATCATTTATTCGTTTTTAAATGTATTTTTTCCTCAGAAAGATACATTGTGTTTCATTTTTTAACACAGTGAAATCAATCCATCAAAATCAATCCAATAAAAAACTATGCATGAACTTTTTTCCACTTTTCTTTAGTCAAAACGATGCATATTCCTTACATTGTTCATTTCATAAAGGAAGAAACAAGCCGAACCTTGCAGGGCCGTCAGGTTTCACCTGTAGTCTGTGCAACTACTGGTGAATGTAATAATTTCCTTCTCTGAGTTTAACTCTCTTTTTATTAAATCGTTCTCTGACTATTAAATATTTCCCAGAGACATTTGATACTTCTAAGACAATAGATCATCTGATCAGTGTCAGAGGAGTGACTGGAGTTTGGTTTCAAGTAAAGCCCAGAAAGAAGCAGCACATTGTTTTTTTTACAACGCATTATCGAGGGGTTCTTGGACTGTGGAGTACACAGACAGGGGATAAATTAATTTTACCAAATGTAAAATAAAAATATCTCCTTTTGTTTTGCTTTTCTTTCAGTGTACCTTAGATATTAGAACATATAGGAACTAAATGTCATCTGGAAACTGAATGCGTAATGGTTGTCTATCAGTTTGAAGAAAAACACTGGATTGAACCAAAAGTGTGCAAGAAACACATCAACATTTAATTTTGTCGTTAAATTGGCCATGAAGTATACGCTGTGTGTTTTTATTATTTATATTATCTGGTGTGTCTTTATTAATGTTCCCTGAAGTCAATGAGACTGATTAATTAAATCATCTACACAGACCAACTCGGAGTACCTATCAGTTTAATTACACTGGAGAGACGACTCCACTGCCAGAACTATATGAGCAGAATCAGTCACACAAGACTGGGCTTGGGAAATGTTTATTTTTCCCAAATACTAAACGGGACCCTGGGGATATTATGCTTCGTACACCACTTTGTCTCCCACTTCAAAGCCGCTGCAGAAAATCAGCTGACATGTTTCTCTGAGCTAACTTGCCATCTAAGCAACTGCTTGAAAGTGAGAGGGCTGTATTTTATATAAACAGGTTTTCAGGGCATCACTTGAGTTTAATTATAAAAGAAATAGTTGTTCTTCGAGAGGCAGAAATCAGAAAAAGTAAAAAAAGTGCCATAATTGCGTCTGCGTGGATCTTTGCGATCCCCCTGGCCAAACGTTAGCTCCATCTTCACAAGCCTCATTGATACAAAGACAAACTGCATAATTGAAATACGTTCGCTGACAGATATATGAGATGCTTATTTAACAGACTTCCATTTGACTCTCTGCTTTTTAGAACCGAGTTTTTACCATTCTCTTGCTTTCCTACTTTTTTGCAAACAAACGCTCACATTCATTTAATTAAAACCTCCATCAAAAATGTGCTTGTGGAAAAGTAAGGTGATATTCAGAAAGTACGTCTGCGGGCAATCCAACCCCATTTGTTGTCCCAGAGATGAGTCATTTTGGTCACCCTAAACTAAGATTGTGTTCAGAGGCTCAAAAGAAACACAGATTTTCTTCCAAGAGCCTTTCAACTCTTGTTTCTGTGTTTTCTAAGGATGCCTCTGGAGTTTTACACAGCAGTAAGCTGACAATCAAACAAGACCTGGGGTCAAATGAGCAATTAAAATTGCTCATGGCAGCCAGAATTTTCACACCTGACAATGTGCAGGGATTTTTACAACGCTAATGAGGCATCCTTTGTACCCTGGTCAGGAGGTGTTTGCCTGGAACTGCTTTCATGCTTTATTGGCAGCTTTCACCACCTCTAATGGCTCACATCTTCAGGATGGTTGTTTTTAAGTCCAAGGATGAAGTCTGAAATTTTAACACTTTCTTTTTTTTTTTTTTTTTTTGTCAACTTCAATACCTCTGGCAATACTGCTAATCTTATTATTATTATTATTATTATTATTATTATTATTATTATTTTGTATTCACTTCCTTTTCGCATATTTTTTGATCTGCCGTAGTTAAAATGTTGCGATCAGTGGTTTTTAAAAATGTTCCTTGTAATAGGGGTGTTATGATAGATTTGGCTAATGAGCCAGTACTTGACGTTGGTTTCAGAAGAAAAAACAAGATGAGCTTTTAACAGTTTCTTCATAAAAGTGAAAAATCCCCCTTTCCACAAGTAAGAGTAAATATTTCATAAATCACAAAAAGTGTTAAAGATGATCTCAACAGGACAGAACGTTTTCTAGTCAAGATTGATCTAATCTATATGTTGGATTTTAGTTTTTTCCTTGTCTAAATTTGAGGTTTCTGATTGCGAGCAAAATAATTGAAACTCACCCATTTTATGTTTCCATAAACAGCATAAGCGTTTTTACAGACCTTATAAACAACTATTGTTCAATATCTTCCGTTTATATTTGACCAGTTTATGACTCTTTCACACATTTGAAAGAAAACAAAAAACTGCAAGCTGGCTATGGATTTCCCAGTACTTTAAAACGTGTTTGCATCTTGAAAAGCATTTTAATTCAGCTTCAGTAGTATGAGCCAGGCATTCAATGTAAAACACTCTAAAAGTTATTGTACCAGACAATTTATCCTCAATGTCAATTTTCACTCATCTGTCGTGGAAGAAATGTATATCTGGAGACATGTTTTATTTTACTTTGAGGAACAAATTAAAACAACCAGGCGCCTTCTGGATTACTGACAGGTTTCAAGGAGACATAGTCGCCCTTTATGTTTATGATTGCTCAGGCACATCTTTCAGACTTTGTTATAGATGTAGGAATACATCAAACTCCTGGGAAAGGACTGTGATATAGTTTCACAGTGTAATTGCTGGGAAATAACAAGATGTATATGGCCAGAACGTTGGGCTTTAATCCTGACAAAAACCTCTTGTTTTCCACAGACTCACAAGCGACCGAAATCATGGCAACGCCAAAGTACCTTCACAATTTGTTACATGTATACCTCTCCATTAAGTTTGTAGTTAATCTATATTGATTAGAAATTGTAATTGGTGTAACACAATCATCATGTATGGTTTTATGGCTTTTAATTCCAGAATTGTAGCCTTGTTTTCACACTCAGTCACTGACTGAGCGGGCCTTTAGTCAGCGCTGCTGGAGTGGAAAGAGTTTGCACTTAATGTCTGCTGACGTTATATCCCTTCTTTAGACTACAGTGGAAAAGCTCATAAAAAGAAAAAAAAATAAACAAGAGTAAATGACGGCTGTAGAAAAAATGTCTTAGGTCATTTTTCTGCCAAATGCCCAAAAATGCTTCCACACGAACGATTTAAGTGTGAGGCTTCTTCAGCGCTAACATGGCTAATAGGTGTTGTCAAATAACTCAACAAGCCAACAGGGTCAATAGTGACTATTGTATGCCATGAAACTCTAAATGACAGCATCAGTTAATCAACAAGGTGCATATAATGACATGGATACCACTCAAAAGTACTCATTCATCACTGAGAAGAGTTAAAATAATGCGTGCTTTCTCATCAAATTTCCTAACGGAAAAAAAAAACAACACATTGCTTTATTCAAAGAGAGTCTTCACAGATGTCCGAATACTAACTAAATCTGGCAGCAGGTTTGCTAAGATGGCAACAATGTTCACCAAGTCTCAATCCAACAGAACAACTAAATAGATATTTCCTCCATTACTTCAAAATAAGAGTCAAGTATAAGCACACATCTCAAAATCAGGGATTCATATTAACACTTTACGCTGGACAGCAACTGGACTGCATTTTGTACAGCGACAAGAAACATGGCAAAACATTGAAACACAAAACTTTCATTCTTTTCGTGTTAGAAAGCGTACCAGTCATTTCACCCCTTCAACAATTTGTACTTCCGAAGTCCTGGTTATTTTGTGCCAGAGTTCTGTGGGAAGCAAAGGCAATGTGGCATTAGATGTTTTGCACCAATAATGCAGCAATCATCAATCGGATCCTTGGGATTTCTAATACCTGTTTGTTCAACAGCTAATTTCAAGTATTTTTCTGCTATGCAGTCATGATTCACTGAAGGGAACTATAATTATGTGACTTCAACAATATCCATCTGTGGTAATTTAGACTCTAGTTCATATTTTCCAAGAGTCAATTGGCAAAAAAGGGAAACAGAAAAGCAATTAATGGAAAAATATGGAATATATCCAGCCGCTTTGCCCAGCTCCTCTGGGGAATCCAAAGGCGTTCCCAGATCAGCCGAGAAGCATCGGTCCTCCAGCAAGCCCTGCGTCGTCCTCTGGTCTCCTCCCAGATGTAATGTGGAATATTTTAAACTAATGTACATCATTGATGTGAGATTTTAAGCATTTCTCTTTTTCTTTTCTCAGAAATTCAGCAAAAAATTGTTTTCTACATAAAGAGATAAACAGATCATGTGATAAAGTACATGCAATTAAAACCTATTTGATTACGTGTGTGTTTGAATTCCCCAAGGATCGAACTGGAGGCACCATAAAATGCTGATTCAGGATGAAACTGGTTAAACATAATTGATATTTCTCTTGTGCTTTATCTGTTGGGGAATTGTTTCGGGCCTGATACTAAATCATGCATAATGTTGCTTTCTTGCATCTGCTTTTGGAATATTTTTGGCACAAAACAAACAGGATCCATGGCAACATTTCATGGGGGACATGCATGCATCCTCGAAGTAACACTTGTGTGGCAAACAACATTTTGGCACTTTCCTTCTGTGCAGGAAGAAAGAAACGTGAAACTCAGTAAGATACAACGTCAGTCATGCCATTGGTAACTTTCATACATTGTTTATTACATATTTTGAGGCTTGTCGCAGCAGATCAAATCGTCTGGAGCAAAGTGCAGGAATGCAGACAGGGATGGTAGCTCTGGAGGCGTTCTTACTGTAATGAGAAGCAGACAGGCGAAACTCTGAGGCACATTGTTGTGCGCAGGTTGGCTCTGGATTCCTGTCTCATCCCTGCAGGCTACAGACCCATGAATATTTAAATGGTAACGGGACTTCCTCTAAACATCAATCAAAAGGCCATTTATTCAATTACTGGCCTTTAGATCTGAGATGTTCAACCAACAGCAGCTTCTGATGAGATAGGGCTGCCCGTGGCACTGCCTGGGAATAATATTCTAACCATGTGGACAGTCGGTCAATTAAAACCAGCTCCTCCATGGGCTGGCAAAGCTTCAAGAGAGGAAAGTCACTGGATATTTATCCGGTGATGTTACACTTGGATGAAACTTTAAGCTTATTGAAATGGGATCGGGATGCAGCAAAGTAATCTTACTAAAGAAATATAACCCCTCCCCTCTTGTGAAACAGTTGCACTCAGTGTGAAAATGTTTCTCGCAAAGGCTCATATTTAAAGCACTTTCTCTTCCTCAAACATTTTTGTCCATGATCGATTCCAGAGGGCGGCAAAATGCCCTTTTTATTTGAAAACTGCTTAGTTGGAATTGGAGAGGTAGACTTTTGTTTGCATTTATTCTATTTTCTTTTTTTTTATGTTTTGAAAAAGAGAGAGAAATAAATGAGAAGAAAAGCCAAGTATGTGGGACACCTGTTCAAAGGAGTTCTGTCAGGATTCTGCCGCAACAAGACAAATGACTCAGCCTGGCGGAGGATCAGTTGATTGAAGGCGTGTCATTTGTAGTCGTCCTGATGTCTGTGCCGGTGAGCAATTGCACAATGTTCGTGCAATCTTCCTCTAACTGCAGCGAGGAGCGGTTCAGCTCGCAGAGCGGCTGCGCTTGACACAAATCTATCTCGTGTTAATAAGAGCCAGACGCATCAGCCAGAGTGCTATTGTTGGCAGACAGCGCCGGCCTGCACATCACACGGAGAGGCCGAGGGACTGCCGGGGCGTTTGAAAGAACACAACAAGTTGTTCCTCAATAAGAGCTGTTTGCTTTTGTATCATCTTAATTCATTTTCACTTCCTGCTCTTGATTTGGTTATACTAATGGGGTTAATGAAGGATCAGAGGGTTGTGTCCTGCAGCGAATGTTGATTAAGTTATGCAAAGAGGGTTAAAAAGGGTTAAGCCAGGACAAATGGAACGGCCGAGCAGAGAAATATTGCATTAAATAAATATAGTGCGCTGATTAAAGGAATAGTTGATGTTTTGGGAGGTATGTGTAATGGGTTCTTTTAGAGAGGAACCCACTGTAGACAAAACATTTGATATTATCAACACATCTGCGCTGACTGATGAGTGAGATTGTGAACAGACACAATTAGATAATGCCAATCAAATGCAAACAGGTGCGATTTTAACATCCTATTTCAAAACTTCGATGATGCATGCTGCAGATGTTCTCCCAAGCTTCTCTAATGCTCCACTTGCAGAGTTATTATGTAAAGTATGAGGTCTCATCATCTTTAATAAAGCTACATAAAGGCCTTACTGAGGCTTTCTTTTGCAGAAACGTAAAAAATCTTCACAAAACGTTAAATTGTGCTTTGTGTACACCTATGACATGAAAGGTCTGATGTGCGAAGATCTGTAAGTAAAGAATGAAGCCTCGGGAGTCATCTTGATTTGCAAATAAGTGAAATGAGCAAAGTAGAAAAAAAAACACAAGCTTCGGGACATTTATGAGGAGCAGCAGAGATCCAAGCCTTAAGTGGGACAATCTGTTCATAGGTCTGATGGCAATATCTAGAAAAATTCAAGGGGCATTCACTATTCTTTAAGATCTTTGTGATAAACCTTAGGGTAGAGTGGAAATATTGGATTCAGAGGAAACTATCCAACCTTTATACAAAACAGCAACCACTGTGTGACGGAATGAGTCACAAAGCTGAAGCTTTACTGCAGAAGATCAATGGGAAGAGCATAAGCTAACTGAAAACAAACAAAAAGCCGAACAGAAAGTGGAATTTTCAGAAACGGGCTTTGAGTTAAGACCATCGATTCCTTAACATTTCTGATGTTTGGTGGGAATGTCTGTGCTCTTTGTTGTTTTAACTGTTCTAGATTAATTGTTTTCCCAACCAGAGACTAAGACTTCAGGGGGGAAATGGCAGCTTGGTTTGGATGATTAAAACAGAGAGGTTCTCTCCTGAGATTACTTCCATGTTTGAGAATAACTGTGACTTCATGGCTTATACAGGACAATGCAGGCAAGCCACATGGATTACATGCACCAGTTCAAACAAGTAAATGATATCCTTTTCATAAAAAAAAAATCTTAAAGCATAAGATAAACCCAGACATTGGAAAATATCCTGTTTGGAAAATGTAAAAATGTCAAGTAAAGGTCAAGCAAAGGATGCCGATGTTCAGACTAATATTTTCACTTAAGTCGTAACAGCAATAATTTAATTAATCTAATTGTTAATAGAATTTTTCTTCACATTCAGAAATCCATTTTTTGCAACCAGGAGTTGATGTAGCATGATGACCTTTAATAAAATAATTACCAATGTTTTACTGTATCATGGTATCAACACTTAAATACATTTGAAACAGAAAAGCAACATTTCCTGCTGCTATGACATCACAGTATATTCCAGTTATAGTAACATTTATTGATGTTAATTATCAAACATATATTAATTTATTAGTTTTCAAGTGTTTATTGCCCACAGTGTTGGGAGGGTTTGGGGCAATGCTGCTTTGGTCTGTGCTGCATAAAGCTGGGAGAAAGCTCTGGTCCTTGAAAGAACTCTGCACTGTAGGAGAGTGTGATGGAAATTTTTTGTGCTTTTGGAACATTTTACAACCTTTACCGAGAACTGACCTGGAGGGAAAATGTGTTTGGTCAGACTGTTTGTAACATAGTTGGAGGGTACAACACATTGGACAGTTTCCATCATCTCTTCTTCATATGCTGAGCGTATAACAAAATCCCTTACTCAATCAGTTAAGAAATGTAGATAATTAAAGTCAAGGTGATTTATAACTCAAGTATGTCTCCCAGTTATTTAAAAATAGAGGTAAAGAGGGTTCGTGTCCAAGTCTTGTTCTTGGCCAGGGACCCAAATTTGTCAGTGATTCCTATCCTCATATCTTTGTAGATAAAACACAAAGCGACAGTGGTATTAATCTTCATATCTGATTGTCAGCAAGAAAATGAACATGAAAGTGCTAAAAAAAAAAAAAAAAAAAAAGTCATAGTTGATGTGTTGTTTTTTTCTTTGCACTTCTCTGTAACATCTGTGCAAAACAAACATGGCTCACACATTTCTTTTTTTAACTGTCTCACCAATCTGAGTAGCAGAGATTTTCCTCATATAGTTAATCATATAAAATCTATGGTCTGGGATTCAACTTGTGTTACATAACAGTTTCACAGCATGATCACGGAGTGTAAATGGTGTATTAAATTGTTTGACCAAAAAAGGGAGAAAGATGAGTTCATTTCACATAAGATTAATTGAAATCCAATGCAGATATCCTTTAAGAAGATGATGGTAAAACACTGTCAGAGCCCAAGGAGTCTGCAACGCATTAAGAGCCTCGCTCAGAGGAGCGGATGAAAGGCGCTGCCCTCATATTAAAAGGAACTGCTGGGGAGGTGAAGGATTCTCCTCGAGAGAAATCAGAAACACTCTTTTCCCACTGGCGCACTGACAGTAACTCACAAGGCTGTCAATCCGTTTTAATCAAATTACCGTGAAGTTTCAAACGGTCTATTTTAAAGTCAGAATGACATAAGTCTGAGAGATTGCAAGGCTCACATGATGGGGGTCTGTTTTCAATCAGATCTGCACGATATTTCATTGTCTTTGGAGTTTTGCTTGAAAGGATTGCGAACATGCGGACGGACGGTGCCAGAAACGAAGTGAGTTCAGCGAGATCATTGGCATGTTGCATAATGGAGCGGTGTGCGAGGGGAGCTGAAGAGTAAACAGGGCACAAATCAGACGAAGCGGTAAATTTTTAAAATTTGAACTGATCTTTAGTTCGCATGACTGTTGGAGGACCTTTCGGGACAAGAACTCAATGTTCATATGTCAACTGAGGGTCAGACATCAACGCTGTTTCCATGGTGTGTTTTTTTTTTTTGTTTTTGTTTGTTTCTTTTTTTTTCTCACAGGTTTTCAGGCAAAAAAAACAACAAAACATTTGCTTTTGTGACTGTAATAATAACGCATGAAGCAATTAGAAACCACAAAGTGTGTTGCTTATTTTGGCATCAGATTTATTATGAGAAGGAGGTCCATATTTTTTTTTTTTTCACACTCAGGTTTCCAGTAAATAAAGCTCACTTTGAATTAAAGTCAGACCTTTCATTGGATGTCAAGCTTTAGGGTCAGAATTTGGAAAATCCAGGGGACAAGAAGGAAGGACGGGTGGATTGATGGGTGGGGAGACGACAGAGTGCAGTGAAGGCAATGATTATGGAACAAACAGGAAAAACGGGACTACAGTGTTGAAATGCAGGTATTTTAAGGGTGTTTGGATTGAATTGAAGATGGAAAGTAGTGAATGTCCCAGAGTTCTCCCACATAAAAAATCTAAATTGTCCAGAAAAGCATCAGATAGATGATGACCTCTCACAACCATCCACCTGTCCCAAAGGTGGATGTAGTAACAACCACTTACCATCAAAGCGTGGAAAAAGGATGATTGTTCCGAGTTAAGCTGTGCTACAAGAGCGTTTTAACATGTATACCATATGTTTTTCTGCCTCTCGCGAGTGTCGTAAACATGTTACAGGCTTTGCACGGGCACAGCGCAGCCTGTCTTGACACTGAATCACAGGATTCCCTGGACTCACCTAAATCTTTGCTCCACTCAACACCTCAACGCGAGCGGAAGTGTTTATGTTGCAAACAGGGTTGGAAAAGCGCCGCCGCAACGGTACGTTTAGACGAGGGATTGATGGTCAGGATGTCACAGCTCTTCTTTGTTTTCCTAAGTCACTTGGTGCAGGTTTGGACCCGGATCCTCCCAGCATCTCCGCTTCTTGCACATTTCAGTCTGGTAATTATTTAGTAAATTGGCCACTTCAAAAGGCTCCAGCTGTAGATTTATCATGTTGCTCTGTTCATTGTGTTCTTCCAAGAATGCTGAGGAACCAGAAAGCCAGCAATACCATCATAAATCAAAACAATGGAAGTATTGAATGTTGTTCACACCGATCATGTTTAATTAATAAGACAGAGTTTGTAAAGGTCTCATAAGTTACATCTAACGTCCTTGTGTGCATAAAATGATCCTTCCCATCTGTGCAGTCTGACGTTTGAGGTCATTCATAAGACTATTTATGTCTAGACATTTAGCATGGATTAAGGTCATTCAGACTTCAAAATAAAAGAATACTGCATGTTTATTGTTACTCTAGATTCATCCTCATTGCATTTTAAAGTGCTTTCAGGCGTCCCAAAAATGTGTACTGAAAATATATTTAAGTCCATAGTTTTAAAGGAAAGCATGTCGAAACATAAAAAAATAAAAAAAATAAAAATATTTCAATAGTGAACCTAGCTTAGTGTTGTAAAAATATATTAAATATGCATTTTTCATGCAGAAAATTAATAACTAGGAAGCAGAAATTAAATCTTAAGGTTTGTGATTGGGCCAGTTTTGTTTTCTTTAGCAACTTTCTTGACTTTTATCAGAATGTGGGCTTTCAGAAATATGCAGACAATGCCACGACTTTAGTATCAGCTAAAAACTCACCATTGGTGTAATTATTTAATTATTTTAAATCAAATCTGCAAAGTTTTAAGGCACATTAGAGAGTGACAGAGAATGCCACAAGGCCATTCTAGTATTCATTGAAATATTCCACATTGCATCAAGTCCCTGATCCGCCTGCTCACATTTTTGAGAAGAAAGTGTATGATATGACTGCCTTGATATCCTTGACAAACATAGCTTTCTAATCTTTCGCAACCTTATTGCCCTCAAAAGGAGACTTGCAGTTTAAAATGTTCCGACTTTAGGTAGCTATAGCAAACGAATTTCTGGTTGCAGTTTCCTATAAAGGCAACTGCAATTTCCTTTACAGATAGGCCTTTATGAAGGATCCAAGCAGAGACATTTCCTCGTAGGTTAACAGAGTTTTAAAAAGAATGAAAAAAGAATGAAGCAAAAAAAAAAAAAAAAAAAAACTGTAAGGAAAATATGAAGATGGGTAATATTTGGATTGTAAAATTGAATGTCAATCTTATAAACACAGATGATGCCAATCACATGACCTTTTCAGACAAAAACGTCTTTGATAAGAACATTTTTCCAATGTATCCCACTGGTGTGTATTTTTGCAAAGCATAATTGGAAATACTCATTGTTATGTGCATTTTTTATGAAGCACTATTGTAGTTAGAAATGAAAAAAAAAAAAAAAAAACAGCTCTCTACTCCAAGGCATTGCTTATTTCAGTGCACAGTGAACATGTGCACTGTTTTTTTAAAATGTTTACTCATTTTTTACCGTAGCACATAAACTAAGAGCCAAACCTAAAAATTCATCACAGCATTGCTGTTGCTACTGGCATGGAGACAGTCATAACTTAAGGCTAAAATTACATCAGATAAGAAGTTTATATTCCATTAATCACAACAAGCATTTCCACTAAGATATCTCAAGTAACATCAATTTAAACTGCTCTCTTTAGATAAAATGCTAGATTTTGCCCAGGAAATTATATTTAAACTTTGAATCACAGCAGAAACGAAGCGGAGACATTTTCCAGATATAGATTTTGGAAACAGCACATTTTCTATGTTGTCATTGTCGCATAAATCTCTCAAATTGTTTACATATAAATAGTGTGGTGTAATGAGTTTTTGTAATGCGTCTTGTGCAACATGACATCTTAACATCGGGCCAGAATAAAGATGACTTATATTTTACTGCGCAATAATGACTTTGTGCATTTTGAAACTAATCTGATATTCGCAGCAGGAGTCATTCCCAGTGCATCTGTCAAAAGATGCAGTGACCAGATCAGGAGCGAGAGCAGTTGACTTTCATCAGGCAGGTACTCGATTTGACATTATGTTTTCTTAATGAGAGCCAGCTGCCCGCAGCATCAATGTTCAGCTTCATACCAGCGTGAAAAAACATGAAAGTTAGAGCCCTAAATAAGTCCAGATTCACCGTACAACACGGGCTGAACCAACATTCCCCTCAGTGTTACAATCAATGGTGCCTGTGATCATCGGGAGTGGAAATGAGCTCTTACCCTTTGAGCACACACTCGCGCACGTGCACACATATGCACACATATGCACATACAGGATGAAATTCTGCAGATTCATTATATAAACACTGCGGTTTTTGAGCCATGTGCTAGCTTTTTTTTTTTTTTTTTTTTTCCTAGAGCTACATTTCTACACAAAATGAAATAAGAATGTGTTTCTCCTGGTGTTAATTTACTTTGGGAGAAGCATTTGCCTTTGTGGCCACTGATTGCTGAAATAAGCTGTTCTTTTACAGCCTAATCAATTTCATGCTCCCTCCACAGCACATTTCTAATTTATGATTTATATGAGAGTTTGAAACAGTTCCCGGTGCTTTTATGCGGAGCGATAATAAACTTTGATGCCATCCTACCATGAAGCACACAAACGTTTATCATTTGAGGTACCGAGCATATTTGGACTCTCAAGAGTTTTTTGTTTTTTTTCCGTGTAAAGTCAAAACACGGAAGACAGATGGTTGTTGTTTTTCAAAAGAGAGCTTTTATATCTCGACCAATCAAGAAGGAGACAGAGCATGGTGCTTTGATACGAAGAACCAGGTGTTTGTTTAATGGAAAATGCGAGGAGCAAAGTCTGGTGGATTAGCAGTCTTTCAGAGATCTTTCCACTTCTTACTCTTTTCTGTCATTTAGTCATTTTAACAGAAAGAAGAGGCGTTGAAGCATAAAATTACACCTGCCATAATATCCTCTTATTGAAATAAGCACTTCAGGTTGCATATTATTTACACGTTATGTGTCTGAGAGTGTGTGACTGCATGGCTGCCTGAAGGAAACTCTGTTCCCCCCATGACGATCCCTTTCTCAACATCCTCTGTGTGGATCCAGGCTGAACTCGACCCCCTGACCCCTGCCTTGTCCCCGTGCCCGGGTCTTGCCCTCATGCTGCTGTCCATCCTCCTGGGTACAGCTGACCTGTGAACTCTGCCTTGCCTCTGAGAAACGGCTACCGACCCCTGGAACAAAGACTTCACAGGAAATAAAAGGAACACAAGACGGAAAGTTTCCCTTCGCTTCTGGTCGGGCCTGGGGGGGTTTGTTAGTGGAGTTCATTGTGAAAAGATGACAGCAGACTATGATGCCAATTTAAGTGTCAGTTGTCGTAGTTTGACTTCTTATCATGAAACATATAATTAAGAGTTAAGCTTTTGTTAGAGTGGCCAGGCCATGCTGAAAGGATTCTTGCACCAAACTTCCTTACCTCATTAATTAGGAGGAGGGTCACTCAGGTCAGTGTGTGTTTATTCCCAGGAAGGAGCATAAAGGGGATTAGCAGTAATCAGAGGGGATTAAAAACAGCTATTACCCAGATGGATGGTACATTCCTGCCTGATCTTTTCACTTTTGCTGAGAGGGATGTTTGGTTTAAAAAGAGGTGCCGAGATAAGGATTCCTCTGGCGACAGTTTCTTTGTAAACACAAACACAAACACACCGGGTTTGTTCCCTGCCTGTGGTGCAGTCGGTACATTCATTTCTAAATCTAGAAGTGGCGTACAAAAGAGAATCTCGAGCCCCAAGGTGTCATTAATTGGTCGTGAGGAGTGGTGCCCGAGTGTAAAGACGACGGTTGGACGTGTCGCGATGCAGACGATCGGGAAGGCAGAACAGAAGAATCTGGTGAGGAGGCATGGAAAGGGGCTGACTTTTAACGACTGGGGAAGGTGGATGAGCGGCAGAGAAATCAGCTGTGATTAATTAGATGATTTCAAGTGAGGCGATAAAAGAACAAGATGGAAGACGAGTAATAAGCACACAAACGAACACAAACAACAAACATGAAGTTAATGACCTAAAGATACGAATCAACACAATTCAGAACCTAAAGCAGTATTAAAATCAGAGCAGAATAAAGAACTGAGAAACTCAAAAAATGAAATATGCATTTTGGTTAGTCTTAACAAGACTATTTTATCGGCATAAAGGTGGAATTTACAGTTGTTTAATGAAGGTTTTATTGTTGATATGAATTGGAAACTGAATTGATCTAAGAACAGAACCCTGGGTAACACACTGTGACTTAATATTTTATATGTTAATACACATATATATACTTAACAGACTATGGTTTTCATGACGTTCCAGCCATTTCTATCCAAACCTAAACTGAAGCAGCCCAAATCAGCTGGTTTTCTAAAGCAGAAGTCAAATCATATAAACCAGGATGGCAACATCATTGTTGCAAGTTTTCATATGCTGTCTGGAAACTGAGGTTTTACAAAGTTAAGATTTAGTTTTCAAATCCAAACCGAAATAATAAATGGATTTCATCATATTGTTTTATTTGTTCCTGTGTTTTGTTTTGGTCCTACTGGGATTTTTGATTTGATATATGGATCTGATTTGTCAAATATTGCTTGGTTCTTCACTTTTTGTTTTTACATGTCTCTGTGCAATAGTCAAATATATCTCCAGTACAACAAAATTGCTACAAATTCTTAGTGAAGAGTTATTGGACGGAGCTCCGTTTAATTGCACACCGGTGCTTCATAAACTGGGAGGTTTGTTTATTTGAAAAACAGTGTAGCTGCTCAGCACTAGTCACTGTGTACACTAACTCACAAAAATCACATTCCCTGTGGAGAGAAATGAACTTGTTTGCTACGATAAAAGGCAGAAAAAGACAAAAGACAAGTGCATTATTTATTTTTTTGTTGTTGTTGTTTTTTTGCATCTTTGGAGGCTACAGGAGTTTTATGGCGCCGTCCTGGTAATGATGCTTTTTTTTTTAATCACGTTGCTGACACAATCGTCGAGCTTTTACACTTTGTCGGCCTTTTAAAGAGCAGGAAAAGAATGCTGCGCTTGTCAACAGCATTGTAGCTCTTGTGCTTGTATAATGTGTGGTATGCATGTTCTCGGGTCTGTCTGCGTGCTCTGGTCTTTATTAGACTTCCACTGAACATCTCTGAGGACTGACACAGAGATCCTTTCATGTGTCCTCGCCTTGGTCCCGCACACCAGAGCCTAACCAAAAACATGCCACTGCCCGGGGCAAGGTCAGATTTCTCACCATACCACAGCATTAAAGCAGCGGTGCTCCTCCTAATAGAGGTGGGGGGGGGGCTGGGGAGACACTCTGGTTATTTTTCATCAATCTCGCAAACGATATATTTCATCTCATCATACTGAAGGAGCAGCACCGAAGGAGGCCATGTGGTAATGATTTTTGGAGAGAATGCCCTCTGCTGCTCGATTATCTCACTGACCTGCAGCGAGCACGAGGGTGAAATCTGGACTTTTCAAATCATCCAGGTTACGACTGGTGTCATGTCGAAAGAGGAGAGTAAAGCACATCTTTTTTTTCTCGTCGTTTCAAATTCAGTTCATTATCAGAAACAGAATTCCGGCCGCTTCTTAAGAAGTAAAGTTTCGGCCGCTGTGTCTGGTCCTGTGAACCACGAACATTAAAAAAGTCTTGGTTGATAAATATTGAAGAAGAAATTCCTTCATTAAGCTTCGTTGGACAATATTATGGTTATATATATTTTATTTTTGTTTTCTGCGAGTTTGCCGATATTTCCATTGTTGAGATCTGATATGGCGATTCAAATTTTCTTTTTGCAAAGACTTACAGTAGATAAAGGATATGCTGCAGCTGCTTTGACAGATGTCGATGAGCTGATGTATGATTAAAGGGCGCTTTATTTATCAAAGCTTTTATCAGATATTTTGTTATTAACTGATAAAAGTGCATTATTAACACTGAGTGTTGGTTGACGCATTTATATGCTGCAAAGGCAGTCTTTTGTTTTAATGTATTGAATAAAAAGAAAAAAAAAAGAATTTTAAATTAAATCTTTGATTTCTTGCTGCAGAATATAATCCTCTATTGATGTTTTGTGGGTTCTACTTGGTTACTGGCTGATTTTGTTTCAAAATGTGGCTCACTGAGTCACAAAGTAACTCGCTGGAGGTAGCCTGCAAAAACGACACTTGCTCTCTGCCCTGCAGTGAAACTTTCCGTACAAGTGACCTGCGATTTGTTAGTTTCGTTCTTGAAGGAACTTAAAGAGGGATTCAATGTTTAAATCTCATGCTCTGCTATGCAGAGACTCTGTCTGCTCTGATGAAGACCCCACTTACTGAAATGAGGAACTGAATACGAAGAACTAATAATTATTTGACTAAGTAGCAGTACTTTCAGGGTGTTAACCTAGAAACCGGTTGAACGTAAAAGTGAAAGAACAAAATAATTTCAGATTGTGTCATCAAGGCAAAACCAACAGACAATGACACTAAATGTTACGCCGTCAATCCCAATGCACAGAGTAGGCAGTGAAGGGGTGCATCAAAAACAGTAATGATACTTCAAAGATGTGACAGGTGTTGAGTTGACCCATGATGCTTCTTCAAAATGGTAAAATGTTAGTGAGAGATTGAATGTGACAGCAGCTTTTGCAGGTCAGAAAAGTTGGAATGTTTGAATCTGGCCCTCTTCCTCAGAGAATAATGTCTGTTTCCATTTTTGTTTCCATCCATTTTCATTTGTCTTGTTTTTCAAAAAAAATAAAAATAATTTTGATATGAGCTTTTATAGGTCAGAGGAAATGTTGACCACTCAATTTGCTGTGACAATGAACCAAACTCTAATGGGAGCAGAAAGTGTCGTAAATATATACTGACTCAGATAATACAAAGGGCTGAGTGGACAGTGTTTTCTGGAATATGTATTTGAATTTGAAAGCAATATCCCCTCTCTGACTTGGACAATAGGGATGTGATGTCATGCAAAACATATAAGCCCTAACAGGCCTTGTATCATCAGAGACAAAGCTTTTGTACTGACAACAGGCCCCATTATTTAGTTGTTGCATTTTCTTTGCCTTTCTTTTATGCCCACTGGGACTTGGACGTCTTGCAACATGCCTCAAAAAGCTGGAGGTCCTCTTTGTTTTGAGGTTTTCACACTTGAGGGCCATGGTATTCTCTGTGTGTACAGAGAAAGAGACTGGGACAGCCTGAAAAAGGAAAAGGGCTGGGCTGGCTGACACAAATAGAAAGGAGCCTTTGCTAAACATTTGCCCCGCTTCATGAAAAGGGAGAGGGATTAGCGTGCACAGACCAAGCAACTAATCTCTTCCAACATAATGGGACTGTACACAAACAACATCCGTGAGAATTGAGCGACTGAAGCGCAGGCTGACTGAAGCGGCTGAGTGTGTGAACATGAGGGGCTCGGAGCAATTTGTCAGCATCGGTGAGATGGGGAAAGCTGAACATCTGGGCGGTGTCATCCTTTTGAAACCACGCACCTAAAAAAGAAAGCATGTGTCCACACGGTTTGCCAGCACCGCGGTCGATTTGTAAAGAAGCATGTGACGAGGAGCCGAGTGTTGACGTTCCTGGTGTTGATGTCCTTCGCACATGCAGATTTGTTGCGTTTAAGGAACATAGCATCACTCTGTCCTACAAGCAGTCGATTTCAGACTATTTTCTGTTATGACCAAAAATCTCACATTTTTACATAAATGGGTTTGACTCTTCTAAAGCACTTGCTAGGTGGTATGTTTAACAAGTGAAGACAAATAAGCCGCTGTCACAAATAAGAGTGGAGAAACGTCAACAGTGGAGAACTCGTTCTCCTCACTCTAGCTTCTGGAAGCAAAATTATTGTAATGAAGGCATCATTTACAGTAAAAAATCAGAAATATTCATACCCACGCCCAAGCTTTGATTACAAGTGAAATGCCATGTGATTAATGTTTCCACTGAAATCATGTTTTTATTTGCAATCACAGCAATCAAGTGGTTCGTATAATTGCAAACAGTCATAACATGTATTAATAACTAATTATCTGTGAAGTATGATTTGGCATCCTTGCTGTTACTCTTATCTTGCGTTCTCTCCACAGGATTCAGGTCTGGACTCACTGTCTCCAAAATGTTGATATCACTCTCTATTAATCATTCTTTAGCTGCTTTGGCTGTATGTTTTAGATCATTGTCTTGTTTTTTTCTGCAAACTGCCTGATGTGTTTCTCCAGAATCCAAGGCCCAGCTCCAGTTTCCCCCCTTTGGCCCCTTGGGTTGGCCCTTTTGCTTTGCATTGCGTTCTGCCAAGAAGGGTATGGTGCCTTTGTTGGGTATCAAGGACTAGTCATTGTTTATCTCTTCAGCTGTTTCTTAATCCCCAGAAGAACACAGGATCACCACATTTTCTTTTTTGGTTCTAGAAGCCTTGCCCAAGAACGACCTTTCAAAATGATGGTTTAAACTTTTTAATAATTGGAAATCCTGACAGTGGTCTAACATTGTCAGCGGACTTTCTGTATCAGGAGATAATTTATGGGGATCTACAAGTGATTTTGATTGGAATATGAAACCCCATTAAAAAGAAGGAAGTGAGGCGAGACCAGAGGAGCAGTTGAGTAACAACAATCTTTACTGTTGCTTGGCGGCAAGAGTGTGGCTAAACACAGGGAACCAGGCAACAGATCCAGCTAAACGGCTATGAGCCTTTGACTCACATAAACATCCAGCTGGCCTAAACACAGACTACCTCTCCGTGGCTCTGTAGAGGGAACCCCAGGTCTATGGGCTAAAACCAACAACCACAAAGTCATCACCTGTCAGGATGCTCACCTGTTTTGCCTCAAAACATCCACCGGGGCAGAGGTGCTCT
The DNA here is from genome assembly GCA_922788865.1 of Poeciliopsis turneri. NCBI lineage: Eukaryota > Metazoa > Chordata > Actinopteri > Cyprinodontiformes > Poeciliidae > Poeciliopsis > Poeciliopsis turneri. Next base: position 145 of record CAKLNU010000024.1, on the reverse strand, counting down.
GTTGCACCTTGAAAAAAAAGCGGATAGAGAAATGGACCTGAAGGCGTCACTTCAAGGCTAAGCGGGTGAAATGCCTCTGATGCAAACAAGCAGCAAAGCTTTTCTCCAAGCCTGATTTCTGGTTCTGTAAAGGGAAAGAAAAATA